>QRDG01001987.1:189377-763543 GCA_012064385.1 Puccinellia tenuiflora
AACATGTGGAAGGAACGGAATGATTTCATTTTCAAGGGGGTAGATCCTTCGTTCGAGAGCTGGAGAAGATCTTTCAAGGAGGACTTACTGCTGCATCAATTTAGGGTCAAACCTGCTCTGATTCATAGTCTTCTAGACTGGATTTCTTTTTTCATCCATTAGTTGGACGTTTTTTGGACCGTGTTTTGTTGGACTTTCTCCTAACCTCTGATAATTGAGGAGAACTATTGATTGTATTGATTTGTTTAGAGCAGATTACATCGTATATGTAGTACAAGCCAACCGACATAGAGCTAGGTTAGGTATCCTATTACAATACGTATTGGAGTCCTAAGTGGACTCATATCGTTAACCCCCCCCCCCCCCGCAGTGTCAACGTCGGGTGTCACGATGTTGAGACTGGATCGGATGTTGATGAATGGAGCAGTGGGTAGACCCTTGGTGAATATATCTGCAAATTGGGCACTGGTTGGAACATGTAGAACACGCACTTCGCCAAGTGCGACCTTCTCGCGAACGAAATGAATATCAATCTCAATGTGCTTCGTACGACGATGATGAACAGGGTTGGATGCCATATAGACTGCATATATGTTGTCACAGTAGACGATAGTTGCACGATCTAGTGGACGATGAAGCTCGGCAAGTAGTTGGCGAAGCCAAACTGTCTCAGCAACAGCATGCGCAACAGACCTGTACTCCGCTTCAGCTGATGATCTGGAAACAGTAACTTGCCTTTTGGAAGACCATGAAACAAGATTATCACCCAAATATACACAATAGCCGGATGTGGACCGTCGAGTATCAGGACAACCCGCCCAGTCCGCATTTGAATAAGCTGTCAAACTTGTGGGAGAAGAAGAATTGATAAGTAAGCCATGATCAAGAGTGCCTTTGAGATAGCGTAGGATTCGTTTGACATGGTTGAAATGAGGAAGACGAGGATCATGCATGTAGAGACAGGCTTGTTGGACAGAGTAGGAGATGTCGGGACGTGTGAGTGTAGCATATTTGAGTGCACGGGTTATACTACGATATAGACTAGGATCGGGTATGGGATCACCATCAGCCAAAAGTTTGGATCCAACATCAGCTGGCGTACGAGAGGGTTGACAGTCAGACATGCCAGCACGAGTAAGTAAGTCAAGAATATATTGGCGTTGAGAAAGAAAAAGACTATCAGTGGAATGAGTGACAGCAATGCCGAGAAAATGATGTAGGGTTCCTAGACCAGTCATGGAGAATTCATTGTTGAGTGATGAGATGATGTGGTGGAGAAAAGAATCAGAGGAAGCGGTGAGAATAATGTCATCAACATAGAGTAAAATATAGGCAGTATGATCTTTAGAGTGAAAAATGAATAAAGAGGAATCAGATTTTGAGGGTGTAAATCCAATTGTTTGAATAAACGTAGCAAACCGATGAAACCATGCCCGAGGGGCTTGTTTAAGACCGTACAATGATTTGTGAAGAAGACAAACGAGATTGAGAGAAGCGGGATTTTCAAAACCCGAGGGTTGCTGACAATAGACAGTTTCATTGAGAGTGCCGTTGAGAAAAGCATTTTTGACGTCAAGTTGATGAATAGGCCAAGAGGAATAAACAGCAATACTAAGAACGACACGAATAGTACTTGGTTTGACAACAGGAGAGAAAGACTCATCATAATCGATGCCATGTTGTTGAGAAAAACAACGACAGACCCAACGGGATTTATATCGAGCAAGAGTACCATCAGCGTGAAATTTGTGCCGAAAAACCCATTTACCGGAGACAACATTGGCATTAGTTGGTTTGGGAACAAGGGTCCATGTATTATTTTGAGTGAGAGCATCAAACTCATCACGCATAGCAGCATGCCATAGAGGATCAAGAAGGGCACGCTTGTAAGTTGTGGGAATTGGAGAAATAGTTGTAGTGGTGGATAGGTTTAGTCGACGAACGGGAAGATGAAAGCCACGCTTGCCTCGAGTTCGCATGCCATGGTCATTGTGAGGAATTTCAACGGAAACCACATTGGGAGGAATCGGTGCATCAGAGAGGGCGACTGGAGAAGAGGCCGAGGAGAGATCGGGATCATATGTTGCCGCGGTAGGAGAAACAGAAGAAATTTCTGTCGTGGCAGGGGTTGGCGGCAAGGTGGAATCTGCCCCGGCAGAAAATTCTGCCGCGGCAGGAGTTTGCGGTGTGATAGGGGTGGGGTATTTGTCGTGGGGAGAGGTGTCTATTGGTTCGGTAGGGGCGAGGGGGGATGAGCTATAGGTTGGTATAAGAGGGGTCGTTGGGTAGGATTGGTGATAGATGGTGGTGTGGTAGACGTCGGGGAGGAGATGGTGGCATATGGAAAGACGTTTTCATCTAAAGTGACGTGACGAGAAATCTGAACACGGCCTGAGGAGGGATCGTAACAACGAGAGCCCTTGTTATCATCGGAGGGTCCAAGATAAACACATGGAAGAGAGCGAGGTTCGAGCTTGTGTTTGGTGGTGGCGGTGATATTTGGGAAACATAAATATCCAAAAACACGAAGAGAGGAATAGTCAGGATGATGGAGGAAAAGGGACTGAAAATGTGTATAGAGGGGACATGTTTTTGTTGGTCGGATGTTGAGAAGGAAAGTGGCGGTACGAAGAGCTTCGGCCCAAAAGCGAGGAGGAAGTGAAGCTTGTATGAGGAGGGTGCGTAGGATGTCATTGATGGATCGTAGAGATCGTTCTGCTTTTCCGTTTTATGGAGATGTGTATGGGCAAGAAAACCGAAGAAGGGTGCCAATAGAGAGAAAGAAATTGCGGTTGCTAGCATTATCGAATTCGCGACCATTGTCACATTTAATAAAGTGTATGGGAAGGCCGAAGTGCACAAGAGCATATTGTCGAAAATTAAGAAAAATTGTGTGAGCATCCGACTTGGCACGAAGAGGAAACGTCCATATGTAACGAGAATAATCATCAAGGATAACTAGATAATATTTAAAGCCAGAGACACTAGGGATAGGGGATGTCCATAGATCACAATGTAGTAGCTCAAAAAGGAAAAGAACTAGCCGTAGTAGAAGTACTAAAGGGGAGGCGAACATGTTTGCCGCATTGACAGACATTGCAGAGGGAAGAATCATGAGACGAACTAGAGCTAGGGATACAAAATTCTTGAAGCATAGATGATAGTGTAGTTTTGTTGGGATGTCCCAATCGACGATGCCAGAGATCAACGGAGGCGTGCAGAGCATGCGGAGTGGAGGAGGACGCGGTGTGGAGAGGGTATAGGTCACCCGAACTATTGTAGCGAGCCAGAACCGTCCCGGTGTTCAGATCTTTCACAGATAAGCCAAAAGGGTCGAATTCCAAAGAGACAGAATTGTCAATAGTAAACTGACGAACAGAGATAAGATTTCTAATTAAGGATGGAGCAATGAGAATATTGCGCAAGAGAAAATTTTGAGTATGATTTGGAATAGAGGAGTGACCAGTGCATGTGATGGGTATAGAGGAGCCATCGCCGACGATAATGGATGAAAAATTAGAAGGAGAACAAGATGACAGCAAATTCAAATTAGAAGACATATGCGAAGATGCACCTGAATCAAAAATCCAATCCGTACCTTGGTTATTTGGGGTGAAATTGTTCATGGCGGCGACGAAGGCGGACTGATCCCAGCTTGGTGTCGAAGACGCGGGCTGAGAGGCCAATGGAGCCGGGGTTGCAGTCATGTAAGGTAGGGTCGGAGGAGCACCGTACATGTATGGCGTAGTCGGTGGTGGAGTTGCGTAACCAAGCGAATAGACGGGCGCCGTATGTCGGCGAAGATCCTGTTGATGGGCGAAGACCAGAGTTCCAAGCGCCGTAGTATGCCGGGGTTGCGCCGTAGGGAGATGGTGCCGTCCAGGGCATCGGCCATGCTTGAACGAGGCCGGTCCAAGGATCATAAGGTGGGCGCCATGTTGACGGAGTAGTGGGCGGAGCCGGAGGAGGCGTTGGTGTCGATGTAGAAGTAGAGATAGGATCGCCGGTGGCGGTGAAGAGAGGCCGCGACGGCGGCGGTGGGGGTTTTGGCGGCGGAGCCATGCCGAGGTGCGGAAAACCTAGGCGTCTGATACCATGATAATTGAGGAGAACTATTGATTGTATTGATTTGTTTAGAGCAGATTACATCGTATATGTAGTACAAGCCAACCAACATAGAGCTGGGTTAGGTATCCTATTACAATACGTATTGGAGTCCTAAGTGGACTCATATCGTTAACAACCTCTTCCTTCCCTTTTCTCGTTTAGGCTGAGTCATAGTGTCTTGACTCTTTCTAGCCTTGTTTTGTATGTAAGGATCTTTTCCTCTTAATATATCAGAAAATCACACCGTAGGGGTTCTCCCCTACGGTAGCACGGTACAAAAAATATACATTTTTCTAAAACATAATAGGTTTGGTCATTTATTTATCCCTTATCTCAACCGAAGCTAACATGAGCACACATGCTATCACCTATGTTTGCACTTTCCCTATGCATGCTGAAGAATGCGGTCTTCTATAATAAGCTTAATTGTTAAGGGGTAGAGTCTGACTTGCTTGAATTTGCCGTGGGGGGACCAAGGGGACACTTCAATTCCTCAACACTAAGAAAATGCAAACATAATACACACCGGGTAATTATCACACCAAGGGATAAACTAAATTCATAGATCTGGATGTTGCCTACCATCACTGGCGGAGCAATGTACAACTCGGGGGGGGGGGGGGCAACCCAAGAAATTTTTACCTAAACCTACTACTTTTTGGCCTGTTTGTCTCCAAAACCAGTGGAATCTGGCCCATTTGCCCCCCCCCCCCTCCCCCAGCTGTGGCCCAACACTCATCTGCAGCCCATTCACCCCCTAGCCATCCGGCCCAAGCTACGCCACTGCCTACAATGTAGAATTCTAACCCTATGTACATAGATGTACATTGTCCATTATTGATTATATCAATTAGGAAAGTAAAGAACAATGAATAATCTAACTGTAGCTGCCATAGGGCACATTTGACCTGTTGCCATGTTTTGCCAAAAATTTGAGCCCAATGTGTTAGAAGCCACAATATTGTGGCGAGCAAGTTGCTGGCCATAGTGTGAGTGCGACAAGAGTTGGCAAGAAATTATATCTATGATTAGGGGTGTAGTGCTATGAACATGTGTTCTGCCATAAGTTTGCTATAAAATATTGGCCTAATAAGTAAAGCCTCACTAACTCATGCGTGGAGAATAACCAACATCCCATTAATCAACCCAGTACCCTAGCATCATACATATAACCAGGAGCCTAGGACTCGCCACACATATGGCACACATCATAAGATTGGGGCCTGGTTAGCTGACAAGAATGGCATATGAACTATATCCTTTGGTAAAACATATCACAACTAAAGGTGAAGAACAAATATTGAGACTAAGCGGAACAAAGTTTATATGCACGAGGAACAAAATCAAAACTTTTAACGGAACACATTTTTATACCGAGAGAAACAAAATTTACCACTCGTGAAACAAATCAACGATGAAGTCATGAAACACATCCCATCTATGAAGGAAACAAATTTTTTGACTAATGGAATAAATTCATAAAACGTGAAATAAAAACTAGACATAAAATAAAACCATACAAACTAAACTAGGAAAGAAAGAAACCTCCAAGGAAAAAAATACGAAGAAGAAGAAAAAAGGAAAAACAAAAGAATGTAAGAAAGAAGAGAGAAACAATGAGAGAAGAAAAAAACACCGGTGGAAAAAAGTATATAGAGAAGCACACAATCCTCATACTAGGCTACGATTGGTGAAGGGGAGAAGTGGTGTGGATCAATGACTTGGTACCGGTACCAGCAAAGCACGAAGGATTAAGTATACTTTTCACCCTCAAATCTCACACATTGGACACAAATCACCCTGAACAATAAATTGGGATGTTTTAAACCCTCAAATCCACAATACCGTCTAAATCACCCCCTAACACTCAATTTGGATGGTTTTGAACCAATTTGAGTGGTATTGGGGTAAAGTTGGGCTGTTTTGACGCGCGGACGTGGCAGGCTGATGTGGTAGTCGTTAACGTCGTTTGGTGAGACCCAGCTGTCAGCAGCCCTCTTTCTCTCTGTCCTGAATCCCCACTCGACCCGCCCCGTTCTCGAGCTCGCCGGCGGACGAGCCCGAGCCAAACATTGCTCTCGCCGTTGCCGACCGCCTCTCAGCCTCCTCTACGCGCGCCGCCGCCTACCGGCCAGATTCGCGCGGGCCACCGCCTCCCGGACACCTTCGCCTGCAGCGCCGGCTCCACCCGACCACTGCAGGCCACCGCCTGCGGCCTCCAACGAACGAACACCATCGGCCGCTCCCCTCGCCAACCGCCGGCCGCGTTGCTAACCACCGCACACCGCCGCCTGCATCCCGCACGGCTACTGGTGCCACCGTCCCTGCACCTTGCAGATCCAGGCGACCGGCGGCGTCCCGCCCCGCGTGGCTCATAGCAGCGCACCAGTATCTTCCAGAGGGAGCTTGGCTCTACCCCTGTGTCACCTCGTAGTGGAGGAGCAGCCTCGAGGCCACAATTGCCGCCTAACTCCTTGCTCCAGCACGCCGCCGACCTTCTGTTGCGCCTCCGTCGCGCTCCAGTGTCGCGTCGTCCTCATCCCTGCTCCTACGGCGTGTTCACCCGTTACTGCTCCCCGTGCGTGGTGCCAATTGCGGGTGAGTCACCGCTCAGAGGCGGCGGAGTGTGAGTCGAAGCAGCAACGTCATCCGGGGAGGCTGAGGGGCGGGGTGGTGGCGCCCGTGGCGGCGGGGATGAGCAGCGGGGAGGTTGATTGGCGGCTCGTCATAGCGCAACTCTGAACCCGTGAGGAGACGAGGACTTCTCTCGCCGGCGGAGTTGGGGAAAAAAACAGAGAATAACAGGGAAGAACATCTCCCACTAGTAGAAAACAGGGGCATTGGTCCCGGTTCCAAAGGGCCTTTGGTCCCGGTTTTCTAACCGGGACTAAAGGGTCGGGACAAAAGGGGGGGGGGCCTTTCGTCCCGGTACCTTAAGAACCGGGACCAATGGTCCTCCACGTGGGCGGGGCGGGGGGCTCCGGGCGGGAACCCTTTGGACCGAGAGTTTTTTTTTAACCGAATGCTTTTTTTTGTTTTAACCAAATGCTTTCTTTTGGGGGGGGGGGGGGGGTTAAATCAATAGGTGTCGTGTCGCCGTGTCGTGCGTGTTGTGCCGTGTCGTCGTGTCCGATGCCGTGTCGTGTCGTGTCGTGCCGTGTAAGTGGTACTACCATGCATTAATATTTGATTCATATATACATACATAACGTTTCTCACACGTCGAGATCATGTTTCATATATACATACATAACGTCACACGCCGACATAATGTTTCTCACACGTCGAGATGATGTCAATTACATGTCCTAGGGCAAAACAAAATTTGCCGAGTGAAAAAATTCTCCATCTCTCTTCAGGACTGCGGAGTTAAAAAATCCCGCAATTTCCTCTTGAAGTGCTTTTAGGCGCTTCGATGGTATGAGCTGGTCCCGCATTCTCTCCATCTAGATCAATATGAATATGTGAGTTGTTTATAACTATATATATATATATGAAATCATAATAAAATAATTTATGGATGGAAGTCAACACAATATGCATGGTAATAAAAAGTGAGAAGAGTGTATACATACATCACGCGTTCTTTTTTCTCTATTCCGCTCTAAGACAAAAGAGCGTATGTACTCGCAAACATAGAATCCACATAAATTTGTCCCAGTATCCTGCCTCAGACACCACTTTACAAAAAAATAGAATTTAATCAAATAATAGTGAAGCTTCATAATGGTATTGAAACTAGAATTAAAGAGTTGCTTCATAATGGAGCAATATATATAGTACTACTTACGTTGGTGGTATAAAAATACAGCTCCGGTTTCCACTCCCCTGGAACGATCTTGATGAACCGTTTCCAAACGCTGCCCGCCAATAGAAAAATGATTAAAGAAGTTATTGATTAGTTGATATCTGAAAATGAATGACAGAGGTCGATATAGAGCGATAATGATTGAAATTACATCTGGAGCATATCTTGAATGCGTTGGTACTTTTCCATTGGTTTCCTTAGCGAGTCCATGACTTGAACGACTCCTTGGTCAACTCTAATGATTAGCAGAATCCAGTGGAAACTACGCACGTTTATATGTCAATGACTCATCGGTTACACTAAAGATATGCAAAGCAAAATAGAATGGGTAGAAGGTAACACTCACTTGTTGACGTAAGGAAAAAGTATTTCTCCGCAAGTATTTTGGTTCACTAACCAATTGACCAAGCTATCCTCGGTGGTCTTCCAATTGTATTGTACGGTCACTTCATGAATATAATTTGGGTCAATGAACCCAGTGTCATAGATGCCCTTTTTTCTGCATTCGACAATCATCATTCTACAATACAAAAGAATATAGTGAGATAATTAAAGGCAATGAACGTGCAGAGCTGAAGACTTAATTAAATTGCAGAAATAAATCACTTACAAACAATAGGAACTGACGATGACTTTGTCGAGGGCATCTTGATTGAATAACTGAAATACTTCCGAAAACGGAATATATAACAAGTCATCCGTGAAGTAATGCTTTTTCTTATAACTCACCCAGAAAGCTTCATGCCCGGCCGCTGCAGCTTTCTCGTACCAGTGATGCAATCGACGCAATTGGTATGATAGAGAACTGATCTCCTCAGGTCTGACCAGGGACTTCCCGGGTTTATATGTCCATGCATACTGATACTGTTGCTGTGGTTGTACGAGCTGGGCAACTGTTTTAGTTGAGATCACCTTCAGCGGGGATATCGACTTTTTTGCCTGTTCTCCGAGCTGGGGCACTTGTTTCCCGCGTTTTGCAGCATAGAACTGCTCCTTCTTTAGTCGATATGCAGCCTCCTTGTCCTCCTTCATCTTCTGCTTCTTTAGGAGATAGGCAGCCTTCTTTTCCTCGGCCTCTTGACTAATTGTCTTCAGCATGACACGATCATAGTCATTTGCCAATGGAGGTGACTTTGGCCGGGGATTGCTGAAATTTTTCATAAATGTCTCAACTTTTTCTGGATCCAGTTTCTCTCTAGGCGGGGGCCGTTTCGGAGCTAACTGTTCTGTAATATGGGCACGCACCGAATCCTCGAGCTCCTCTGGAGTCAAGTCGTAAGGTCTCTTTGGAACAGGCTTTAGCAACTCGCGTTCCGCTCGAGATAACTTATCTGCACGCGTCGACGTGAAGGATAGTTTCCGCTTTGACGAGAAGGTCTTTTCCCGGGGCGGAATTGAAGGACGGGACGTCGCGCGCGATGGACTCGCGACGGATGGGGCATCGAGGGATGGATCTTCATGTGAGGAGGATATATCTTGGGGGGATGAATCTTTAGGTGGGGGAGATGGATCTTTAGGCGGGGGAGATGGATCCTTAGGTGGGGGGGATGGATCCTTAGGTGGGGGGGATGAATCCTTAGGTGGGGGGGATGGATCTTGCGGTGGGAGGGATGGATCTTGACGTGGGGGGGATGGATCATTAGGTGGGGGGGATGGATCTTGAGGTGGGGGTCTGCTGCTGGATCGAGGAGTGAAGTTCGGAAACACGATGTTTTCCTTGTTCCAGAGAGCGATACCCTTCTCGACTTCTCCCAGTGTCTTCTCGCCGTCACCTCCGGGAATGTCAAGTTCCAGATTAGCATATAACGGCACAACTTGATCCACCCCGACACGAGCATAGCCCTGTGGAATCCCTTCGAGATGGTAGCTTGCTCCAGCTGGATTAGGTAAAGCATAGCCGACCGCCACCTTGAAAGACATGTTCTTCATTGACATGTGTAGCTCACAGTCTGTCTTCTCCGTGATATCATCCACGGGGTAGTGAGCCGCCGGTTGAAATTGAGAATTTTCCAAATGAGTGGAACCCACGCTGCTTTTCCGCTGATCAGATGGGGCGGCTTGTACCTGCAGCTGAGTTTCATTTTGATTACTAATTGAGTCGAGTCGCTCCTGCTGCTCCTGCACCTTGCGTTCCAGTGCTGATAACCGGTCAGACTCCTGCTTCTTTCTTCTCTGACGGCTTCTATAAGTATCAGCGTCTTCCGGAAAACCTTGCTTCAAGGTGACACCGGCTCCATAGCCTCGTAATCGTCCAACGTGTTCAGGATTCCCGAGTGCTAGTGTCAGCTCGTCATTCTCTCTGTCAGGGACGTACTCTCCCCTGCGAACTTTATCTATTGCGTCCTCAAGTTGTTTGGTTATATACTCAATTTTTGCCTTCCATTTTCCCTGAGCAATAATCTTTCCTGTCTGTGGGTCCAACCCTGCCCCATGCGCGAACAACCAAAACTTGGACCTCGGGGGCCAATCCGCTGTCTGTGGAATGATCCCGTTATCAAGCAGTCGTGCTTCAAAGGCTTCCCACTTAGGCACGGCAGCCCTGTAGCCACCTGCCCCCAAATGGTGGTGATATTCCTTCTTCGCAGCATTTAACTTATTTTGAACCGATCGGGCCAGAGCGCCCTCCGATTTTCTTTGCTCCACAAATGTGGGCCACTGCTGTTTAATCTTCACTAGTGCTCCAGTGAAATCTGGATCCGTCTCCCCGGCCTTTATATAAGCTTTCCATAAGTTTTTCTTCCAGGTCCGGAATTGTTCGGCCATCTTACTAAGCGACCACTCCTTCACTTTGTCCATCAGGGGAACCGGCAGATCTGGCGGTAGGCTGACCTTTGTTAAGAGTGTGTTCCAACACGATGTTTTTAGCCTCTCCTCGACATAAGTAGCTGGGTTGTTTACATCCTTCGGCTTAATCCACTCTTCAAGGTTGATCGGGACAATGTCCCTTACAATAACCCCGCATTGATTAATGTATTTGCGGCGGTTGTCCATGGGTTCCAAAGGTTCCCCACTAGCACTAACTGTGTTGATCACTATCCTACGACCCTCCTTCAACGGCTTCGTCGGGCCTCGTTTCGGCAATGCAGTAGATGTGGATGATCCGGAGGGCTAAAAGAAAAAAATGGTTCGTTAATAACAACAATATACAACTCAAATAATACATCTAGTGTGATCGATGTACATAGGCTTATTATACCTCGCCAGAGTTTGTAATGGGCACTTCTTCCCCCTCTCTATCATTTTCTTCTTCCTGAACCCCCTCACCGGAATCGTTCAGAAATTGGGAGCCGTCATCTTCGCCGGTGAAGGCATCTTCTTCACCGACAGGCGCGGCCGCACGTCCTGCTATAAAATCCATGATTCGCAGTTCGGCCTCCTCATCTCTGTCGATGTCCATCTTCTGCACAAACCTTTCCGAGTCTGTCGCTTGCTAACCTGGAAAATAAAAACCTCTTTATTCATTGGTAATCAAAGTTATCCGGGGTTAGAGTTTTTTTTCATGCGAGCTAGTTCACGAGTTATGGGATTTTCTTCTCTATTCACATTAGTCATTTAGCATATGTTTTGACAGGAACTTTATCAACGAACAAGTGGGAATCGTCGTTGCAAACACTCAAAGTTAATACACTTGAGAAATTCATCATATATGTTTGAAAGTCATCTATAGGTGAAGTACTCACCACTTACACATTTAAAATTTATTCAAAAATATTATTTCAAACATAAATAGATAAGTTCCGTTTCATTTCCTTTATTTTTGAAGGGAAAATCCCAAATCATATTACATAAGGGAAAAAATCATGAAAAATACAACAAAACTAGGAATCAAATATACATAGTCATTTATGATACGAATTGTTTGTTACAAACTGTCTTACACTGGAGTTTTACAAATACATAAATACAAGAGGAAATTACAAAAGAATCGGCCTCTGAAAAGTAGTACTCCCTCTGTCCCTTTTACAAAAGAATGACACACAGTCACATTTGAAAGTACATATCTCCATTCAAAATAGCAAGCTACTCCATTTCATTTGCATCATGTGGATACTTATTAAATCAAACGATACAAGTTTTCTCCATTCCTAAAACGGTATACATGGTGGCAACGTTAATTCATTGCTATGATTAAATTAGTGAACACAAGCTGCAGATGAAGCATTCGCTGTGCAACAGAACCAGAATTTTTCGAGGCACTGAAACAAGCAAAGGAAGCATGACCAGTACAGAAACAATCTGCACTGAATATTTCGAGGCACTGAAACAACAAGTAGGGACGGAGCCAGGGACAATGCTCAAGGGGGGCAAGGTTAGTGTGTGATCTATATGAATCTCACACATCATGACCAGCAGTACATGGAAGCAGAAAATAGCTACATGGAAGCAGTACATGTAATAAGATTACATTTCCTATGGTTCAGCGGCACACATATGCTGTGGTCAAATCCATTGTTTTCTACTGAACTGGATCCAAATAAATAACGAAATCACTGCCCCAGCTCGCACAAAATTTGTTAGCACTATCTTTTTAGAAATTTAATCACCTGCCCTAGCTCACAAGAACTGCACAACGCTTCCAACAGGCACAAGGCAAGGCGAGCACAGGTATAAACGAAGCACACAGTTGCTGCTCCGGCAACCAAACCAAGAAACGGTAATGGCGAACATGGTCATGAGCTTGTAAATTACCTGAACTGTTCTCGCCGGCTCCGGGAACGACGGCCGGATGCAGCCACGGTCCAAGATAGAAGGGGCGTCGAGGTGGGGCGGAGGGGAGGACGGGCGGCTCGACGGTGAGGTGGACGGAGGAAAGAGCGGGTGTCTCGACGGCGGTTGGGGTGGAGTGGAGGGCGGGCGGCTCGTCGGCGCGGTGGAGGCGCAGGCGGCGGCGCGGCCGGGAGAGGCGAGGCCGAGGGCGGCGGGAGGCCGAGGGCGCGGCGGCCAGGAGGCGAGGCACGGCCAGGAGAGGCGAGGCCGAGGGCGGCGGGAGGCCGAGGGCGCGGCGGCCGGGAGGCGAGGCGGCGCACGGCGGCGGTGGAGAGGGCGCAGCGGCGGCGGAGCAGCCTGGCGGCAGGGGAGAAGGCGCGCGGCGTCGGGGAGAAAGAGATGGAATGAGGAGAAAGAAGGAGGCCGAACCGCCCAAATCGACGCGGAAGGGACCTTTGGTCCCGGTTCCAGCCACGAACCGGGACCAAAGACCCTTTGGTCCCGGTTGGTAACACCAACCGGGACGAAAGGTCCCCCCGGGCCGCGAAAAAATGCGCGCGAAGCCCAGCGGGCCTTTGGTCCCGGTTGGTGTTACCAACCGGGACCAAAGGCCTTTTTTTCTTTTTTCTTTTTTTGTTTCTATTTCTGTTTTCTAGTTTCTTTTTCTGGTTTCTTTTTCTGGTTTCTTTTTTGTTTCTTTTTCTGTTTTCTTTTATAGTTTCTTTTTATTATTTAAAAAGTCATATAATCATTATCTTTTTAATATTTATTTTTCTAGTTTCTTTTTATTATTTGAAAATCATATCTTTTCTAGTGTCTTTTAAAATGTTTCAGTATTTGAAAATCATTATCTTTTTAATATTTATTTTTCTAGTTTCTTTTTATTATTTGAAAATCATATCTTTTTCTAGTTTCTTTTCAAATGTTTCAATACCTAATTGCCCATGTGGTCATTACGGCAAAGAAAAAATAAGAGAGAAAAAAACAGAAGCCCATTACTACCGGTTGTCATGTGGCTGATCCAACACTGGTTTTGCCCATCCGGAAGCTTGCGCATCTGTCTTGCGTCGTCGTGAGCAGCAAATCGACCTTCGATCCAAGCAGCCGCAAGACATCTCTCATGATCTAACGACCGTCCCAAAAAGTGTTGGGAATGTTGTAGATCATGAGAGAGCCTTGCAGCTGCTTGGATCCGACCGAGGGGCATGGCTACCACTTCCACCACCACCACAAGCGCTCTAAAGATCAGGGCTACTCTTGTTCTTCATCTCCTCCTCGATCATGTTTGGTATTTATAGCTAAAAGATCAGGGCAACTCTTCATCTTTAGTCCCGGTTGGTAGATTGAACCGGGACTAAAGGAGCGTTGATATGTGTGCCATATCTTCTGCTTGAGATCCAACGGCTCAGAAGCGCTCGAAAGAAACACACCCTGATCCAACGGCCCACAAGCGCTCTAAAGAAACACACGATCCGTGTGCTTCCGATCAAACGGCTCAGAAGCGCTCGAAAGAAACACACCCTGATCCAACGGCCCACAAGCGCTCTAAAGAAACACACGATCCGTGTGCTTCCGATCAAACGGCTCACAAGAGCTCCAACGAAACACACGATCCATGTGCTTCTGATCCAACGGCTCACATATCAACGCTCCTTTAGTCCCGGTTCAATCTACCAACCGGGACTAAAGATGAAGAGTTGCCCTGATCTTTTAGCTATAAATACCAAACATGATCGAGGAGGAGATGAAGAACAAGAGTACGGCAACAGCGGAGAAGAAGCTAGTCAAACTAGTCCGGAAGGCAAAGACCGAATACAAATCATTCGGATTCTCCTGCATACGTCCAACAGTGCATTTTATATGCAGGCACTCACGAGCCACTGTTGGGCTGTATGCAGGTGAAACCGTGTGTTTTGTTCTATATCTAGGAATCCTTCAGTTCATCGACCGAATACAAGTCATACAAGTCATTTGATATGCAGGTAATCACAAGTCAGGTGAAACCGTGTGCATTTGATAAAAGGTTTAATACATTATTACACATCACCACCAACATCCCTATCTAGTGTGTCCCTTTCTTCTTCGTGTGTGTCCCTTTCTTCTGATTGCGTCGCAACCATGGACAATCTTCATCATTCAACGCGATGGTTGGGTCAGTTTTAACCGTGAAGGGGGGAATTTCATGAAAATTATTGTAATCTTCCGACATGTCCGTCTTGTCCTCCACTCCTACGATGTTTCTTTTTCCTGAAAGAACTATGTGGTGCTTTGGCTCATCGTATGATGTATTCGCTTGCTTATCTTTTCTTTTTTTCGGTCTGGAAGACATGTCCTTCACATAGAAAACCTGAGCCACGTCATTGGCTAGGACGAATGGTTCGGTGTCGTACCCAAGTTTTTTTACATCCACCGTAGTCATTCCGTACTTCGGGTCTACATTTACCCCGCCTTCCAGGTTGAACCATTTGCACCTGAACAAAGGTACCTTGAAAGAAGGTCCATAGTCAAGTTCCCATATCTGCTCTATGTAACCATAATATGTGTCCTTTTTCCCATTGTTGTTTGTTGCATCAAAGCGGACACCACTGTTTTGGTTGGTGCTCTTTTTATCTTGGTCGGTCGTATAAAATGTATTCCCATTTATCTCGTACCCTTGAAAAGTCAATATAGTCGACGATGGTGCTTTGGCCAACAAGTATAATTGTTCTTCAACAGTGTTGTCATTAATGAGACGTGTTTGCAACCATCCGCTGAAAGTCTTCATGTGTTCTCTTTCAATCGATTCTCCAGGCTGCTCCGGACATTTAGAGCGTAAAATATTCATGTGTTCCTGGATATACGGAGCCACCAAGATGGAATTATGTAGAACTGTGTAGTGTGCTTGATTGAAAGAATCCCAGTCCTTACACATTATTGCTTTCTTTCCTAGCGTGCCTATTCCACGCAGTCTCCCCTCATGGCGCGATTGAGGAACACCGATCGGCTTAAGGTCAGGAATAAAGTCAACACAAAACTCAATTACCTCCTCTGTTCCATAGCCCTTGGAGATGCTTCCTTCGGGCCTAGCACGGTTATGAACGTATTTTTTTAAGACTCCCATGAACCTCTCAAAGGGGAACATGTTGTGTAGAAATACAGGACCGAGAACATTAATCTCTTCGACTAGGTGAACTATGAGGTGCGTCATAATATTGAAGAAGGATGGTGGGAACACCAACTCGAAGCTGACAAGACATTGGACCACCTCCCTCTGTAAACCTGGTAGAGTTAATGGATTGATCACCTTCTGAGAAATTGCATTGAGAAATGCACATAGCTTCACAATGGGTACTCGAACATTTTCCGGTAGAAGCCCCCTCAATGCAATCGGTAGTAATTGTGTCATAATCAAGTGGCAGTCATGAGACTTTAGGTTCTGGAACTTTTTCTCTGCCATGTTTATTATTCCCTTTATATTCGACGAGAAACCAGACGGGACCATGATACTGCTCAGAACTTCAAAAAAGATCTCCTTCTCTTCTTTGGTAAGAGCGTAGCTGGCAAGACCTTGATACTTATCTGGATTCAGTTGATCGTCTCGTTCGTGCATACGTTGGTGGTCCTGTCGTGATTCCGGTGTATCTTTTGTTTTCCCATACACGCCCAAGAAGCTTAGTAGGTTCACGCACAGATTTTTCGTCACGTGCATCACGTCGATTGCAGAGCGAACCTCCAGTATTTTCCAATAGGGTAGCTCCCAAAATATAGAGCACTTCTTCCACATGGGTACGTGTCCATCAGCGTCATTCGAAACAGATAGACTGGCAGGACCCTTTCCAAAGATTACTTTTAAGTCCTTGACCATGTCATATATAACATCACCATTAGGTAATTTAGGATTCGTCTGATGATTTGGCTCACCTTTGAAATGCTTGCCTTTCTTTCTTATGGCATGCCCTTTTGTAAGAAATCGCCGATGCCCCAGGTACACATTCTTGTTTCCCATATGTATACTTTCAGTCTCACCTAAATAGTGCGTGCATGCATTGTATCCCTTGTTTGACTGTCTTGAAATGTTACTAAGTGCAGGCCAATCATTAATGGTTACAAACAGCAACGCTCGTAGGTCAAATTCCTTTTGTTCGTGCTCATCCCACGTAGGTACACCTTCGTCACGCCACAACTGTAAAAGTTCTTCAACCAATGGCCTCAGATACACATCAATGTCGTTGCCCGGTTGCTTCGGGCCTTGGATGAGCACTGGCATCATAATGAACTTCCGCTTCATGCACAACCAAGGAGGAAGGTTATAAATACACAGAGTCACAGGCCAGGTGCTATGACTAGAGCTCTGCTCCCCGAAAGGATTAAAGCCATCTGTACTTAGCCCAAATCTTAAGTTCCTTGCGTCAGCTGCAAATTCCGGGAACTCCCTGTCGATTTTTCTCCACTGCGACCCATCGGCGGGGTGTCTTAACATCAGGTCTTTCAAACGGTCTTCTTTGTGCCATCGTAACAACTTTGCATGCTCTTTGTTTTGGAACAAACGTTTCAATTGTGGTATTATAGGAGCATACCACATCACCTTGGCAGGAATCCTCTTCCTAGGGCACGGCTCACCCTCAACATTACCAGGGTCATCTCGCCTTATTTTATACCGCAATGCACCGCATAGCGGGCATGCATTCAAATTCTCGTACTCCTCACCACGGTAGAGGATGCAGTCATTGATGCATGCATGTATCTTCTGCACCTCTAATCCTAGAGGGCAGACAACCTTCTTTGCTTCGTACGTACTGGGGGGTAATACGTTATCCCTTGGAAGCATCTTCTTTATTATTTTCAGCAATTTTTCAAATCCCTTGTCAGATATACCATTCTCTGCCTTCCATTGCAGCAATTCCAGCGTGGTACCAAGCTTTTTCTGGCCATCTTCGCAAGTTGGGTACAACAATTTCTTGTGATCCTCTAACATGCTCTCCAACTTCAACCTCTCGTTTTCAGTTCCGCTGTTTATCTGTGCATCAAGAATGGCCCGACCAAAATCATCATCGTGCTCATCAACAATGGGCTCTTCTTCAGCTTCGTCTTCCCCCATTGCAGTATCACCGTCTTCGGTGAACGTAGGATAGTTGTCATTATCCTCTTCTTCTTCATTTTCTTCCATTATAACCCCTCTTTCTCCGTGCTTGGTCCAACAATTATAACCGGACATGAAACCATGCTGCAACAGGTGGACGTGAATGGTTTTTGAGGTAGAGTAATCCTGCGTATTCTTGCAGACGCTACATGGACAAGAAATAAAACCATTCGACGGCTTGTTTTTCTCAGCCACACGGAGAAAATAATGCATGCCATTAATATAGTCGGGAAATCGTCGGTCACTATACATCCATTGCCGGCTCATCTGCATTATATAAATATATCAAAAACTATTGCACTACATGAAGAGTATATAATAGTGACCAAATTAGTTAATACAAGTTCATCACATTAAAACCAAAGTAAAGTAATTGTAATGCATAGTCCTCATAAAACATACATTAATTGAAACTAACATACAACTCTCTAAATAATTTAAATCCAACACCAAATGCGATCAAAATCGCAACTAAGGTAACTACTGAACCAACAACATAATGGTACCAAGCCTCCTGACTAATGGAATATTTTCTAATCTTTTTAATCTTCAAGCGCATTGCATCCATCTTGATCTCATGGGCATGTGCGACGTCGGCAAGCTTGAACTCGTGTTCATCGATGATGTCGGCAAGCTTCAACTCCAATTTCATCTTCTCTTCTAGGCATTGCAGACGAAGATCTTCACTTCTTTCCAATTTTGCTTTCAAATCATTGTTTTCTTTTACAAAAAACTCGACAATAGGGTCGGTTGGAATTTCCGGTTCAACTACCTCCTAGATAAAAGTTTCTATGTCAAGTTGGTAGGTATAGTTGTTTTAAACACGAAATGAAACAAATAGTTATGAAAATATACCACATCCGAATCATAGACCGGACAAGGGCCGACGGGGGCGGATATCAAAACCATGACACTATACATATAAAAAAAACATAAGAAAAATATACAAGAAATAAATATGCTTTTAAATCATACATGTCATTTTTCTTAAAATAGAAGATAAAGAAAAAAAGCTCACCGAGGTGGTGCCGGTGACGGGACGACGCGGGCTATCGACGGCGGTGAGGACGGGATGACACTAAAATCCACAAATAATAAATTAATTTGAGCTCAAAATGCATATAAAAAATAAACTCTCTAACTTAGGCATTTCATCAAACACCTTGCTTGCACTACAAAAACTGAAATGAGCTAAACTAGCAACGAAATGAGCTAAAGTTGCAACTTCGGAGGAAAGGATGATGTTGCTAACCCTTGAATAGATGGGGTGCCTTTAATCCTCACAATTGGTGCAAAAAAATGGGGATTAACTTGAGTGAGGGAGAGGAAAAGGAGGAGAAAATGGTGGAAGATGAGCTCAAAACGGAGATGAGCTCGGGTGGAAGAAGATGATATAGTGCAGGGAAGACCCTTGGTCCCGGTTCGTGGTTGGAACCGGGACCAAAGGGAGCCCGCCAGGGGTCCCACGGCTACTGCCGCATGTGCAGACCCTTTGGTCCCGGTTCCAGCCACGAACCGGGACCAAAGGTCCCAATAGAACCGGGACGATTGCTCCCCGGCGCCCCGGCCGATGGAACCGGGACCAATGACCCCTTTGGTCCCGGTTCTTTGTTGATCCGGGACAAAAGGGCAAAACGGAAGCCCTATTTTCTACTAGTGTCCGCCCGATACAGCTGCCAGCTCTATGACAGGTGGGGCCCACAAGACGGCAACGTTATCTCCTTAACTGACGGCCGACACCACGTCATCGCCACGTCATCACACAAAACCGCCCAAATTTTCCAAAACCAGCTTAGGGGGTGATTTATCCGGTTTTATGGATTTGAGGGTTTAAAAACTCCCAATTTTAAGTTTGGGGTGAATTGTGTCCAATGTGTGAGATTTGGGGGTGAAAAGTATACTTAATCCAAGCACGAATGAAGAACACAAAGTACAAACAAGCAGCCGTGTACATCTTTTCGTATTGGACCATGGGCCGTATGGGCACGTAGATCCGCTGCGGGCGATTCCTGGTTAGCAATCGCGCGAGCGATACCGAGCAACTCCCTGTAACTCTGAGTCACTTCGCTTTGATGGCGTTGTCAACTTGTCACGGGCTCGCAGCCCACGGAAACAACATCGCAGTCCAATCGCACTGATCTCTCCGCTTTCTTGGCGTCGGCGTCGTGTGCCGCCAGTGGATGATCGCCGACAGTTTGCGGTGTTCATGGCGGCGCAGTCTTCTCCCATCTCGGCCCTCTGAAACTTTCTGCCGTCTTCTCTCCGAATTTCTTGCCGCGCCATAATCCACGGTGCGTACTTGGTACAATTGATATGCAAAACTATTCACCCTTTTGATGTTTCAATTGTAACATTTTACTTAGTTCCCAACACAGGCAATTGATCTTCAAATGCATAAGTCTGAGATTCCCAGAGCTGGTTTAGGTCCAGACATGCAGTTTTCAAAGTTTGGAACATATACAGTTCGAAAAGATAATTGAGTCTATCCAATAAACTGTATCCATTCTAAATTTCTAGTTAGAATTCAGAACCATTAATTTTACTAGTCCAGTGTAATTTTGTCCATCCAATCCCATACGTACTGCCCCTTTGAAACTTTGAACTACGATGGTAACACTAGCACACAATAGTTATGGATCCTCGTATGTTCCTTGGTTCCAAGTGAAGACCCCTGTATCTCCTCGATCGGTGTATTATCACAGTGTTGTAATCTTGGCATCCTTTGCGTTTTTGTGCCTGCAATCAAAGCACCCACCGATCCACTTCGAATTCTTTTTCGCAGGTCTATCGTCCAAGTATCCCATCTGTTCATTTGTATGGATTTGGCTGGTCATGGTCCTCTTATGCCGGGCCATCTCTCTCACTTGCCAAACTTTTATATTGAGAAAGATTGATGGGTGGTACCAAATTACGGGACGGCAAATTGACATATTGGAGGATGTGCCAAGTGGTGGTGGGATATGATTCTTTCTGTGCGTTATATCAACAAGCGTTCTGCAGTTAATCTCCTATCTTCCTAACAGGTTAATGTAGCCCACTAGTACTTTAACTAGCTTGGTAGACGAGACAATTTACTTTTGATGTTTGATACAAATAACCAAGTGGAAGAACGAGCAAAAATGTAGAACCAATTTCTAAACACCATTTATGATCGTGGACTGAGTGACATATTGCAACACTAACTGAAGGTACCTTCCAAAGAACTATCTCTGCAATTGCTTTCAATTATTGTCTCTTGTTCTGTCAAAAGTAAGCTACGTTGCGAACTTGCGTATGTAGTGGGGACTGGGGACATGCATAGCAACAAGCTTTTAATTGAAGAAGGTGTGTGGTAAACCCTTCTGAGAAGGAAGTATGTTGGCTCCCAGGCTCTATCCCAGATTTACTGGAAACCTGGTGACTCCCATTTCTGGGCAGGCCTAATGGCCACGAAGAAATATTTCTTTCCATTCGGATCTTTCTCTATTAAGGACGGATCCCAAATTCGTTTTTGGGAGGATAAATGGCTGGGTAATACCACGCTCCGTGAGCAATATCCGGCCTTGTACAATATTGTGCGTCACAAAGGTGATACCCTCGCTAAGGTGTTGGAATCCAACCCACCTAATGTGTCGTTCAGGAGAAGTATTTTTGGTCCTAGACAAGCGTCGTTGAATGACTTGTTGCAGCGGCTAGCCTCTGTGCAGCTGATGCAGGGACCGGATGTATTTCGTTGGAGCCTCAATGTGAATGGTAAATTCTCAGTGAGCTCTATGTACAATGCTTTAATCCAACCTGAATTTCCAGCTGATAATAATAAAAAGATTTGGAAAATGAAGATACCTCTGAGAACCAAAGTCTTTACTTGGTATCTTCGTCGTGGGGTAATTCTTACAAGAGACAACCTTGCAAAGCGAAATTGGCAGGGAAGTAAAAAGTGTGTGTTTTGTCATCACGATGAGAGTATTAAACACCTTTTCTTTCAATGCAGTTTTGCTCGTTCTATATGGTCAACCATCCAGATAGCATCTAACTTATATCCCCCAAAAAGCGTTGCTAATATTTTTGGCAATTGGCTGAACAGGGTAGATTCTAGGTTGAAGCTAATTATTAGGGTGGGAGCGATTGCCGTTATTTGGTCGTTATGGCTATGTAGAAATGATAAGGTTTTTAATGATAAAAATTGTTCCCTTTTGCAGGTCATTTACCGGTGCACAGCTTTGATCCGTTCATGGTCGCCACTACAGCATGTGGGCCACCGAGACCTGTTCATGGAGGCGTCTACGCGGTTGGAGGCTTCGGCGAGGGATATTTTTACCCAACGTGGATGGCAGCATAATCTGAGAATTGGGCCTCCACCGTTATAGGCGTCTTTACAATTTCTCACTATGATATGTAATTCGCCTTTTTATTTTTGTTCGCTAGACCTGTGGATTTGTGAGGGCTGTGTGCATCGTCGCTATGCAGAGGCCGGGTGTAATACTTAAACTTGTTGAGTAATAAAATCCCTTTATCAAAAAAAAAATGCATAGCAACAAATGTCAACGACCGCAAGTCCGTAACGAGCATTAACTTTGGATATACTAATGTAATTACAAAAATGGTATACATGAGAAAGTAGATGACCATGAGAACTCATCTTTGTCGTGTTGTCGATCTTCACAGAAAACCCGTCCAAATCCCATTACCTGCTACAAATTGATAGGTGGATGTTGAGGATGACTCATTATGCACATGTCCATTGCAAATCTCTTATGTTACTGAACAATTATAAATATTTTTCCCTTGAAAGATTCACCTTTTGAATTCGAATGGAGGCAACACAAGCTGGTTCAGAAAATGGTCACAGTTAACCTTGAGATCTTTACAGAAGAGCAGCCTCAGCTGTTGCTATCTGACAGTCGGTTACTTACCACACTCCACCCCAGCATGTCTACGCACTTTTCATTCAGCATATTCATCCTCACCCAACTTAAAAATGTAACAAACCCACCATGGCTAACTGTGGTACAGTTATATCCCTTATTTTTACCTGCCAATGTTTCCTTGCCATCGATGCCTCTCTTTCTTCATTTAGCTTGTTTTGTTATATCATGCACATCAAAATAATAAACCTAGCAGTCTAGCACCCACTAGGTGCAGCTGGATGTTTATTCCTTTGAAGTGTATGATCCTAGATAGTTTTTATGTGGACCTATCACCTAACTATAACGGAGAAGATACTGTTCCTACTTTCCCACTGGCTGTATGCAACCTCTTAAACCATTGTTTGTGGCTTTCCTCATCGCTACTCATATATTTATTCCCTCCTCTTATCTTGCACCTCTCTATCTCTTTATGGTTCCTGATTGACATCTAGCCACGTTGATAGTGATCCAAGGGAGGGAATCCTGATGCAGCCCCATGCTTCTACTTTAAGATAAACAGAGCAAAGATGCATCTTACACTACATTGACACGAAGAAACATTTAGGTGACAGATGAACTATTAATGAGATATCCCGATTTTGCATGAATATGTTTCATTGAGTTACACAACGTACAAATATTAATCGCAAACAGAGGAAACTAGGGATAAGAGAATAGTATAAATCTGTAACACACAATGATGCTTAAATGGGTGGACGAGCTTCACAATTGATAATGTTATCATAGATAGATCGCCAAACTGATCTCCAAGCAAACACGGAGCTTGGTGGATGCTGTCATAACCTTTTTTGGCTGCCAAGACCTCGTCAGCCGTGACATGATTCATTGGTAGTATATTCACACTAGTGATTGTAAGAAATTAGGGTTGGAGCTATTTCGGCCTACCCTCTATTTCTCTGCCTTATCGGTGGTGCCGCTCACAATGCATATTGAGGCTAGAGGGTGGGACCTTTATATGGACTCCAAATTCCAGATAAATCAATCTGTTTCCACATAGGACTCGTGACATGTTAGAACAACCACAATACCTAACAGCCAGTTAACGAGCCTATTACTGTTAAACAATTAGGTCCCAGCACGCATGTGTGAGTCATGCGCCGAGTTGAATAGAAAATCAAACTCACAGGCTTTAACAATCCATAGAGCCAATTCTACGGACAACCTGGCATTCCGCTCTATACTGTTCCTGGGTATAATTCCAGCATATTAATATACACTGTATTTCAGTATAGCCGTACCGGCTTTCTTAAGTATATTTCCTCAAATACAATTCCACATCATTAATTCCCTATTATTTCCATGATAATTCCACAATGAAGTTTAATTCTGGATAATGTAGTTGACATATAAAACGTTGCAAGACACAAATTCCTACAGTGATGACATTTAATCAATATAGCTTGATAACTTTGTGAATGCGTTACATATTTGTGGGTGATTTTGCTTAATTTAACTTTAAAGTGCCTACAATTCATCATGCAACATCTGGTAGGTCGGCTACAGGCGATATGTACAAGTTCCTTTCCACATTGCAAACCCAATAAGGTGCCATGAGAGGTAATCCTTGCTGTAACACTTGTTCATGGAGTCTAGCTTTGCACTTATCTATATAAGTGGCAGTTGGGCATGCATGCACTAGGCATGACTAGTTTAGTATCCTGTGCAGCCATGTGCATGTGTGCAACTAATAGTCTAACACCCATCAAATGTGTCAGCTTCTTAGCGGGGGTGGAGATTTGATGCTCCCGGTTATTAAAATACATTTTAAGAAAATTTTGAAACTTTAAAATATTCGGAGAAAAAGTTCCTTGCGTGCGTCTCGACATTCTATATGTTCACGAAGTCGTTTCAAGGAAACCCGACATTTCTTGTGTCGTGTGTAAAAAAGACAAATTTTGATGCTAACAAAATGTTTTTCACAAGACATTTTTTTTGTCTTTTTTACACAGGTAACAAAAAATATCGTTTTTTCGCGAAACTTGTTGTGCGCACATAGAACGTCGAGATGTACGCGCCGTATTTTGGTTCCGATTTTTTTTGTATTTCCAAAATGTTTTTTCGAGTTGTGGGACCATATGCTCCCAAGTTCCGAAACGAATTTCCGCTTCTTAGCATCAAAACTAGGTGGGATGGGGGTTTAGTTGAGTTTTATTCAGAACTCATAACATGATAAGTTTGTTTTAGGGAACTAGGGTGCGCAAAATCGGGTTAACGTTGTGGTTTAGAAGGTTTTAGAGCAATTTCAGGCAATGTGGCTTGTTATTTTCTTATTTTTGCTTGTTTATGTTCTCTTCTTGTAAGCAGGTATCCTTAACATCATGTATAATTGGCTTTATTAAATTATAGCCGGTTGTTCTCACCTTCTTCCTAAAAACTCATGATTTTGTTATTTTTGTCTGCATGTGGAGGAGGAGCAGGACACCTAATTAGGATGCAGAAATTTGAACATGTAAGCTTGAAAACTAATATCATGATAATCTTTAGGAAACTACGGCGGGCAAAATTGGGCCTGAACCAACTCCAGTTCCGTCAAGAGAAAACTACAAACATTCACACCGATTCCATAGCAGGGTAAGCATTAATTATTCATAGCAATTATGTAGCTGACATATTGTGAAGCTTTCTTAATATGTGGAGAACGCAAATACCTGTTTGTTTTTGTTTCGTTTCATTTGCATGTGGGTGAAACATGATTAGGATGCCAACATTTGACCAGCTAAGCTTGATCGTCTTTCTCATGGTCCTCGTTTACATAGAAAAATCAGCATGCCTGCTCTGATTAATTGACCCCATATGTACACACAGTATAGTACCCGCACAGCATATTTGAACAGCGAGCATGCATGATGCATGACAACATTACATAGATGGCGATCGATTAATTGCCCGTTTTTGGATACTAGCCCTGGCCCCTGTATCATTCGAAGCACAGTTTATGTGGCGCCCTGCCCTGGCCGAATGAAATTATTGGACACCATTGAAAGCATCATGTTTTCTATACGCCCGTTGGAGAAGAGGAACCAAAAACACAGTGAGTAAAACGGCTCTCCATCGCCAGCTTCATGTGATCGCCATCAAGTGGGTTGGAGAGTACTCCTACTGAAGATGTTGGCGTCTGCGTGCTCAGCCTGCTTTGCTTGTGCTTCGCAAAGCGCAAAGGCTAATTAATTCCTGTCTACCAGCGGCGACCCTTTCAATCTTTTCCTTTCTCCTCTCATCTCCTCCCACAGAGAGAGCCCAGAGGCAGCAGTAGGCACAGCTACCGTCCTTGTTCTGCGTCAGTCGAGTGTTGCTTGCCGCTGGGCTGGCTGGCCTCGCCTCGATGAGAGCGCATGGCACCAACCAAAGGAGACAGTGCAGCGCGATGCAATGGTGATGTGGTGTGGACTAGATGGGCAAAGCTGCTAGTGCTAGGCTGCTAGCAGTGCCGATCGATCAGAGCGAGCAACCTTTTTTCTTTTGGAAGGGCATTGCCAGGGCACACGTTGGTTGACAATAATATCGGTCCATCACAGTTTTAGGATCCATTCACCGGTGGCGGTAGGGAGGGAAGCAGTAGGAGGAGTAATGGTGGAGCTATTAGCTGCAGCGAGCATCATGCAGCGTGGTGTGGTATGGTGGACACGTACTGGACGCTCGTACTAGAAACAAATCTGAGGTCAGAGCCGGAGCCCCATTTGCATTGCTGGTACTGAGATGAGATGGCAATACGGCATAGGGAAGAACTGATGCACATGCTGGCGGTGCGTGCTGTCAATGGAGATCCACTCTCGCTTGGTGGAATACGGAGTCATTTTCAAATCCGTCGATTCGCATTAGTTTCAAACTGGGGCGTTTCAGGTTTCCACTTCTAGCCGTTTCAGAGAAGACACTTCATAAGATTTGCACACACGGACAAGAGGACAGAGGACAGTGTGGCGTGAAGTCGAGAGAGGGAAGTGTGGGGAGCAAGATTGGAGAGACATGGGGAGCTGTTTGAGGGGCGGTGGTGGTGGCCGGGCTTTGCTCCATTCACATGACAAGGATCAGAGGACTAGTGTGATTGTGATAATATAAGAGGCAGGGCATGTGAGGAGGGCGATTGGTGCTCCTCCTGGAAACACTCATCAGTATCATCGCTTACTATAATTAAAAGTCCAAGAACCTAGCTAGCTGTTAAGCTGTGATGGTTATCCAACCAAGAAGCTAATGGGATATGAAAGAATGAGAAAATGGTGGAAAGAATGGAGACAAGGGTGCAACAGGATAGTAGGTGGGCTAACCCTAACCGGGATGCATATGGAGAAGTGTGAGCTTGGGGCCAAAGGAAAGCTCTGACCACGCCCATATGCTTTGGTTTGAGCACTACATTAAGTAGCTAGATAGAAAGACAGTGGTGGTGATGGCCATGATTCCTGAGAACTTGTGAAAGCGCATTAGTTTGTACGTACAATAGATGAGACGAGGTTGTTCGCACACTGTGCCTGCCAAATCAACTAATCAAAGTTGTTTGGAATCAGATGTCAGAATTGAAGGCTGGTGTAGTGTCAAGGCGTGCAGTTCAGGCAGATGCGTCATGGGCACTTGCATACGTTGTGTTGTGCAGGCGGTTGTTGAAGCATATTTTTCTCAACGCATTTGAGCATTCCTATACCTGTTTCTGGTACCCGTTTCCCCATTCTTGTAAAATTCTGGGCAATAATGCTGGCTTGTTCGGTTGGGTGGAGTGATCTCCGAAAGCAGGACAGCATGAGGCAGCCCCCTTGGCATTGGTACCGGCCTGCCTGCCAATCTGAAGAAGGGCATATAATTTAGCTGACATTGCACCATCTCATCGCATCTCCTCTTTCCTTGCAAGAGAGGTTGGTTGCTATGCTCCCCCACTTTGTTAAGATCTCTCTCTTTCGTCTCTTCTTTCCTTAAAGCATGGGGAAATTAATACGTGCATGCATCGGACGGTGAGGTTGGAGGCAGTGACTGTCATGGCGAATTTGGTTGGTTCTCTCCCACCCACCTCGCCTCACCTCCTCTGCCTTTGCTTACCCTCTCTGTAAATCTTACCACGCACTGGTCCGTCCCCTCTCTTTCTATGATTTGGTTTTGCATTGCTTTCGTTTCATCTTTTTTGTATTTAAAGATGTCACATGAAGCTTGCCTATTCCTGGTCAGGGTCCCCTACAGCAAAGACCGTGTTGATGGCCTTTGGATCTTCTCGACCGTGACATGGAATTCCGTTTAATTGCAGTGGTGAAAGTGTAACTGTAACACCTCTTTTTTTCCTTTGATGTTGTAACAGTAACAATTTGCTTCAGTGTAAAAAAACAGTAACACTTTGCTTCAGTCTAAAAAAAAGCAGTGACACTTTGTTTCTGAAATGAGCGATTCAGAAACCCACCCTGTTTGTCATTTCCGATAGCTGGATGATGTGATCCGTGAGGAGGCCTTGTGTGTGCATTCTCCGTTGATGATTGCCGAATATTGCCATCGTGCAAACCCTTTCGGCCGGTGTGCCTTGACTGCCTTCTTGCCGAATATTTGCTGACAAGCCGACGCTTATTACAGCTGCTAAAATCGTGCGAGTGCCGTGTCCAGATTTGGGAGATGGTTAAGACATTGTCACGGACCGTGTGGGCCGAGATACCGGATCGCCTGGGCTGATGCAAGGAGAGGGCAACAGGCCCAAGGCATGAGAGAGCTAGGTGACCAGCAGCTACACTTAAAAGGGGAATCGACGACAGAACGGGTCATCGAAGAACCGGAACCTGAAACGGAGGACCCTGGCAAGGGCGGCTGGCTTCTTCTTCCTTCCTGAATCTCTATCTGGTGTATCCTCTTCTTCTCTTCTACTAGATCCTTGTATCCGGAACCACTCCAAATCGTGTTATCCTTCCGCTAGCTGTGTAATATCAAGTGGGATCGTAACAATCTGGTATCAGAGCCATTCACATCCACCTGATTTTTTTTTCTCCACCAATCTGTCCGGTCGATCAATCGCCAGTCGGGAGCCATGGCCATGGAAGATCAGGCAAAGTTGCTGGCGGATCTGGCCGCTGCGATCTCCTCCATGAACGCGAAGCTCGACGACTTGCATCCACTCGTCCTCGAGCTGAACCAGTGCCGCCCAGGAGTGGGGCGTGCGGTGGACGCGCTACGGGCTGAGGTGGGCGACCTCCAGGCTCGCGTCGTCGACACCACGCACCCAGCGGAATCGGAGGCGGGCACGGATATGCGTGCGCTGCTTCTACTCTCGGCGGACGTGCCCTCTTCATCATCCAAGCCGGCATCGACATCCAATCAGACATCCGCCGCTGCAGCAACCTCTTGCATCGAAGTCTGCACCTGCGCCCCTCCGCTCGACACCAACGGCCGCGTCGCGGAGGTGCCCGCGCCTACGTGCTCCGAGACCGAGCAGGACATCCCCTTCCAGATCGCTGGAGTCACCACGGTGGCGCTACGACATAACGGCGTTCCCGAGCTCTCGGCGGAGCCAACGGCGCTTCTCTGCTCGCCATCGCCAACTAACATCGGCAAGGAGACCCTCGACGAGGTCTTATCGGCATGTACCAGCTCCATCACCACCATGCCCACAACCTGCTCGACGTTTTGGCTGCCCCAAGGTCCTGTGGCCGCCTTGGTATTGGTTGCGTCGTCGCCACGGACTATGACCGAGTCGATTGCTAGTCAGCACACCATAACCAAGTTCCCTGTACATCGGCCTGTTCCCTGGCCTTTCTTCCTTGTTGTTCATGCCAATGGAGATGAGACAAGGCCCCTGCCATGGCCTTCTTTCAGGATAAGTTACAGGCGTGAGTCTCCAAGGGATGCCGTCATGAAACCGTCTCGGCGATGCACTTCTGGTAGCTCTTCCACTTCGACAACATTTGGCGATGTTATTGAGTTCCAAGTCTCGGGCTACCATGGTAATCTCTGCACCTCCACTAGTTGCATCACTATCCTCGACATGTGTAGTGCTAGTGAATTGAGATGTTGGCATGGCGTGCTCTTATGTCTTGAATATTTGGAGTTTGTTAGTGAGTATGTGCAGTCAGTCTACACACTCCATATTACTCGTGTTTGGTCTTCATGTCCTATCTTCGGATTCCCTATGCGCGTTATTGTCAGAAGCCTTGAACTGAAGCTATTGTCACATGATTCTATGCTCGTCAACTTGCCGACAGTTCTCTTGGACAGCAGCATCTCTGTAGCCTTGAATTGCGAGTACTTGGGTGGTGACAATACTGATTGCAATGGTTCATGGTTATTCGTTGGTTGTTCTGTCGCTATATGCAAGGAGCCTTCAATACAAATGTCAACTAATTACTTCATGGCAAGAGAAACTGCTTTTAGGGTACTTAGTACTGTGGACCTGCACCTATTAGATTTCCCTTGCAGATCACTTGTGGCAATTTGTTGGTCTTTTCCTCAAGAGGCTGAGCATTATTTTTGTTGTTCTCAACCGAAGGAATCACCTGTTTTGAATTCAATGAGGAGGTCAGGTAGCTCATACGATCAGTTGTCTTGTGCAATTCAGGATGCTTCTTATTGGCCTGGGTATTTTATCACTCGGAGTCGGATGAACCTACTGTTTACTACTGCTGTTAGATGTTCAGATTGGCTTGCTTCTTGTGTATGTGATGATCCTACAACGATTCTTCTGTTCGCTGTTCTATGGGATGAATTGGTACTGCAACCTTGGTATTCCGGACAGCAAGATGTCTCTTATGCTCAGTTTCCTTGTGTGAATCAGGATGCGTCTGGTTTTCCTGGGTATTTTTTCACTGGAGTTCTTATACATAAACAGCACAGCAAACTGTTGTATGCGCTTAATTCTCCATTTGTGGTTCTATATGATGAATGGGTACTGCCACTTTGGGATCCTGGACCAGAAGTATTTCTCTCTGACCTCAACAAAATTCATGGTCCCAAGCTATTCATGATATTTTACTAAAGAAGCTGATGGTGCAGAGTTTGTATTTTGAGCATACCTTGCTTGCCCCTCACACGTCACGACCAGCAGCTCAAGATATACGCACAAAGTTTCCAATTTGTGATTCATCTGGAAAATCTTGCTGTTGTGGTATCCTCAGTTTAGACTGGCATATGACTATCATTTGGACTGACCGTGGCAGTACGTTCCCTAGCAGAGTATTAATCAACCAGAATGCTTGCCACTTACAGTGCCCTGAGACAACTCTTGCATATATTCCTTATATGGGGCTGTACTGCTCAAGCATCTCTAGTGCAAATGAAGGTACGTTCTATATGAGGAATAACCAGAACAACATGGTTTCTGATATGGCGGAGGAGTGCCCTCGTATATGTGGGATGAAAATTATGTCAGTGGCGTATGCTCTGCAATGGAAGCACATACTTCTGATTGGGTTTCTTCCAGAGAATGGTGCTCGGATAAATTTTGCACTAATCAAGGACATCCGTACTCACCAGGCGAAAAATGTCATAGCTGATCCTTCAAAATTGTTGATCTTTCAGCATCAAGGTACTGACTGGATATGTCATCGGTTTGTTCTGATGTGCTGTAGCCGCGCAACTCTGTTGTCCGATCACAGTGCTGGTGAGGATGTCATGCCCACGGGGGATCAGTGTGGAGTTATGGGGCGGCGAATACATTCGTTTGTGTTCAAATCCAAGGGGAGATGTTTTGTCTTCATGGGTATCTCTCAGGGTGCTTCAGAACTGATTGTGTGCTTCGAGGATAGAAGCATGAGAGGGAGTACCAGGAGGCAGGCGAATTCGGCAACCTGGCCTTTGCTGGTGTGCAGCTGGTTTGACACATGGAACTGCACCCTTCTCTCTGCTGTATGGGACCCGAAGTTGTATGCTCCGTGGGATCCTGGTGGTCACACTCCTCGGCTGTTCAAGGATGGCGGCTTGAGGGCAAGCCGGATGTTAAGGAGGGGAGAATGTCACGGACCGTGTGGGCCGAGATACCGGATCGCCTGGGCTGATGCAAGGAGAGGGCAACAGGCCCAAGGCATGAGAGAGCTAGGTGACCAGCAGCTACACTTAAAAGGGGAATCGACGACAGAACGGGTCATCGAAGAACCGGAACCTGAAACGGAGGACCCTGGCAAGGGCGGCTGGCTTCTTCTTCCTTCCTGAATCTCTATCTGGTGTATCCTCTTCTTCTCTTCTACTAGATCCTTGTATCCGGAACCACTCCAAATCGTGTTATCCTTCCGCTAGCTGTGTAATATCAAGTGGGATCGTAACAGACATCCAACTCAGTCCTGACTGAAACTCCTACCTATAATAGCCTCCCATTTGACTAAGCTAATCAGCGGTGATGAGGAGCTATAAGAAATTTATCCGGCCTGACACATCACCAGACTATCTTTTTGGCTTTCTATTGTACAAACCTCCTCCTGACAGGGGCTGTAAGCTAGTAGCAACAGAACCCTACCGCATCACAACTCTGATTTCTTACCCTAGCGCTAGCTAGGCCCGATGTTCCAGGCAGCTGCATTTACAACATCAACGCAAATTAAGCTGTGGATTCCGAAAACGGTAGCTAGCTAACCACAAGACGTACTTGCAGCTACGGACGGGGAAAACAACCTCTACTGCAAACAAACGATTCCGGCCATCAACGGGCAGCACAAGGCCATCGAATAGTTTTTTCTTCTCCTACTAGACTAGATCTAAACCAGTATATTAAGAAGCTAAACAGAGCATCATGCATCTTATTTCTTGCGTAGGTGCGCATGATCGATTGGGCCACACCGCACGCACAAGGCCAGAGCACCACTAGCTGTGTCTGCCCTGTGACCATCATGGCACGCTGCTGGCCTGTCATGTGTGACACATATGCCACCAAGCACACAGGGTTTGCATCAATGTGACTGTTAAGATAAACCCTACTTTCAAAATGAACGATCATTAGTGTGTGCCTCTTTTCAAAGGGGAGGATGTTTGGATCATGCTCGAAATAAAATAAATACAGTTTTGATGTTAACTAAAAATAAATACAATTTTGATTCTGACACAAAATATTACGAGGAATCGTAATATGATTTTTATCTATTTTTACCAATCAAATTATACAAGTTAAAGTTCCTTGAATCTTTAATTCAAAGGAAAATGGTAAAATGATAACTGAATAATCTCAAATTTATTATTTAAATGGACAAAATTCAAGGATAATTTGGAAACCATATTTCTTAAAAAAATAATGTTACAAAAATTAAAATAATATTAACAATTTTTCCTAAAATGAAAAAATAATTAATATGCAATGTTTAATTAAATAAAGTCTTGTAAGGATTTACCTAATTAATTCTACACTTGAGAATTGAGGGGCTAAATAAAAAACTAAGCATATCATACCTATGCATAGTATCATGATGTAAATATTTAAACATACATTCTTATCGGATGCTGATTTCAGAACTCGAGAGTCAAACACCAGCTGAATCCTTGAACTACACTAGCTCAAAGTTATTAGGCAAGTTCTTTATTGCTCATGTGTGTTTCAAGTATTTTTTTATTTAGCTATTGAAACAAACCTATATTGAGCTATATGTTACCTGCAATGAAATGAAATGTTACTTTCTAATAATTATTAATGGCAATGGAAACAATAGCAATTGATGAGGTGAAGGTTCCATTGTACCGACTATATCCGGATAGTATTAATAACAAATGTCGTCATGTATTCTTGTGTCGTATAGATAGCGTTAAACACAAGACTTGTATGGGTCTTGGGAAGAGTGAGTTAGTCAGATATTTTTTCTTTCGCATATGCTCATCACGATAGGTCTAAAGGGACAATTAGAAAGTACTTGGAAAGCATGTAATCTTTCTAATCATGTGGGACTTGACAGTTCCTATACGTCCTGGGAGGGGTAATATGAGGTTGCTGAGTTGATTTCTCGACCTTCGCCTTACGATAAGGGTGAATATGCAGGGTTGTGGAGAAGGGTGGAGAAGGGCGATGAATGTGCTAGCGACCTTAGACATGTCTAGTTGCACATGGAGCATTATGGGTTACAAACAGTTGGAAGGCTAAGGAACACTTATGGGTAAAGTAGCGCACATTTGTTGAGTGTAATCGGAGAAAGTCATTCCTTGTTCTGGGCACGAACTACGAACATTGCTGGGAAACGAACTATCATAAGGTTACTGCTAACTATGAAGCCTGACAGACATAGTTTTTCAGAATAAAATTTGACTTTTGAAGAAATGGCTATAAAAATTGCCTAAACATTTGACCTACGGTCATAGCTGTTGCTAGAGCATTCTAAACACCTTATCTCTGATCTGAACTTGTTGAATAAAATGTATCCCTATCTACTTTGTATTTTCCTCCTAAAACTTCTCCGTTCCCGCTGAAAGGAAAGCTCTAACAAGCATCTCATGACTTGGCAAGACCCCGACCGCGACATCGAGGGAGGGTGGGGTGATAGACTGCTCTTGGGAGGAACCTTGTAAAGAAAATGACAATAGACAAAGATACGATGCTCTGTCAATAGGGACCAGAAATCTCAAGACAAATATCACGCATGGCATGATGGCTTGGTATTGTACGCGTTCTCATCTTGTACATAGATTAGAAATACCATATCCTGACCCACCAGAATACCAGATGTGCGTGCCTGCATCGATGGGTTCTTTGAACCGGACAAACAAATGCGCACTCCAAGCAACATAATGTTTTGGCCATATTCGAAAACAGGTCTATCAAGTGAGGTGCGCCGCATCGTTTATAAATGGTCCGGCCGTTCACGTCAACTCGAAGAAGTTGTAGCGATATTCCCCATCGCGAGCGAGTTCTGCGCGAAGCACGTCAGCATTATTATATCCAGATGTCAAAGAAGCAATTCAAATACAGTACAATTATACCGGAGGTAGTACTTGCATCCATGTTGTCGGCTGATTAAGCCTTTAACTTCCTCGGTTTCTACATTTCGTTCTGGAAGGAGCACGTATACCTTGACAGTCATGCCGGCGCGCCGGTCATGATCGATCGATCCAGAAGCTACGCCGGTAGGTAGAAGTGATTTTAAACTTGTTGGTCACAAATTTTTTTTTTTTTACGGGTATAGGTCACAAATTCAGCCGCATGCATCCAGAGTTCCAGCCTTCCAGGCACATACGCGCTTCTCTCTTCTTCGATGTCGATATGGATTAATTTGGAGACTACGATCAAGTAGTAGAAACTTGAGCGTCACAAAATTTAGAGAAGACGAAATAGGTCTGTCTGGTGTAGCTGGCAGTAAATATGTCGATCAGATATGAGATGTCGCACGCGCGCGCGCACCGATGCTCATCTGCTCCAACCAACCCAAATGACGATCGAAAATCTGGGTGAAAAATCGAATGACGTCGAGACAGAACAGGACGGGTGTATGTACACATGGCTCACGCCGTATATATTCGTTGCTGTCAAAGAGGCTTGGTTGGTTTCGGTGGTGCATGTCGCATCGCATGCGCTGATGCAACGCGATCCCGTTCACATTTCAGCTTTTTCATGTAAGGACACATGGAAGCATGTACAACAAGTGAACGGACGGAGAGGGAGGAGACAAACAAGAGAGGTCGCTCACAACGTCGACGCCCCTTGATTAATTTTGGGAAAAGTCCAAAGCAAATCTTGAACTTGTAGACGAAAGATAAATCGGGCCCTGAACTTTGAATCCCCGAAATTGACACTCTAAACTTGTCAATCCCGATCTATTTTGAACCCTCGAAATACAGTATGTCATGGCTCTGTCCCTCGGCCAGCGTCCTCGCACCCCCGAGGATGAGCAGTTGGGCTCCCCCGCCCTCCTTACCGCCGTCGCGCTGAAGCCGGAGAAGAAAATACGTGCTCTATGGTCGTAGTTGAATTGAATTGGAAATATTATGAATTTGTAATAATCCTATTTACGTTCCACATGATGCATGATCAATTGTTTTAGTTATCATTTGTAGAAAATTATTTAATTCAGACGACGTAGATAAGGAAATGCTCAAAATTTGACAATCCCAATATAAGCAATCCAGTATGCTTGAAAACCTGTTTTTATTTATAGATTTCCAAACCTTTTCTCTCCTATTGCCAAATCCGGTTTGGTAGTCTAAAATTTGACGATGCTCTTTGAGACGCTCTTATACTAAGTGAGTTGTGGATGGGTAGGTCATGTACATGGTATGCCCTCTTGCGTTTGTGCGTGCGGTTTGCAAATGTAACCCTTTATTGGTAATGGTATGGCCCAACCGCCCAAGCATATGGAGCAAGCAAGGGCTCATCCATGACGACCATGCTATGTGCGGTTTGGGTGGCAGGTAGGGGCTTTGGTCCAGCTTCACTCAGATGTGTGAAGGCGACAAGTCCATTGTCATATGCGACGTGACCACGGTTGTATGTACACGCTAGCTATAATTTCGAATGGAACGGTTGTATGTGCCATCATCACGACGCTACCTGAATGGAACGGGTCTCTGCACAAGCATGTATGTACACGCTAGCTATAATTTCGAATTCGGTTCAACCGTTTTGGTTGGTTGGTTTGGTTTGGTTGATCGGTTCCATTTAGCAAACGCGAGCTAGCATGAGCAGCAACACCATATACTGCTAGCCTAGGTCGTGAAATTTGACGCAATCGGGCCAGAGATGCGTGTGAAGTTACATATACATACCCATCCGTGTTGAAGTGATCGTTACAGTTATCTGGAATATCACAGCAGAGGCCCGCGCGCCGTTTCCTGAAGAAAAGAAAGGCGAGACCGTTGCAGTTGGGCTACCGTCTCTGTCTATCCCCACATAAACAAAGTCATTGTCGAGTAAGGCAAACAAACAAGGACCGGTTACTACTAGTAGTAGCCAGGCCAGCTACTACTAAACGATGGATCCATCAAACCAAACAGATACGGATGCATCTGTTCTTGTCTGAACGAAGCTAGGCGCCGTGTGTACGTGGATGGCCTTGCTGCCATGACAGCAACAAAACCACTAGTAGCTAGCATGCACCAGCACGAGAACAACTGAACAAGATCACACACAACCACCACCACCTCTGGGAAGAAGAATTGCGAGCTAGTAGGCGAGTAGAATTACACGTCCGGCCCAACCTGTATGAAATTAACGGGAGAGCATCACATGCCATGCCCAGTTGCGTCCATAAGAGCAACTCCAGCCGTTGCCCCCCTCCAGGCTGAATTGCCGGCGCTTTTTTTTTTTTTGCCCGCTTGGAGGCCTCCAGCGGAAAAACTCGGCCTGGGGACGCGCCGATTCCCAATCGCGTCCCCCAACCCAGCGTTTTTTGGCAAGTTTTAGTCAATGAACCTCATTTTTTATAGAACATTCATTATTTCTAAAGCAAATTTATCATTTGTATCAAATAATTTGACGGAAAAAATATTACAAATAATTTAACAAATCATAAATTTTAAAACAAGTTTTTAAAGATAAATTACATAAACCTAGACCTCGCCTTTGCGCCTCCACAGGTGCCCCACCAGATCTTGCTGCAATTGCTGATGAACTACTGGGTCTCGGATCTCCTGACGCTTTGCAATGAAGGCAGTCCAAGATGCCGGTACATGCAGACGCCAGCTCTCCTTCGGATCCACGCTCACGAGAGGACCCTGTCTGAAGTATGGCACCTTCTTCTCCTTCTCATCCACTGGATTCTTCCGCTCGCTCTCAATGATCATGTTGTGGTGCAAGATCACACATCAATTCATCACCTCCCACATCTGATCTTTCGACCAGGTCATAGTGGGATACCGGACAACAGCAAATCGAGCTTGCAGGCCACCAAATGCCCGCTCGACATCCTTCCTGCAAGCCTCCTGGCACTTGACATACCAAGTTTGAGCCGTCTTAAGCACAGGGTTTGAGATAGTCTTCACAAGTGTGGACCATTTTGGATAGATTCCATCTGTCAGGTAGTATCCCTTGTTGTAATGGTGCTCGTTGATTTCGAAGTTCACCAGGGGAGCATTACCTTCAACAAGCTTGGCGAAGACATTGGAGCACTGCAGGACGTTGATGTCGTTGTTAGATCCTGGCATTCCAAAGAAAGAATGCCAAATCCATGTATCATACGAAGCCACTGCCGATCAAGTACGACACTGCAACCGCCTTTGTGCCCTTTGTAAATCCCCTGCCAAGCAAATGGACAGTTTTTCCAATGCATGCAGTCGATGCTTCCTAGCATTCCAGGAAATCCTCTTGCTTCATTCTCGGCTAGGATCCGAGCAGTGTCTTCCACAGTGGGTGTTCGCAAATATTCAGGTCCAAACGCTCCCACTACGGCTCTGCAGAACCTGTAGAAACACTCAAGCACGGTGGACTCGGCCATGCGCAGATAGTCATCCTGCGAATCAGCTGGAGCTCCGTATGCAAGCAGTCTCAAAGCGACCGTGCACTTCTGGAGCGAGGAAAATCCAACCGTACCGGTGCAATCCTTCTTACAAACGATCGAACTCTCGGACGCCATGCACAATCCTGAGAAAGAGCTTCCGGTTCATCCTGAAACGGCGTCGAAATCTCTTCTCGCCGTGCAATGGATCGTCGGTGAAGTAGTCGGCGTATAGCATGCAATAGCCTTCGACACGCTGTCATTGCTTGCTCTTTTGGCGATGTGGTACCGAGCCACCGCACTACGGCCGCGCTTCGGTGTATAGGCCGGCCAGACAGGCGAGCATCTGCAAGTGCTCTTCGTCGTCGGTGGCGGCGCCGTCGGCTTCCTCTTCCATCAGAGCGGCGAGCATCTCCTCGTCGTCGGAGTCCATCTCAGGCAAAACGTCGAACACCTCGCGGGCAGGGTGGGCGCGAAGCTTGATCGCGACGGCGATTCACCTCGAAAACTCGAGCAGCGGCGGATGGGGGTGGGGGGGATTCGGTATGGCGTGCCGTCGCGGTGGTTGGTGGCCTATTCTGGCGGCGCGTTCAACGCGGAAGGGAGGAGTTGGTGCAACGAGGAATGGGGCGAATCTTTGGTGGGGTATGTGCGTTCTCTCGCCGACAGGGCTGGCCCGCGCGGCTTTTCCCTTTCGCCGGTGCCCCTAGGCGGAACCCAGCACGCTGGGCTCGGCCTAGCACGCCGGATAAAATTTGGGTCAAATCCGACGAAAAATGAGTCCTTGGAGGACATTGGAGGGGCGACTACGACGAAAATGAGCCGTCGGCGTAAAAAAAGGGGTGCTGGGAGGCTTTCGGGGAGACGGCTGGAGTTGCTCTGACCTCCACCACCCGAAATACTTGTGAAGACATCAAAGGAGATCGAGGTGCTGGTGGCATTGGTATCGGCATCCCCACCTTCGCCTTTCCTTGCCCCGCACTTAATGTCCTGTACGTACGTTGGGGTTCGGAGACTTCGAGCTCTGAACCTTGCTGCATGGAATGGAGGAGGCCCTCCACTCTCGGTCGTCACCACACGCCCCGGTCCGGTCGTCACTGCGAAACTGCCTCCGCCCGCGTGGCGAGATCGATCGCGTTTCAGTTTCAGCCATTGCCGGATTTGACCTGCCTAATTAACTAACAATGCAGAGTGGAACACGCATAGCATAGCTATCGCCTAAGCATACTGTACAATTATACAGTGTACACGTCCGCACGCAGCGATGCAGTCTTGTCCTCTTTTGTCTAGATGTAGTGCATTGGTTTGTTGTGTGTGATTCACAATTCAGACAGCGTGATTGACCAAACCATGCACGCATGTGTTCCCAACCGAAATACAGTATGTCATGGGTTAGCGTTGCAGACAACTACAGGTTTTGGTCTCCATCGATCGTTTTGTGCTTGCCAGATGGCCTCTCTCTAGATCGACATGGTAAAGTGGTAAAGGCTGATTAATTAGCCTTCTTGTCGATCATGGCTGACTAGTTTATGTTTCCACCTCCAGATGTCTGCAGAAGTAAACTTCGCGGAGCCAATCACGATCACGTGCAACAGGTACATTGTCGAAAGAAAACAAAGCAAAGCTCGCGAGATTGAAGGGGCCGGTGGGCAAAGAAATTGGCACCGCAACGCAAGGAAGGTAGATGCAACGACGACGCATGCATCAAGTGACAGCCACCTCGGGAACAAAGATTGGCAGGCAGGCATTTGATTCTTTCTGGCCAGCTCTCTTTTGCATCTATCTTTCGATCTATCGCCACAAATATTCCGGAGCCTCCCTGGATCCTTTCTTACTCTTGCTTCAATCGCCAAAAGCAGTCGAGGGGGTTTATTCTAGTAGTTGGTCCTAGTGATGTTTACCAAATCTCAATCAACTTACACCTAGTTAGTGGTCAATAAAATCTGCCTGCATCTAGCTTTGGGCCCTACGCACGCCGGTGCCTGTTAGTACTAATCTCCGATTCAAGCACGACGTCCCACTGGCGACCATAGAAGAAGAAGAAGAAGCCATCGACTGACTTTGGTAGTAATATCCTATCACTTCAGGAGAACTAAACTAGTACAGACTGATGAATCATAACCTGGAGCTGGAGGAAATTATTGGTGGTGACAAAACATGAAGAGAAATCAAGAACAACAATCGTCGTCGTTGTCAATGTATTGGCGTTCATTCAACCTACTCTTTGAGTGGTTCTCAAATGTTCTAGTTGAACCAAAGTAAATTCTACAGCATTTCTTTTGTCATTTTTCACCACGGGATCCCAAATCCAAATCATGGCATTTGACAACCACTCGAGACCAGGTTCGTTCCATCTTTTTTCTATAAGACAATGAAAGTCCTGAAAAGGAAAGGAAGTTCAGATTATTGCCTCCAAATAAAACCAAGCTACCCGCTACTATAGAACAAGGCGCCAATTATCACTGAACATGTTTTCCTTCTTATCAACAACGTGTGTCTGAAAATGAGGCGACACTGAAAATTCAACGCGCGACGTGTTGCTTGGTTCTCAGCTTATACTAGTTGAATTTTGGCGTGGCGTCACGCCACGCCCTTGATAATTTTTTTGTACATTTTTTTTGTTGGGCAAAATGTTAGCCAAAATTGAAGTGTGCGAACATGTTTTTATTTTGGTATGAATAAACGGCAATTTTGTTGTGAGCTTTTCTGATATATTGTGTAGGATACTGAAATTATTAGTGTTTTGAAATGTTCAAACATGTTTGTATTTCGACGTCAATATTTAATTGAAATTAGAAAATCCTTTTGAATTTGACTGCACATTTGGGAAAAAAAATTCGTATGGTGTCGAAATTTTGGCCAAATTGAAATGTTTAAATATATTTGTAACTTGCTATAAGTATACAGCGTTTTTTTTGAGCATTCTCGATATATTTTATGGAGTGTCGGTATATTGACTTAAATGTTGGTCAAATTGGAATTTGCAAACATGTTGTTTATTTTGTATAAAATTATCCAAATCTAAGCCTATTTGAATTAGTCAAGCTTATTTTTTTGTCAAAAATAGTAAATATTTTCTTTCCCTAGAATTTTGATATATTTTTAATATTTTGACGATGGGTATTTATAAAAATTTTCTTGTTTTCTATTTATGTTTTTTTTTGGAAAAAAATTAGCATTCGAATTTGAAAAATGGCGATGTTCTAGAGTTGTCTAAGTTTGGAAATCACTGAAATTGAAAAAATGCTTTCATTTTAAAAATGGTTGGATTTTTGGAGATTGCTCAAATTTGAAAATTATTGTAATTCAATTTCAAATGTGTTTGTTTTTTATGTGAAAATACTCTGGAATAGTTAGTATTTTTTTTGTTGTGTGTCTTCATGCATTTTAGAGTACCGTTAAATGTTTAGCAAGTTGGAAATGGTTATATATGTTTGTATTTTGGCGAATATTTGTTTGATTTCATAATTGGAAGTTGTAGAGTATATGAGCATTTGTTAAAGTCAATACATAATCAGAGGAAATTCATTTGGATTTTGTACTAATGTTCTTCAAATTAGACTAGTGAAATGCCATAAATATTTATTTGAACTCCATATTTAGGGAGAATGTAATATGTGAGATAATATGTGAGATATATATATTTTAGAGCGTTTTTTTAGCAAGTTGAATTTTTCAAATGTGTGGCATGTATTTTTTTTGTGAGAATTATGATATATTTTAGCGTAGGGAAAGCAATTTGTCATATCGAGTTTTTTCAAATATTTAGGAAATTGAAATGGTTCGATATATACTATAAAGTACCGTCAAATGTTTAGCAAATTGAGATGTGAGCATGTTGATATATATTTTTTTCTTTGGAAAAATAAGCATGGTGGAACGTCATTTTTTGTTTTTCCTTGTGTTTTTTTGTAAGATTGTTGTAATATTTGTTTTTGGCAAATAAGCATGGTGGAACGTCTAAATTGTTTTTTTTTGTGTGGTTTTTTGTAAGCTTTTTGAAATATTTTGTCGTAGCTGCAAAATATTTAGCAAAATAAAATGTGAGCGTGTTGATTTATTTTTTCGAGTTTTTCAAATAATATTTTTAAGCATATTGGAATGTTCAATTTTGTTCCTTTTTTTCCGGGCATTTCGATGTATTTCATAGTATTGCGAAATATTTAGGAAGTTGAATTGCTCAAATTAGTTTGTTTTTGAAGCTTTTGATTAGCAGTGCAAAGTTTCCTGAAAATATTGCTGGAAAAAAAAGTGAACTGATAGGCCGGGCCCATTGCTCAAATGCCCGAGAGAAGTTTACAATGTATTATGTTAAAAAAATTAAGATTGGAATTATTTTGGAATCTATGATTTGCATTGTTGTAGCTAGTAAGGTTAATAAATTTAATTCTTCTGATTCTTTGAAATATATGGTCAAATGTTAGGAAGAAAATGAATATTTTGGTGAGAAAGATTTATTTGGGGAAATAATTTTTGTGTTTTTTTTCGTATGCATGATTTCCATTATTGGGGTTCGTAAGAACGAAGATTTTATTGAATATGTAAACTATTGAATTATATTTTCTAACTTGCAAGAAAATTATTCGTGAATGTTTTCTTTTTGTGCATGTTGCATGTATGTCTCGCATTATTGTAATTAATAAATTGGTGCGCTTGTTTGGTGGAATTAGAATTTAAAAAAGATATTTAAAAGTAGTGAAGATCTCAGAAATATTGAAATTCGAAGGGAGTTTATGTTTAAAAATTGTTCAGGTTTGGAAGGTTGTTCAAATTGAGAAGCTGTTTAGATTATTTTTTAAAGGTTGTGAGATGGTTAAATTTGAAATGCATTTAAATACCTAAATTATTCTAATATAGGTACCGTGCATGCGTGGAAGGTTGTTCAAATTGAGAAGTTGTTCAGTTTTTTTATTATTTTTTTAGGTTGTAAAATGGTTAAATATGAAATGCATTTATATATCTACAATTTTCCAATGTAGGTACCGTGCATGCGTGGTAAAATTGAAAGTTGGAAATTTCACATTTTAAATTTTTGCAATCTTAGAAATTAGTAAAATGCAAAGAAAGCTTAGGGATAAAAATTGTTAAGGTTTCAAAATTTGGGTAAATTTGGAAGTTTTTTTTTCAAATTCGTTGCTTTCTTTACGTATGTAAAATGATTAGTTTTGGGAGGAGTTTGAATGTTTGAAATATTCAAAAAAATTCGAGATATAGTTAAAGTTAATGTTTTTATAGCATTTAGTAGTTTTTGAAAGTTATCTGAATGGCTTAAAACAAAATGTATAAAGTGTCGGAAAATATGTAAAGCATGTGTCATTTTTTTTTATTCAATTATATTTATCTGGGAAAGAAGTTTACATTGTATTATGTTAAAAAAAATAAGATTGTTGTGTAAAGCAGTGGAATTTGGTGCAGCGAAACGCCGCACCCGCTGTATTTAAAAATGTCGAAATTTAAAAATCAAGGTAGTTCGAACAGTTTCAATTTTCTGAAAAATGTTGGAGTAAGAGGGTACTACCTGTCAGAAACTTAACTTTCTAAAAAAATGTTTTAGAAAAAAGATGAAATTCACGTTAATTTATCTGTTGCGGTTAAATATTTGCCGATTTGAGATTATCACGTTATTTTTTTCTTTTTTTAATTGACAGTGGGTAATACTGTTTGAAAATATAATGTGGGCATTTGTTAAGGCATGTGGAAGGTTTGTTTATGCGGCTAAATATTTGTCGGATGGTAATTATCACGCTAATATTTCTTTTTTTTAATTGACAGTGGGTAATATTTTTTGAAAATACAATATGGGCAGTTGTTAGGTTGTATGGGTTTTTTTTTGAATTTGTAAGTACATTTATTTTTGAGTTGTGCACAATGGTTACATCTATTTTTGAGTTGTGCACAATGGTTCGTATTTGTAAATTCATATTTCAAAATGGCGTCATCCTGAAATTGTTTAAGTTTAGAAATAACTGAAATTTAAAAAGGTGTCGTTTTTAAGATGGTCGGATTTTGAAGGTTGCTTAAAGTTGGAAATTGTTGTAGTTGGGGAAATTTACGTTTAAAAATCGTTTGGACTTCAAAAATTGTTTCAAGTGGAAACGTATTAAGGTGTGAAATCATGTCACGTTCATAAAATAATCGGATTTGAAAGAGTAATTTTTATAGGGTTTAATTTGGAAATTTGGATTGAAATGCTCTAGATTGGTTATTTGTTTTCCTAAAATGTTGGCAAATGCTGAGAAATTTGAATTTTCTAAATATGTTTGTTTCTCTGTCGGAAATAGTTGGTTTTATGCTTTACAAGTGTTTAGGTTTGAAAAAAAATTCAAATCGGGAAGTTAGTAAGATTTGGGTTATTGTCATGTTTGTAAGATGATTAGATGCGAAAGACTTTTAAAAGTCTAATGTACTGAAATCTGGAATTTGTGTTAGAATGTTTCGATATGGCTGCAATTTGTTTTTGAGAACGTCCAATTGAAAGTTGTTCAAATTTGTAAATTGTTGGGGTTTTTAAAATGCTCTATCATGTTTGTGTGTCTCCGTTAAATTTGTCCAAATATGTTGACAATACAAAAAATTCGAACTTTTTCTTTTGCTGCCGTATTTTTTTTATTCTAGTCATTTTGATGTCTTCTAATATTTTTTTTTGGATGATCATTTGTTCATTTGCTTTGAAATGATTACTGCAAATGATTTTTGTTTTTCCTGCAATTTTTGTGAAGTTGGATTGAATTGAGTTTTTTTTTCAAATTTGCAAGACGTGTAATAATTTAGAAAAGGTCTCAAATAATGTAAAATGGTTATTTTGTTTTTTACATGTTGGTACAAATTGGTTCGAATTTTTTTGGAGTTGTATTCAAACAGTTTTGAAAGTTTTGGAAATAGGAAAACATAACAGGGGAAAAAAATAGAAAGGGCCGGCCGAGCTGTACAGCAGCCCAGCCCAGCTAGGTGGCCCGCTAAGCAGCCCAGGCCCACTGCGACGTCACGACGACGTCAGCAGTGGCCGGAGCTGCCGCGGCGACGGCGATCTCGGCGACGCCGCGTCGGAGCGAGCTAGGAAGCGGGGAAGGGCGCGTCGGGCGCGGCTCGATGCGGGCTACCCGCAGGTGGCGGCGCGGCCGCGTATCGTGGCCGGAGCGTCGGGATCGACGGCGGCAACCGTCGGTCAGAGGCGAGGAAGAAGAAGACGGCGGTGGCGATGCCGGTCGTCCCGGCACGCGGCTCTCGGTGAGAAGGTAGAGGACGCGACGACGCACCTCGCCGTGTTCGTCGATTTGAGCGGGGAGGTGCGAAACGGCGGCGACGGCGATTCCGGCGTCGCGGGAGAGAGAAAGGGGAGGAGGAGGATTCTGCGGGCGGTTTTGCGGAAAAGTCCTTGTCTTTGTCGTAATTCGCATTTCGGTCCCTCGCCTCGCGTTTATGTGGTCTGCGGGTTGCTTTTCAGTTTTGAGAGGGGCCTTTTCACAAAAGCGTCACGGACGTGTCCTGTGGGCCGTCGGATCGCCGGCCGACGGTCCGGAACGCGTTACTGTATAGTAAATACTGTTCACAACTACAGTTCGCGAGTGCTCTCAGCGCGAGAAAGGTTCCGTCTTTAATATAGTTATAGATACTAGAAAGTTTCAGATGGACTAGATATGTGACAGCTGCTATGGCGCCTTCAAAATGAAGAATCTTGGAAGGTTCTTACGGTACATGTTTATTTCATTCATGTCTAATATACTCGCCATATTATTGTATTTCTGCTAACACCGAAATAATTTAATGAGCTAAAAATGGTTGGGAGTTCATTGTCGCATGATATTGGTTGAGATGCTCGTATGAATAATAGCATGATGACAATGCTGCACTACGGGAAACAGCCAAGTCGCCGACGGCCTTTTTATACGCCGACGGCCAAATGTCGGGGCCGTCGGCGTATAATCGAAGCCGAGAAAGCCGACGGACGGCCCGTCGGCGTAAGAAACCCCGTCGGCGTAGACATATATACGCCGACGGCCGCCGTCGGCGTCAATTCAACCGTCGGCGAAAGAGGCCCCACTAACGGCCGCCCCGACGGTTAAGGAACGGCCGTTTCCCCTGTGGAGCTACGCCGACGGTTATGCCGTCGGCGTATATGCAACGAATACGCCGACGGCATAACCGTCGGCGTATATGTATTTTTTTTTATTTTTACTTATTTCTTTATTTACTTTTATTTAATTCTGTATATAATATTTATGTATAAATTGGGTCTGTAATTTATGTATTAATTGGGTCTATAATTCCCGTCCTTATTTCTGTATCCCACCCGCATAAAATAACGGTTTGATTCTTCCGGAACCCGCATGAACTTAGCGTTTGAACGGTTCGATCTCGAGAAAGAGGAACAACATATGAAAAAAATATAGGTGGGCACACACACACACACAACATTCATCTATCAGAATCATTCCCAGCACTTGCCTTTTCTGATGGATGGGCTGCCAAAGAGAACCGGAGAGACCAAACAAACATCGTCAAATGCACCGTAGGACTATATGAGGGGAATCACACATTCCAACACACTTCCACACATATCATACAAAAACAACTTCGGAACGAAACAAGACGACTGGAGAAAGAGGAACAACATATGAAGAAAACATAGGTGGGCACACACACACAGCACTCAACATAGGTACTCAACATAGATGAGAACACACACAGTACTGAACATAGGTACTCAAACTAACTACGACCAGGTCCTAAGCCGCGCGGAGCTGAGCGGCGGGCGCTCTGCTTCCAAAGAGCCGGAACCATGTGAGACTCGCTCGCGTCATAAGGATTCTGAAGTAGCGACCAACGCCTAGGACCTGGGTTATTGAACAAATGCATGTAGCGAAGGACGTGCTCGTCCTCCTCCCTAATACGGCGACGTACCACCTCCTCGGGGGCCGGCGCTCTGAACACATTCCGTGGCCAATACCACCAAAGAAGATCCGGATCGACGATGCGACCTGGATCCCTCACCAAGGTCCCCGCCCCGGAAGGTAGCCTCTCCCAGTGCCAGCCCGGCGGATGCCAGTCCCGGACATCGCCATCCGGGTTGATCAAAAGGGGCATCGGAAAGGCCGGCGCGGAGGAGAAGCAGCGCGTGGAGACGGCGGCGTGTGGAGGAGGGCGACGGGTTGGCTCGAACCGGGGACGAGGTCGTGGGTATTTATGCCCTTAGGAACAAGCACACGGATCGTGTGTTTCCTTCGAGCGTTTGTGAGCCGTTGGATCAGCGGTGTGTTTCTTTCTGGCGCTTGTGAGCCGATCGATCAGCGGGCATGTAGTATGTCCAATCAGCAGCAAGCACACGGATCGTGTGTTTCCTTCGAGCGTTTGTGAGCCGTTGGATCAGCGGTGTGTTTCTTTCTGGCGCTTGTGAGCCGATCGATCAGCGGGCATGTAGTATGTCCAATCAGCAGCAAGCACACGGATCGTGTGTTTCCTTCAAACGCTTGTGAGCCGTTGGATCAGCGATGTGTTTCTTTCGAGCGCTCGTGAGCCGTTGGATCAGCACACTATCCCAACCACTTCGTAAGCCACACGACCCTATATATAGCCCACCTCTCAGACATGTTCGTCACTCTGTGTGTACTCATCTGGTATACAAAGCATTCGGATTCCCCTCATATAGTCCTACGGTGCATCTGATATGCAGGCTCTCAGGAGCCACCGTAGGGCTGTATGATGGGGATACCGGGTGTTTTGTTCTATCTACAAATCATCCAGTGCATCGACTGGTATACAAAGCATTCGGATTCCCCTCATATAGTCCTACGGTGCATTTGATATGCAGGCTCTCAGGAGCCACCGTAGGGCTGTATGATGGGGATACCGGGTGTTTTGTTCTATCTACAAATCATCCAGTGCATCGACTGGTATACAAAGCACTCGGATTCCCCTCATATAGTCCTACGGTGCATTTGATATGCAGGCTCTCAGGAGCCACCGTAGGGCTGTATGATGGGGATACCGGGTGTTTTGTTCTATCTACAAATCATCCAGTGCATCGACTGGTATGCCTTGCACCATTTGGTGGATCACACCTTCCAACACACTAGCACACATATCCTAGGCCCACATGCAAGTTTGGGTGGGATTCCGGTGCTCCGGAGCTCATACCCCCCCGGAAACGACGGTCCGTGGGCCCCCGGCGGTCTACCCCCCTAGATTTCTCCGCGCGAGGTTCCACCAACATACTTTTTCATAGGTTTAGGTTTGTTTAGGCATTACACAAATGGAAAACCAGGCTTGGCACCCTTTGGCACATTCTAGCCCCCGGTATACCCGCAGCGGGACAGTTCAGCCTACACGTCCAGGAATTTTCTAAGTGTTATGGCCGGAATGTGAGGAAGGTCACACCGAAGAAGCTGAGACGGGGAAACAACATAAAATAACGATTCCATATTTAACAAACACCACGTCTTCCAGGAGAGCCGATGCTTTTATGTGGTGTCGTCGGATGGAACGCAAACAGACTTCTCCTACAACAAGTGCATGGACAACTACGTGAGGAAACAACATAAAATAACGATTCCATATTTGTGTGATTATGCTCTTCGGCTACTTTCTTATGCTTCTTTGTCCAATCAGGAGAAAGAGGAACAACATCTAATGAAACAACAGAAGAAAATGCAAGAAGAAAAACACTAGAAGAGCAGAAGCGTCGTGAAAAGGAAGAAGCTGAGACGGGGAAACAACATAAAATAACGATTCCATATTTAACAAACACCACGTCTTCCAGGATAGCCGATGCTTTTATGTGGTGTCGTCGGATGGAACGCAAACAGACTTCTCCTACAACAAGTGCATGGACAACTACGTGAGGAAACAACATAAAATAACGATTCCATATTTGTGTGATTATGCTCTTCAGCTACTTTCTTATGCTTCTTTGTCCAATCAGGTGCGATCGACGTCGTATAACCAGAAGAGGCACTGAGAGAACAGAAGAGATGTGAGAAAAGAATATGATGGAATGAAGACACTTGCCACAACTCAAGTCAAGAGAATGAATCACATAAACTAGGAAAGGCAAGAAGAAACACTAGAAGATCAGAAGCGTCGTGAAAAGGAAGAAGCTGAGACGGGGAAACAACATGAAATAACAATTCCATATTTAACAAACACCACGTCTTCCAGGAGAGCCGATGCTTTCATGTGGTGTCGTCAGATGGAACGCAAACAGACTTCTCCTACAACAAGTGCATGGACAACTACGTGAGGAAACAACATGAAATAACGATTCCATATTTGTGTGATTATGCTCTTCAGCTACTTTCTTATGCTTCTTTGTCCAATCAGGTGCGATGATGGAATGAAGACACTTGCCACAACTCAAGTCAAGAGAATGAATCACATAAACTAGGAAAGGCAAGAAGAAACACTAGAAGAGCAGAAGCGTCGTGAAAAGGAAGAAGCTGAGACGGGGAAACAACATAAAATGACGATTTCATATTTAACAAACACCACGTCTTCCAGGAGAGCCGATGCTTTTATGTGGTGTCGTCGGATGGAACGCAAACAGACTTCTCCTACAACAAGTGCATGGACAACTACGTGAGGAAACAACATAAAATAACGATTCCATATTTGTGTGATTATGCTCTTCGGCTACTTTCTTATGCTTCTTTGTCCAATCAGGAGAAAGAGGAACAACATCTAATGAAACAACAGAAGAAAATGCAAGAAGAAAAACACTAGAAGAGCAGAAGCGTCGTGAAAAGGAAGAAGCTGAGACGGGGAAACAACATAAAATAATGATTCCATATTTAACAAACACCACGTCTTCCAGGAGAGCCGATGCTTTTATGTGGTGTCGTCGGATGGAACGCAAACAGACTTCTCCTACAACAAGTGCATGGACAACTACGTGAGGAAACAACATAAAATAACGATTCCATATTTGTGTGATTATGCTATTCGGCTACTTTCTTATGCTTCTTTGTCCAATCAGGAGAAAGAGGAACAACATCTAATGAAACAACAGAAGAAAATGCAAGAAGAAAAACACTAGAAGAGCAGAAGCGTCGTGAAAAGGAAGAAGCTGAGACGGGGAAACAACATGAAATAACGATTCCATATTTAACAAACACCACGTCTTCCAGGAGAGCCGATGCTTTTATGTGGTGTCGTCGGATGGAACGCAAACAGACTTCTCCTACAACAAGTGCATGGACAACTACGTGAGGAAACAACATAAAATAACGATTCCATATTTGTGTGATTATGCTCTTCGGCTACTTTCTTATGCTTCTTTGTCCAATCAGGAGAAAGAGGAACAACATCTAATGAAACAACAGAAGAAAATGCAAGAAGAAAAACACTAGAAGAGCAGAAGCGTCGTGAAAAGGAAGAAGCTGAGACGGGGAAACAACATAAAATAACGATTCCATATTTAACAAACACCACGTCTTCCAGGAGAGCCGATGCTTTTATGTGGTGTCGTCGGATGGAACGCAAACAGACTTCTCCTACAACAAGTGCATGGACAACTACGTGAGGAAACAACATAAAATAACGATTCCATATTTGTGTGATTATGCTCTTCGGCTACTTTCTTATGCTTCTTTGTCCAATCAGGAGAAAGAGGAACACCATCTAATGAAACAACAGAAGAAAATGCAAGAAGAAAAACACTAGAAGAGCAGAAGCGTCGTGAAAAGGAAGAAGCTGAGACGGGGAAACAACATAAAATAACGATTCCATATTTAACAAACACCACGTCTTCCAGGAGAGCCGATGCTTTTATGTGGTGTCGTCGGATGGAACGCAAACAGACTTCTCCTACAACAAGTGCATGGACAACTACGTGAGGAAACAACATAAAATAACGATTCCATATTTGTGTGATTATGCTCTTCAGCTACTTTCTTATGCTTCTTTGTCCAATCAGGTGCGATCGACGTCGTATAACCAGAAGAGGCACTGAGAGAACAGAAGAGATGTGAGAAAAGAATATGATGGAATGAAGACACTTGCCACAACTCAAGTCAAGAGAATGAATCACATAAACTAGGAAAGGCAAGAAGAAACACTAGAAGATCAGAAGCGTCGTGAAAAGGAAGAAGCTGAGACGGGGAAACAACATGAAATAACAATTCCATATTTAACAAACACCACGTCTTCCAGGAGAGCCGATGCTTTCATGTGGTGTCGTCAGATGGAACGCAAACAGACTTCTCCTACAACAAGTGCATGGACAACTACGTGAGGAAACAACATGAAATAACGATTCCATATTTGTGTGATTATGCTCTTCAGCTACTTTCTTATGCTTCTTTGTCCAATCAGGTGCGATCGACGTCGTATAACCAGAAGAGGCACTGAGAGAACAGAAGAGATGTGAGAAAAGAAGATGATGGAATGAAGACACTTGCCACAACTCAAGTCAAGAGAATGAATCACATAAACTAGGAAAGGCAAGAAGAAAAACACTAGAAGAGCAGAAGCGTCGTGAAAAGGAAGAAGCTGAGACGGGGAAACAACATGAAATAACGATTCCATATTTGTGTGATTATGCTCTTCAGCTACTTTGTTATGCTTCTTTGTCCAATCAGGTGCGATGATGGAATGAAGACACTTGCCACAGCTCAAGTCAAGAGAATGAATCACATAAACTAGGAAAGGCAAGAAGAAGAAACACTAGAAGATCAGAAGCGTCGTGAAAAGGAAGAAGCTGAGACGGGGAAACAACATGAAATAACGATTCCATATTTAACAAACACCACGTCTTCCAGGAGAGCCGATGCTTTTATGTGGTGTCGTCAGATGGAACGCAAACAGACTTCTCCTACAACAAGTGCATGGACAACTACGTGAGGAAACAACATAAAATAACGATTCCATATTTGTGTGATTATGCTCTTCAGCTACTTTCTTATGCTTCTTTGTCCAATCAGGTGCGATCGACGTCGTATAACCAGAAGAGGCACTGAGAGAACAGAAGAGATGTGAGAAAAGAATATGATGGAATGAAGACACTTGCCACAACTCAAGTCAAGAGAATGAATCACATAAACTAGGAAAGGCAAGAAGAAACACTAGAAGATCAGAAGCGTCGTGAAAAGGAAGAAGCTGAGACGGGGAAACAACATGAAATAACAATTCCATATTTAACAAACACCACGTCTTCCAGGAGAGCCGATGCTTTCATGTGGTGTCGTCAGATGGAACGCAAACAGACTTCTCCTACAACAAGTGCATGGACAACTACGTGAGGAAACAACATGAAATAACGATTCCATATTTGTGTGATTATGCTCTTCAGCTACTTTCTTATGCTTCTTTGTCCAATCAGGTGCGATCGACGTCGTATAACCAGAAGAGGCACTGAGAGAACAGAAGAGATGTGAGAAAAGAAGATGATGGAATGAAGACACTTGCCACAACTCAAGTCAAGAGAATGAATCACATAAACTAGGAAAGGCAAGAAGAAAAACACTAGAAGAGCAGAAAGCGTCGTGAAAAGGAAGAAGCTGAGACGGGGAAACAACATGAAATAACGATTCCATATTTGTGTGATTATGCTCTTCAGCTACTTTGTTATGCTTCTTTGTCCAATCAGGTGCGATGATGGAATGAAGACACTTGCCACAGCTCAAGTCAAGAGAATGAATCACATAAACTAGGAAAGGCAAGAAGAAGAAACACTAGAAGATCAGAAGCGTCGTGAAAAGGAAGAAGCTGAGACGGGGAAACAACATGAAATAACGATTCCATATTTAACAAACACCACGTCTTCCAGGAGAGCCGATGCTTTTATGTGGTGTCGTCAGATGGAACGCAAACAGACTTCTCCTACAACAAGTGCATGGACAACTACGTGAGGAAACAACATAAAATAATGATTCCATATTTGTGTGATTATGCTCTTCAGCTACTTTCTTATGCTTCTTTGTCCAATCAGGTGCGATCGACGTCGTATAACCAGAAGAGGCACTGAGAGAACAGAAGAGATGTGAGAAAAGAAGATGATGGAATGAAGACACTTGCCACAACTCAAGTCAAGAGAATGAATCACATAAACTAGGAAAGGCAAGAAGAAGAAACACTAGAAGAGCAGAAGCGTCGTGAAAAGGAAGAAGCTGAGACGGGGAAACAACATGAAATAACGATTCCATATTTGTGTGATTATGCTCTTCAGCTACTTTCTTATGCTTCTTTGTCCAATCAGGTGCGATCGACGTCGTATAACCAGAAGAGGCACTGAGAGAACAGAAGAGATGTGAGAAAAGAAGATGATGGAATGAAGACACTTGCCACAACTCAAGTCAAGAGAATGAATCACATAAACTAGGAAAGGCAAGAAGAAGAAACACTAGAAGATCAGAAGCGTCGTGAAAAGGAAGAAGCTGAGACGGGGAAACAACATGAAATAACGATTCCATATTTAACAAACACCACGTCTTCCAGGAAGAAGCTAGGGTTTTCTCAAAAGTTGCAAAAGTTGGGATATATGTGTGTTTTCATTGTACCTAGTGACTAACCTAACCCAACCAAGCAAAAAGATCCACTTAGCTAGCCACTTTCGACGCCCGTATCGGTCGTAGACGGAAAAGCTAGGGTTTTCTCCAGCGGATCTAGGGTTTCGTCGGAGAGGGGCTCCGGAGCATCGGAACCCCACCATAAGCTAGGGGGTGCCATATCACATGTGTACAAGTATGTTTTGGGTTGTATATTTTTTTATTTCTGCATCCCACCCGCATAAAATAACGGTTTGATTCTCCAGCGGGTCTAGCAAGGGTTTCGCAAGAGAGCGGCTCCGGAGCGTCGGAACCCCATCAAAAAATTTGGGAATATTTTTTTGTTGGTTTTGGAATATTTAATAATATTATTGTGGAGTACAACTAAAATTGTGATTACCTTATTGCAATTAAAAAGGAAAATAGAATTAAAAAAAGGATACACCGACGGCCTTTTTATACGCCTTTTTGTTCACCGGATCTAGGGTTTCGCCGGAGAGGCGCTCCGGAGCGTCGGAACCCGACCAAATTTTTGAGAATATTATTTTTTTGGTTTTGGAATATTTAATAGTATAGTTGGAATATTTAATATTTAATAGTAAAAGTGTGCGATTAAAAAGGGAAAATTGGAATTAAAAAATAGATACGCCGACGGCAGTATATACGCCGACGGCATTGCCGTCGGCCTATATACAACCCTAATTAATGCCAGGGTTCCCCTGGTCGGGAGACACCCGAATCAAAAATCCCCAAATCGCTTTCTCCCGCGCCGTCGCCTCCTCTCGCGCCGCCGCCTGCTCCCCGTGCCGCCGTCCGGCCGCCGCCCGCTCCCCGCGCCGCCGTCCGGCCGCCGCCCGCTCCCCGCGCCGCCGCCCACCCGCACGCATCGCTGCGGCCGCCGCCGCCGCTCCTCACCCTCCCCACCTCCTCCCTCCCCGGCCGTCCCTCTCCTCCTTCCTCCGCGGCCGCCCTCTCCTCCCTCCCCTCCCTCTCCGGCCTCCCTCTCCGGCCTCCCTCCCTCCCCGGCCGCCCCACCTGCTCGCTCCCTCCCCGGCCGCCCCGACACCTCCCTCCCTCCCCGGCCTCCCCTCCTCCCCGCCACCCAGCTCCACCTCCAAGCAGCTGCGCCGCCACCCAGCTCCACCTCGACGCCTAGCTCCACCCGCCCCTCCCTCCCCGGCCACCCCCTGCTCTCCGGCACCCTGCAGCAGGTAATTTTTCTTTTTTTCATTTTAGACAGTATTTGTACATTAGATTTTAGACAATATTTGTATTTTAGATTTTAGACATTACATGTTTAGATTTTAGATTTTAGGCAGTACATGTTTAGATTTTAGACAATATTTAGATTTTAGATTTTGACCTGAGCGAGAGGAAAAGCGAGGAGGAGCGCTTTGCTGCAACAAATGAGTCGAGTCGAGATGTCGAGTCAACATTTTTTTGGTGACTCATCGACTAGTCGTCGACTAGTCTTGACTAGTCGCTCGACTCAAAATCCATGTTTTTTAGTTTGTATTTTGGTTTTTAATTAGACATTGTTGCATGATGGTACATGTCAAAAGCCAAAATCAAAAACACATATTATGATATTTTTGTGACATATAAGGCAAAAGTCAAAATTAAGCTCAACCAAACAGAACCTTAGTCAAAATTAAACAGACATGTTTTTTTGACATATGTGTTTTTCATTTTAATTTATTTCATGATTTTGGTTCATTTTAGCTCATTTAGTTCATTTTAGATCATTTTAATTTAGTGTGCTAATGATTAATGTTTGTGCTTTTTCAGACGACGTAGCTTCTCACCAGCCAGCACCGCCGGTCCCGCGTGTCGTTGCGGGGCTTCTTCTCCGGCCACTTATCACGCTTCGAGGGTATAACTCTTTCGCCTCTCTTGTTGCATAGGTTTATTTTTGTCTAGATCACCAAGTCAGTTGCATAACCCGAGTCAGATCCCATCCGGAAGAGATACAAATTTATAAATATGCATGATTGTCCATCTTTGCATATTTATAACCGTATCTCTTCCGGATTGTCCACGTTTGGACAACCCGAGTATGTGTAGATCGAGTCGTGTTCCGTGTTCTACCCCTTCCTGAGACGGATTTCGGCATCACCTCCCTGTTGTTCTTCGGATGCACACCCTCTCGGCTTGACAAGCTCGAGACGTGTATTCTGAAGAACAGCGGGGAGGTGCTGCCGAAATTCCGTCTCGGGTCGGGGTAGAGCATGGAACACGACTCGATCTACACATACTCGGGTGGGATAGGCCTTCCTATTAGAAGCTTAGGTGAACCGTCGCATGTTCTAAAAGATAAAATTTTGCCGTAATAAATTGGTGACATTGAATAAATTTACGGTGACATTGTATGCATTTAATTTCATGTTATTATTATTTGGCTCATAATAAAGCAGAGGTTTGGCTCATAGTAAAGCAGAGGATGGCTGATAATGGGTGAGGGTCTTTTATGTCTTTATTATGTTTTTATTATGTCTTTATTATATCTTTATTATGTTTTTATTATGTCTTCTACAATTTTTTTATGTTTTTATTATGCTTAATATTTATTTTCCAACATGCTTATTAATTGACCTTGTACATGCTTATTATGCTTATTAATTGCCCTTCTACATTTTATTATGTTTTTATCATGCTTATTAATTGTTTACCCTTTCTCAATGCAGGTGATTGAGCAAGATGAGCGACGGCAAAGAGTCATCGGGCTCCTTGCTCAAGAGGTTTAATCAGAGGAAAGCCACTAAAAGTGGCCGGGCGCCTATCCCGAACTCGCGGTACTTGGAGCACGGTGGTGAGCCAGGAGGCTCTGGACGAGGGGCAGGTGCCGATGCACCTCCTTCGAGGGGACGAGGTGGAGGTCGAGCACGCGGTGCAGGAGGTCGAGCACGCGGTGCGGGAGGCCGAGCACGAGGTGCAGGCCGAGCACGAGGTGGGGGCGATGTGTCTTCGGACATACCCTCCGCCTCTGGCGACGTGGGAGGTGAGGAGACGTCGTCTCGAGACGATGCTCCGGAGTCTCGAGGCGAGGAGACGGAGTCTCGAGGCGAGGGGACGGAGTCCTCCACGTCGAAGAGGCCAAAGATTCGTGGGGAATCCATGGTCCCCCCCGAGTCGAAGGAACCTGCTACCGAGGAGGAGAAAACCCTCATCACGCCTAATGGGATTGAGTAAGTGACTACCCTAACTTCTTACATGGTAATTTCATTGCGGTCAGTACAATTTGACATGTACTAATGTTTAATTATTGTGCAGCAATTGGACTTTCCCTAAAGGTGTCCGTGTGCCTAACACCTTGCTAGGCGCTTTGATTAGGAAGTTTTGGCCGGGCTTGTACAGCACGGTCCCCAACGGCGAGAGGAAGCTAGCCACCGGTTGGCTAGACTATCAGGCTGCTGATCACCCGGGCTTCGGGAAATGTTCTGACGCCGTGATCACCAAGTTTTGGGTAAGTTGAACTTTTTGAATTTCTTTCATACTTGATGTCCCCACCGTGCTCTCACAAATTCTTTTTTCTGCATGATTGAAGAGATTCTACAGGGTACTCCCTGAGCACCGTGACATGGCGGACAAGACTTTGGAGGGGGCTTGCAAGAAGTTGACACGTCAACAATTCTACAATTGTAAGCATACCGCCATGAACCATTTCAGCTCTGAGAAGCTCTCGAAGAAGGCGCCGAAGCATGAGAATGTGGTCGAACCACCTGATATGACCATAGAGGATTACCTATCTGTAAGTAAATTGTCAATGAGATTACATGTTTCTGCTAAGTTGCAATTGCATTATGTGTTCTTCACATGAGTATTGTTTTTTCAGGTTATGCCAGAATGGTGTTATGGTAAGGCTGACGCGTGGGAGGCATTGGCATCGAGGTGGCTTGGGGAGGACGCCGCGTTCAGAGCCTTGAGCGAGCGGAACAAGGCAAACCGCGGGACGGCGGGGACACATTGTGCGGGAGCCCGCTCCCATGATCGCTTCAAGGAAAAGCTGGTATGGGTCCTTATTTGATGGCTTTCATTCATTTCCCCACATGTTCCTAATTTGATACGCATACCACATTTTTGGCAATGCAGGAGGCCGATTTGGGTCCTCTGACGGACATGCAGGTATGGGAGAGGATGAAGATGAAGAAACCCGATCTATCCGAGCCTCAGCCCTCGCTTCCCACTTTCTACAACAACGCCGACCAGAGTATAAAGGCGTACAAAGAGGTATTCACCGGTCTTAATCCGGAGGTGGATGACCCTCTTGAGCATGACACCGACCAAAGGGCGTTGATCCTCGCCGGGCACGGTTGGGAGCATGGCCGCTCACTCTGTCTTAATGCGGTAACCCCGCATACTCCTGACTTGGGGCTCGTGCGTATCAAGGCTACACTCACCGCCGATGATACCCCTGTCATGCCTCCTCGACAGCCTTCCCGAGCTCGCCCTGATGTAAGTTTTACTCAATTTCATTCCTTTCCGGCATTCGTTCCTACATAAGTTGCTAAGTTGATGAGATTCGTTCTATTTTGAAATTGTAGGCTGAATTCGAGGCAGCATTCGAGGCCGCTTACCAGGCCTATGAGGCGGACTATGAGGCGTGGACGCAGAGGAGAGCGGCGTATGACGAGTGGCTAGAGTTGCGTGATGCTGTAAGTTTCAACCTTGATATTTGCAATATGACAAGTCTCATTTCCTGTATTTCCTTCTTTTTCTACAAATCCTGACATCAAAACTATCTTGTAGAGGGATGAGAGGTTTTATGCCACTGGAGTGCGGGACCCGCTACCTCCGCGTCCACCTAGCGTGGGGACACTTCCCAAGTGCCCATCGAGGGAAGCGGTCGCCATCGCCTTGAAGCAAAGGACTCCGGTAAGTTATTGCCAAACCCGGTGTTACCGCCGTACCGTGCTTTCAGCGTTCCTAACTTGGACTCAACCATGTAGGGCACGGGATGCTCCACGACTACACCCTTTGGTCGTGCTCTCGTGCGGCATGGCGATGCCTCGCCGGATGCCACACCGGATGGCACACCGTCCCGTCCCTCCCCGGATGCCACACCGTCGCCGGCTTCCCAGTGTGATTCGACGGCGGGTGGCCCAAGCCGTCGGATGCCCAATTTCACCCTATCGGAGCTGGGTACCTCGAGTGAGCGGCAGACGGAGCTGTAGCCTTAGCCGTAGGGTGTAGTGCGTCGGCTGTGAGTTTGAACAAGTGTTGTGCCATTTTGGATGAGTTCGACTTTGTAGTTGTGAATTTTGGATTATATGTGTGATTTGAATTTTGTATGATATTTTGGTATATGTATATATGATATTATGTGAGTTTCTGTCAATTTATGATTTTTTGGAAATTTATTTGAATTTAAAACCTGCTGGAAACCAGGATCCAGAAAATTGAATTCTGGAAAAATGGTCACCCATACGCCGACGGCAATGCCGTCGGCGTAGAGTGCCTCCAGGATGCGCAGGAGCCGGCCACGTCGCCTAATGGTCACCTATACGCCGACGGCCTTGCCGTCGGCGTATAGTGGCGGACACCAGCCGCTGTGGGCCCTAGCTGCCATAACGGGGAGATACGCCGACGGCATTGCCGTCGGCGTTTGATGCCCTCCAGGTGCCAGGATGCTGCCACGTCGACCGATACGCCGACGGTATTGCCGTCGGCGTTTAACTTGCTAACGGGGACGGGGACGGACGGCGTCAAGTGGGCCCCACTTATCATATGCCGACGGCCGTCCTATACGCCGACGGCGAATTGCTTACGCCGACGAGTCTAAACGCCGACGGCTAGACGCCGACGGCGGCCGTCGGCGTATAGGTACGCCGACGGGATTGGTCCATACGCCGACGGCTTCCGGCCGTCGGCGTAGTGTGGCTTTCCCGTAGTGACGGTCTTGTGTGGAGTGCAAGAGCATTGCGTATGGAGCATCAAAACTATTACATGCTGGTATATACGAAAGCTTAATTAATTCCCCTGCTCCTGATCGATTGTACGTACGGTTCAGTGCAAGCTGCTGACCATGGGACTCTTGTGTGCAGGCACAAAATGGACTAGGCGCGTTCTGCTCCTTCTGCCAGCTGGTGACTGTGATCCGTGCGCTGAGGATGGCGGAGGAGGAACCTCAAGGTGTTCAGGCGGGGCCCCTTGGTGGCGCCGTGCCCGTGCTAGATCCGATGGACGTCCCTCTTCTTGAGCCTGTACCAGTTCCACCGCCGAGACGCCGCAGGTCCCCACGGATTGCAGCGATTCAGGCAGCCGCAGCGGCGGCGAACCACTAGGACCAGTCCACAAACTGCATTTCATCTGTGTTATTATGTTCGTTTAGCTAGATTCTGGATGACTACGTGAACAGCTAGCCTGATGGATTCTAGTACGTGTGCACCGATTAGCTCTTGCTTGAACCGATAATCTGCTGTACGTGAACTCTCGGCAACTTTGCGAACTGGCGACGGACGGAAGAACTCAGAATCGATTGATTGCCACAGGCACGTCTCTATGTTTATTTTTCTTCTGATTTTCGTTATGTTACAAGAAGCAGCCCTAGCTGGGTGCTTTTATACACGTCCATGAGGACTACGGAATCAGACGAGGACTAGATATCCTAGAATTAGAACTCTTTCTTACTCCTAATCCTATACCTACTCGTCTTGGTGCAACAAGGTTATAATAATTCCTACATTTGCTATGTTCGACTGTTACTTTCAGACCAGAATAATTAGCTCAACATGAAGCAAAACTTTTATTTTCTCCTCTTCCTATTCATCTATTCACATATACACAACCCAAAGAATGGATATCCACCGATCATCAGTTCCATGCAGCGACCAGGCTACTAGATAAAGTTACTCACGACATCAAAACGCTCACGTCTCATGCCCCAATAATATGCGCAGCTCCAATGACGCTGCACGTAAGAACACGAAGAGATGTCCGGAAATAACGGAGGGCCGCCGTGCGGGCGATTTTGGTGTCTATCCATGGATTCCGACGAGGAATCTTCAGGGGAGCTGCTGGGTGAATCTTCGCCGGCAGGATTATCCCCTTGGTACTTCTCCCGTACTCCGTAAGTGGATGGATCGCCGTCCCTGGCTTCGGAGTCGGTTAGAATGGAGAAGAGGTTGAGGAAAAGGAGGATGGCGAGGGAGGCTGCCAAGATCCTTCAAGGTGATCCGGATTCAGGTATGTTGCATTGTGATGCTTCGCCTGCAGGTTCATCGGCATTGAAGACTGGCGAGAGGAGGAAGACGTCGGCTTTGTCGCCGTCAACCTTTCTACTGGAGGACTTCGACCCGAAAGAATGGGTTCTGGTTCAGCGCAGGAGGAGATTGAAGCAGCTAAGTGGATCATCTAGGCGCAGGTGGCGTACTCGATCTGGAGCTTCGTCGCCGGCGTCCATGGCCGGATCTGCAACGTCAACAACGGTAATTTCTCCTACTTTTACGGGATTGGTGAATCCCGATTCGAATTCAAACTCTGATGCTCATCGGCTAGTGGGCCGAATTGAGCCCATCTTGCATGGAAGCCCAGGGAGGAGCACTTGTCCTCAGTGGAGGCAGGGTGTTTCAGCCCGTGTGGTTCGTTTGCCTTCTTCCACGGCTGGGGCTGGACTGCGTCGGGTCCTAGGGTTTTTGTGGAAGGGTGCCGCCGCTGGAGTTCCTGCTGGCGGAATCATGGCGCAAGGTGGAGGAGGTAGAGGTGGGGCTGATCCTAGAGGGGGAGGCTATGCTGGTCGCGGTGGTGGTAGAGCTGGTCAGAACTTCGAGGTGGGAGGCCCTAGCGGTACTGCGGGTGGAAGATCGGGTGCTGGACAAGGTCAGTTTGGGGCTGGTTTCCCCGGTGGGGAGATTTTCAGGGGAACTTCGGAGCAAATAATGGGCTCCGGTTCAACCAAGGTGCTGGCTTCAATGGAGATCGTAGGGAGAATCAAGCCGGTGATGGTCGTCACATGTTTTATCAAGGTCGTGGTTATGCCGGTCATGATAATGGTGGCTTTCATCGTGGCTACTCCGGTTACCGTGGTCGGGGCTATGTTAGAAGGCCTCCGGTGATCAGACCTGTGGTGCCGTCGGTCGTTCCTCCGGTGGTGACCGGGAAGGCTGCCGTCCTGCCTTCTGTTCCTGTATCTGTGAGCACTAACGTCACCCAGCAGCCTGCTAGTGGTGTTGCTGCTCAAGCTCAGAGGGTGACAGCGGAGCAACTTGCGTCGGCGGTGGAGGGAGCAGTTTAGAAGAAGAAGAAGGGTGAAAAGTCTAAGTGTTTTCGCTGCGGAAGCACTGAGCATTTGTTAGCTGACTGCATGGTGGTGCTTTGAGATGTGTGTGAAGAAGCGGGGCACGATGATGCTGACTGTCCTCTGCTTGATGCTCCAAAACCTCAGCTACAGATGTTCGGATTCGCCCATGAAGAGTTTGGTGTTTTTTCAGCTGCCACTTTCTGACTCTTACCGACCGAAGGTGGAAGATGATCGTTTGGCGTCTCTTAAAGTTGAAGGAGGTGTGATGACGGTTGCACAAGTTGTTGCTCAGATGCAGAGGTTGGTTCCAAATAGCAAATTTCATTGGGAGGTCCAATCGGTGGGCCAAAATAATTTTAAGGTGCAATTCCCGTCAAAGAATGAGTTGGACAGACTGAAGATCTTTGGTACATACCGAGTATCTAATAGTACCTTCGAACTTACCTTTGACAGCTGGTCACAGTGGGTGGAACCCCTTGATACTCTACCGAAGATTTGGGTGCGAGTCTCCGGAATTCCGCCAAAGCATAAGGGGGATTTTCTGGCAATGTGGCCAGTGGGTTATTTGCTAGGAAAGACTCTCAAGGTGGATATGAAGTATACGAGAAAGCATGGTGTGTTAAGGATTTTGGTTGGATGTCTGAATCATACCAAGATCCCAAGTACTTTTCCTTTGCTCATTAAGGGGGCCTTGTATACACTCTCTTTTGAAGTGGAGGGGGAGGAGATTCATTCGGAGCAGGACGTCGTTATGACTGAGTCGGGGCGGGATAATGATGACGAGGAGGATATGGGTGATGATTTTCGTGATGCTCTGGCAAAAGGAAAGGATTTGTCGAGTAATGCGGCGCTACCTCAAAAGGAGAGTGGAGGCGGGAGTTCTCAGTCAAAACAGCTGAATGGAGGAGCCCCTCCGTCAACAGGGGTGGTTCTCTCACCAATGGTGTGCCGCTCGTTTCAGGAAGCTCGCGAGGAATTTTTTGATAATTTGTCTAAGGTTACACAGGGAGCTGAGCTCTTGTGTGGTCAGCCTCTCTTTGATGAACCGCTTGGTGAAACAGATATGTTGACATGTGTTGATCAGCCCTTGAGTCTGTATGCGGTGGCAGAAAGTGTCCCGGAGCAGGTTGACGTATTTGCAGAGATCTCGGAGCAGGAGGTTGGTACACCGGTGGTGGTTACCCCCGCTGTGTTGAAGGCCAACCAGGTAAGGCAGGAGGCGGGCTAGATGGAGAAGAGTGGTGATGCGGAAGACTGTGTTTTATGTGATCATAAGGAGGGGCTGGCTGCAGCTTCTTCACCAGCTTCTTCTCCTTGTCGGGGTGTGTCATCGCATGTTGTTGCTCATCAGTCGGGTGGACTGATTGACACAAACTTGACAAGGAGACTGCTTTTCGGCGGTCGGCCCACCGAGGAGGAGGTCATCGCTTTCGGGGGTATTGCAAACCCAGCAAGGACGGGAGTCAGGTCTAGCCCACGTCTCCGGGCTATGCCAGACGCTGATCTTCCTCAGACGGAGAGAGCTATTGGATTAGCTGATCGTCGTGCATCCAAGTTCGAAGCAGGTACTAGCTCATACTCTAAGCTTTCTTTTACTTCGTTACCGAATGAGATTATTGTTGCCCGTGCGTCTAGGTTATGAATATCATTGGGTATCTCACCTACGCAAATTGATAATTCGGTTATTAGTTTAAAAAGCTTAGAAGAATCTCGTCAATTAATCTCTTTAGAGAATAATCTACCGTCTGTAGATGACGAGAATGAGCATAGTTTGGTGTTGAGAAAAGCCTCAAATCTTTGTGAGGATTTAGATAATGATTTTGAAGAAGGAATAGAAGAATACTTGGATCTTTTATCTCGTGGGGTAAAAGTTTCGAGGTCCCGTAAGAAAGTGGTGATTAATAAGCTTAATGTGCGTCGAAGTGCTAGGGTTCAATCCTTAAAAATAATTCAAAATGAGAGGTTTTATCTGGAATAGTGATGGTTTTGGGTCCCCTGCAAAACACTTTGTTATTACTGAGGCAGTCCGTGAACATAAACTTGATTTTGTTGCTGTGTTAGAAACGCTAATTTTGCCGCTCCTTTTTTGAAATCGTTGGCCGGGGGGTATGATTACACGTGGTATTGCATACCCCCTCGTGGAAGATCAGGTGGCATTCTTGTTGGTTTTAATAGTGCGGTGCTAGCTGTTCACACAGTGATCTGTGGTGATTTTTGTGTAAAAGTTCATCTGAAGTCCAAAGAGGATGGCTTTCTTTGGGCTTTAGTGGTGGTTTATGGGGTAGCTCAAGATGATAAAAAACCTGAATTCTTGTCTGAGTTGGTCCGGATTTGTGGCAATGAAACATTACCTATGGTGGTAGGTGGTGATTTCAACATTATACGTAGAAATGAAGAAAAGAATAATGATAATTTTAATGCTCGTTGGCATGTCCTTTTTAACGTTGTTATTGAGAGCCTATATTTAAAGGAGCTCGAGCTATCTGGGAGACAATACACGTGGTCAAGCCGACGTGATGTCCCTACTTATGAAATGCTAGACCGGATTCTTGCTAGTGTAGAATGGGAGCAGAAATTTCCTTTAGTAACGGTGCGTGCACTGAATCGAGCGGGGTCAGATCATACACCATTACTTATTGACTTTGGGGTGCCGAGACATTTGGGAAATCGATCACTCTTTTCTTTTGAATTGCTTTGGTTAAGACATGAAGGTTTTTTCGATATGGTAAAGGAAGAGTGGATGTCTACTGTTGTGGGTGCTACTCCAGTGGAGAGATGGCAGAACAAGATTAGGCATTTGCGTCAATTTTTAAGGGATTGGGCAAAAAACTTGAGTGGCGAGTATAAGAAACAAAGAGATAGGCTCTTACTACTAATTGATGAATTGGAGTTAAAGGCTGAAAATAACCTTTTGAGTGAGTCAGAGAGGCTTGCTAAAAGAGAGGCAGAATGTTTCCTAGCTAAGCTTAGATGTGATGAGGAATCTAAATGGGCGCAACGTGCAAAAGTGAGGCATATTCAAGAAGGAGGTAATAACACCAAATATTTTCATCTCATCACTAATGGTAAGTGATGGCCTTGAACTTAGCTTAGGTTGGGACTCCAAGCGCAGAGTGTGTAGTATAGGAAAGACGGTTTCCCCACGAGGGGTGACTCGAGGGTTTAATGTCGAACTCTCGGGGAATCTGTAGTGAAAGATTTATCTTCTTATCCTTCTCTTGAAAACCTGCAAAACAAAGTAAATCACCAAGTGGTTGTCAAGCACAAGGTGTGAGAATGATATGAAAATATAACAAATGCAAACAAGAAATAAATATGCAATGATGATAAATAAATATGCAAGGATGGTGGAAACAATGATGGATGATATTTTTGGGTTTTGTATTGTGAATGCAAGATATAAAAGTATTTTTGTATTATCGGATTTTTAAATGGCAGAAAATGGAAAATGCTTATAAGTTGTTGGAAAGGTGTTTCTTATGATAAAAAATGGACCGGGGTTTATGGTTTCACAAATGCACTCTCTCTTTAATAAAGTGGTAGATAATGGAACACTAGAATTGACATATGAGATTGCAACAAAAAGGTTTCATGACAAGTTACTAATTATGTGGGCATCACGTCCTAACATAGAGATCATTAATCTCTCTTATACTCCACCAAGATGTGAACTAAATCTTAGCACCTCAGTAATTAAGATAAATCAGAGTATAGCTTTATGTCTTATGACATGAAGTTAAAATAAGAACATGCTAGATCTAGTCATGGAGAAGTGGCAATTGTCACACCCACACCTCCGGTAGCATGGTATTTATCTTTATCCCTAGTGAGGCAACAAAGTAAGGTAAAAATACCCAAGTGGATCGCGGAACTTCTCTCACTTTCACCGCACTAGCCACCCCTCATTACTCGAACTAATGCATACGTTCCCCCACACACGCTCTCATAAACATGTTTGATCAAAACAAGTAGACAAGAACGGGGTACATAATATGCATCTACTTTCATAACTGAAACAAAACAATTGCAATCTCAAACATATATTAACTCATAAAGAGATCCACCACAAAGGTATTACATAGATGACCGTAATCATGTTCGGCGGCTCATACGGCGCTAATTAGTGAAGCTCAAGAGAGAGGAGAGATACATAAGTTACTTCCACAAACCCATAGTCCAGGGGTGGACTACTCCCTCATCATCATGGAGACGGTGGAGATGTCGTTGGGCGAGATGGAGACCACACCGGCAGCGCTCTGCCAGAGTTTTCCCCCTCCAATCTGCAGCTCCAGATCTTTGTTTTGGTGTTTCTACGTTTTCGGCCGCCTCCCTTCTGCAAGGCGTCGGGAGAATATTTTTATAGTCGTTTTTAGATCAAGACGAAGCTTCTGGAAGAAAGATCGATGGCAACGGAGCCACGAGGGCACAGATGAGTGGTCCCACATGGCCAAGGAATCTGGCCGCATGGTCCACCCTCTTCTGGCCCTCGGGCCTTCGTTTGTTCGCTTCCTTCGCTCACACGCTTTGTTCCTTCCAAAAACTGATGCTCTTAAATTTTCAGGTCATTTGGACGTCATTTGGGTCCCTGAAACATCAAAATATAGAAAATAGGGTTTTCTGCGAGTGTAGGGTTAATTCCAGAAAAATAGGAAAACTTTGAAATCTTGCCAAAATCATTATAAAACAATGATATAACCCTTATATGATGCAAATATGATTGAAATATGAGTATTATAATGCAAATTTCATGTATGCATTTTACATGCATCAGTAAGCACCGGAAAAAGAAAATTTTCCAATTAGAGCAAGATGAGGGGACCATAAACAGTATGTGGTCACAGAAATTTTGCTCTGTTAGAAACCTTAGAAGGTTTTCCGCCGTCTCGTCGGGTTTCGTCATTAGCGTTTCTATATGTACCTTATCTGGGTCTATGAACCCAAAATTATAGATCCTTCTTTTACAAGCCTACATCTTCATTCTGTATAATAGAGTACAAAAGGATATAATGAGAATAATTACACATGCAATGAACTGAACAACTTATATGTAGACAATGAATTCAACAACTTACAGACAATAGCAACTCATGAGAGATTTGTCGAGGGCATCAAAATTGTATAACTGGGAGAGTTCTGAAAACTCAACATGAACCTCTTCGGCTCGGAAGAAGTACTCTTGTGGGACTTTCTCCACGATCATTATTATGTTCCCCTTTACCTCTCTCAAGTACCATTCATGCAATTTCTGCTTGTATGTTGGCAGTTGTTTCAACTTCTGTTTGCTGACCAAAGGCTTCCCTGGGACATATGTAGGGACTACATCAGCCTTGGGTAACTTGTCGTCTTGGGAACCTAGCAGTTCAGCAACACTCACACCCATAGCGGCCGCCAACTTTGCAGCTTCTTCCATATCCTACTATAGCACCTGGGGAACATCTTCGGATAACACCTTGAGGGGTGGGATCGATGGTTTTGCCTGTTCTCCGAGCTGGGGAACGTCCCTTCTTTTCCCCCTTGCACTTTTACTTGATTTGCTCTTCTCCGCTTCCTTCCGAAGTGTGCGTAGATAGTTATCTGGCTTGTGGTGCAACTCATATTGCGATTTTGTGTTCAGAAAATTAAGTGCCCACGCTTTTTGCTTCTCGATGTATACCGGGGCGGGCTCTGTTTTCTTCTTTGCAAAATGCGCATCTTTTTCGGCCTTTGTGATCGCTACGATTTCCTCGTCAGTACGATCGTAAGTTCTGATGGGAAGATTCTTATGACGTACTCTTGGGAGGGGCGACATTTTTCGTTTTGGGCTGCCGCGTCGGTTAGTAATCATCGACGGAGCACACTTCCGCTTATTGTTCTTAGCGGGCAAAGGCGGCGGCGAAGACGGCCGACCCAAGTCCGGCGGCAGAGATCGAGATGGACTCGCGCTGTGGTGGTCGTAGTCATGGGGTGGGCTTCATGCAGGTGATGGTGCTGGAGGTGAAGGTGACCTGCGACGACTCGGAGGCGGTGTTGTCCTTGGCGCCGAGCCTGGAAACTTGATGTAGTTCTTGTCCCATAGAATGATAGCACCCACAACTTCTCCGAGTGTCCTCTCATCTTCAGGTCCAGGGATGTCAAGCTCCATATCATGAAACCCCGATACGATTTCATCCGCCCCGACTTTAGCATAGCCAGCTGGAATATCACGGCAATGCCAGCGTGCGTCAGGGGGACAAGGTAAAGCATATCCGACCGCCACCTTCATGGATATGTTCTTCAATTTCTGATGGAGCTCACAAGACATCTGCTCCTTAATTCCATCCACGGGGTAACCGGGACCGCCCTCTATCATCCGTCGTGCATCGTCAGTCGGGGCCTCCGAGTCAGCCACGCTGCTTTTCCGCTGAGATGGGCCAGCGGTAATATCGAGTGCAGGATCTTGCAAGCGCACACCTCCTCTAAGTTCGTCAATCTGCTGCTGTTGCTCGTTAAGTCTGCGAAGCAACTGGTTGAACTTGTCATTGTCCTCCTCCTGCTGTCGCTGCTTTGCTCTTGCTGGACTTCTGTAAGTCTCTTGGTTTTTGGCAAACCCAAGCCACCACGGGAACGAAGGGCCAAGGCTTCGTGTTCGTCCTCCGTGTTCGTCATTCCCGAGGACCAGTGTTAGCAAGTCTTTCTCTCTATCGGGACGGAACTTTCTATTCCCCTCTTTAATTTCTTTCACTATTTTTTTTTCCAATTTTCCCTGGGTATCTTAAGACCGTCACTGCAAACAAGGTCCCCTGTTTGTTCTTCGTATGAACCACCATGCGCAAGGAACCAATTTCTTGATCTCAATTCCCAATCTTCGCGCATCCATTCTGGTTCGATCCCTTTATCATGCAGCTCTTGCTCTTTTTTATCCCACTTTGGCATGGCAGTCTCGTAGCCCCTGGCCCCAAATTGTGGTGATATTTCTTCTTCTCAGCATTTTTCTTGTTCTTTTCTGACAAGTCCTTGGCATTTTGTGACTCCTTGTACTCCTTAAATGCCTTCCAGTGATTCGCCTGCTTCGCTAGATGGCCTTCGAATACTGGCATTTCCTTTTTCTTCAGATAGTTTTTCCATAATGTTTTCTTCCATGCCCGGAACAGTTCGGCCATCTTCTTAAGAGTCCACTTCTTGACTTTCGCCCTCAATTTTTCAGCAGCGGCTGGATCCTCACATTCTGGCAGGTTGAAATGTGCCATGAGGTCATTCCAAAGACCCTGTTTGTACCTTTCAGCGACATACTCACTATCGTTCGCCCCTTTGCGCTTATGCCACTCTCGAACGCTAATCGGGATGTGATCCCTAACCAGAACTCTGCATTGTTTTTTAAATACCCTTGCAGCCTTCTTGGGTTCCTTGTTGGGTTCCTTGGGTTCGCCCGTAGGGGATATGACCTCAAATGTGTAATGCGTAGATGCGGCCACTTTTTGGTCGGGCCTCGTTTGGTAGCTTTGCTCGATGTGGAGGCCTAAGTGAAGAAACATTCATCAATTTATATGTATACAACTCAATATATACAACTCCTCCAATATTTCCACATATATCTACTGATCACCGGACATCATATATATACCTCGCCGGCTTCTCCATCATTGGAACTGTCGGCTTATCCATCACCGAAGTTGTCGGCTTCTCCATCACCGGAGCCGGCGGCTTCTACCTCTCTTCAGTCAACCTCCTCTCCCTCTCTTCGGTCGACCTCCTCTCCCTCACCGGATGGGTTCAGATAAATCGATGGAGATTCCGGTGAATCAGCGTCGGCGATAATATTCTCGAGAGCTTTTTCTTGTGCTAGGTCTCTGCGGAGTGTATCGCGATCCATAGTTTCTGCAAAATGCGAGATGCACCCAATATTATTTCAAGATCCACACAATATTTGTGCACACAACATAAAATTTTACAAGCTAACAATTGCTAAAATAATAACAATTGCTAAATTTATTTTAACATGCTAACAATTGCTAAAATAATAACACTAACAATTGCTAAAATAATAACAATTGCTAAAACAATTTTAACAAACTAACACTAACAATAACACAATTTGCTACATTTTGCATTTTGCTAAACCCTATAACCCTACCTTTGGCATTTTTTCAATAACATTAACAATAACAATTTGCATTTTCCTAAACCCTAACCCTAACCCTAACTTTGGCATTTTCCTAAACCCTAACCCTAACTTTGGCATTTTCCTAAACCCTAACCCTAACTTTGGCATTTTTTCAATAACATTAACAATAACAATAGCACATTTTTTTATTTTCCTAACCCTAACCCTAACCCTAACTTTGGCACTTTCCTAAACCCTAACCCTAACTTTGGCATTTTTTCAATAACATTAACAAATAACAATTTGCATTTTCCTAAACCCTAACCCTAACTTTGGCATTTTTTCAATAACATTAACAATAACAATAGCACATTTTTCATTTTGCTAGAATTTGCAAAATAGAAAAAATTTCAATAACATTAACAATAACATTGTGAAGGAATTTCAAAACTAACCGGGGCGAAGGAGGAGCTCGGGCACGGGGAGGAGGAGGCGATCGACGACACGGGGAGGAGGAGGCTCGGGCATCGGGGAGGAGGAGGCGACGGCACGGGGAGGAGGAGGCTCGGGCAGCGGGGAGGGCAGCGCGCGGCGGCGGCCGGCCACGGGCTTGGCCGGGGAGGAGGAGGACGCTCGGGCACGGGGAGGGCAGCGCGCGGCGGCGGCCACGGGCTTGGCCGGGGAGGAGGAGGAGGCTCAGGCACGGGGAGGAGGAGGCGACGGCTCGAGGAGGCAGCGCAGGTGGACGGCCGGACACGGCGGTGGCGGTGGCGACGAAAAAATCGGGCAGCCTGACGGCGCAGTTCCTGCAAATGGCCTCCGGTCGCGGTCTGAGCCACGCACCGGGGTGAAGATTTTCTTTTATACACCACCCTTTAGTCGCGGTGCGTGGCTCAAGCCGGGACTATAGGGGGGGGTCTTTTGTCCCGGTTTGAGATACAAACGGGGACAAAGGGGGGGGGGGATTTTCGGCTCCAGCGCGCGCTGACAGGGCTTTAGTCGCGGCCGGTGATATGGGCCGGGACAAAAGGCCCAAAAATTGCGCGCGCTGGGCCAAAATTGCGTGCGCGTACTGTTTTCTCTGGTTTTTTGTCAAATCTGGCACGATTTCAAACATTTAAATATTTGAATGAATTTGAGAAAACTTTCAACATGAAAAGTGCTTGAATTTGAATAAGTAATCCAAATCCATTTTCTGTTTTATAAAATAATGATTGTAAATCTACAAAATATTAACAATTTTGCCATTTTCAATTAAAAAATGGATTAACTAATATTTTTTGCATATTTTTGAATCTCACTTAAATTTCAACATGAAAAGTGTTTGAATTTGAATATGTAATCCAAATCCATTTTCTGTTTTATAAAATAATTATTGTAACTCTACAAACTATTAACAATTTTACCATTTTCAATTAAAAAATGGATTAACTAATATTTTTTGCATATTTTTGAATCTTGGAGCCAATGACAACAGTGGATCATTTGATAATAACTAGTTCATCGACCGAATACAAATCATTTGTCCTAACCAATGACAATAGTACGGAATGACAATAGTGGATCATTTGTCCTAACAATCTTAGTCATACTTCTGCCTAGGCCTATAATACTCATCCTCGTAGTCGTCGTCGTCGCTGTCATCGGACGGCGCTCGTGGCTCCAACCTCGACGGGTGAGCACACCTGCACTGGATGTGACAGTAGCGTAGGCGGGGGTTATCGCCGGCCGTGATGTAGTCCATGACGCTCTGGAGAGTTCGGCCACCCCACCACAGCCGACGGCCGGCCTCATTGAACTTTGAAGGAGGCGGGCCGTCCTCCTCGTACCTAGCGAGCGCCCTCTTACGCCGATTGATGAAGAAAGCGTCCCAAGTCGGGCGGTAGTCGGGATTCCAGCGGGGATCCATCCGCTGCTCCGGTGTGAGCTCGAGGTAGTAGTGGTTCATGATGGCCGCCCGTCGTGCCACACCTTGAGGGACAGGAGGGACCGGCACGCCTCCGGCGCTCAGCCACCAGCCGGCGGGGACGCGGTAGCCGGGCGGGCAGGGGTAGTTCGAGGCGCAAAGCGCCTCCGCCTCAGGGTAGGTTAGAGTGGGTATGGTGGAAGCCATGGGAGAGTGATGAGGTTGCAGATATGAGTTTAGATGTGATATGGCAATGGCGGCCAAGCCTACATTTATGTAGTGAGAAATGGCGGGAAGACGAAGGCGGGAAGCGTGGAAAGCGCTGGAAGAAGCACACGGATCGTGTGTTTCCTTCGAGCGCTTGTGAGCCATTGGATCAGAGGTGTGTTTCTTTCGAGCGCTTGTGAGCTGTTGGATCGTGTGTTTCTTTTGCGGGCTTGTGAGCCGTTGGATCAGGGGTGTGTTTCTTTTGCGGGCTTGTGAGCTGTTGGATCAGCACTAGCACAAACCACTTTGTGAGCCACACGACCCTATATATAGCCCACCTCTCGGACATGTTTGGCACTCACTTTGTACTCATTGTAGTTCATTTCGTAAACAAAGCATTCGGATTCCCTGCATACATCCGACGGTGCATTTGATATGCGGGCACTCACGAGCCACCGTCGGGTTGTATGCAGGGGAAACCGTATGTTTTGTTCTATCTACAAAATCTTTCAGTTCATCGACCCAATACAAATCATTTGGGTTTCCTAATTAGCTACATCCTTCAGTTCATTGACCGAATACAAATCATTCGAGTTTCCTAATTAGCTACGTCCTTCAGTTCATCAACCGAATACAAATCATTCGCATATAGTCAAAACATACGGTTTGTATTCACATATAGCCATTATTGCACATCACCAACATCCCTATCTAGTGTTTTGGTTTTCTTCTGCGCCATAACCATGGAGAATCTTCATCATTCAACAGGATGCATGGGTCAGTTTTCACTGTGAAGGGCGGAATTTCATGAAACTTATTATAATCTTCTGACATGTCTGTCTTGTCATCCACTCCCACGATGTTTCTTTTCCATGAAGAACTATGTGGCGCTTTGGCTCATCAGACGATGTATTCTTTTGCTGATTTCTGTTTCTCGGTTTGGTAGACATGTCCTTCACATAGAAAACCTGAGCCACATTGTTGGCTAGGATGAATGGTTCGTCCATGTACGCAAGATCTTTGAGATCCACTATTGTCATGCCGTACTTTTGGTCTACATCTACCCCGCGTCCCGTCAGCTTGACACATTTGCACCAAAACAAAGGGACCTTAAAAGTAGGTCCATAGTCAAGTTCCCATATCTCCTCTATGTACCCATAATATGTGTCCTTCTGCCCATTGTCATCTGTTGCATCAAAGCGGACACCACTGTTTTGGTTGGTGCTCTTTTTATCTTGGGAGATCGTGTAAAATGTATTCCCATTTATCTCGTACCCTTGGAAAGTACATATAGTAGAAGATGGTGACCTGGCCAACAAGTACAGCTGATCTCCAACAGTGGTGTTATTCATGAGATGTGTCTGCAACCAACTGCCGAAAGTCTTCTCGTGTTCCCCTTTAATCCAGGAGTCAGCCTTCCCCGGGTTTTCGGAGCGTAGAATATTCTTGTGTCTCTCGATATACGGAGCAACCACGGTGGAATTGTCTAGAACTGTGTAGTGTGCTTGAGTGAAAGAATGCCCGTCCCTACATACCGTTGCTTTCCTTCCTATTGTGCCTTTTCCATTCAGCCTCCCCTCATACCGAGATTCAGGAACACCAATCGACTTAAGGTCAGGAAGAAAGTCAACACAAAACTCAATGACCTCCTCTATTCCATAGGCCTTGGAGATGCTTACTTCTGGCCTAGCACGGTTACGAACATATTTCTTTAAGACTCCCATAAACCTCTCGAAGGGGAACATATTGTGTAGAAACACAGGACCGAGAATTCTAATCTCTTTGACTAGGTGAACTGGGAGGTGCATCATAATATTGAAGAAGGATGGTGGGAACAACAACTCGAAGCTGACCAGACATTGGACCACATCAATCTGTAACCCTGATAGACTTTCTCGATCGATTACGTTCCGAGAAATTGCATTGAGGAATGCACATACCTTCACAATGGCCAGTCGAACATTTTCCGCTAGAATTCCCCTCAATGCAACCGGAAGCAATTGCGTCATAAGCACGTGGCAGTCATGAGACTTTAGGTTTTGGAATTTTTCTCTTTCATATTTACTATTCCCTTTATATTCGACGAGAAGCCAGTCGGAACCTTGATACTGAAAAGGACTTCAAAAAAGATTTCCTTCTCTTCCTTGGTAAGAGCGTAGCTAGCAGGCCCTTGAAACTATCATGGATGCATGCCGTCTGGTCATTTATGACGTTCCTGCTCCTCCCGTGCTTCCGGTGTATCTTTCGACTTCCCATACAAGCCCAGGAAGCCTAGAATATTCACGCAAAGATTCTTTGTCAGGTGCATCACGTCGATTGCGGAGCGGACCTCATGGACTTCCCAATAGGGCAGCTCCCAAAATATAGATTTCTTCTTCCACATGGGTGCGGGAATATCAGCGCCGTTCGGAACAGGTTGGCTGCCAGGACCCTTTCCAAAGATTATTTTTAAATCCTTGACCATACCAAATACTTCAGCACAAGTACGGGGGACAGGCTTCGTCCGTGTTTCTGCCTTGCCATTGAAATGCTTGCCTTTTTTTCTTAAGGGATGCTTGGGCGGAAGAAAACGACGATTGTACGGGTACAAATTCTTCCTCCGTCCGACTGATGGCTCACCATTATCTGATCCGACGCAGTTGATGCATGTAAAATGCATACATGAACTTTGCATTATAATACTCATATTTCAATCATATTTGCATCATATAAGGGTTATATCATTGTTTTATATATAAGGATTTTGGGAAGATTTCACAATTTTCCTATTTTTTTGGAATTAACCCTGCACTGGCGGAAAACCCTATTTTCTATATTTTGATGTTTCAGGAAACAAACGATGTCCAAATGACCTAATATTTTGCGGGGATCATTTTTTTGGAAGGAACGAAGCGTAGGAGCGAAGGAAGCGAACAAACGGAGACCCGAGGGCCAAAAGAGGTGGGCCCATGCGGCCAGATTCCTTGGCCGCGTGGGACCCCCCATCTTGGGCCTCGTGGCTCGGATGCCGTCCGTTTTCATCTCCGTGGCTTCGTCCTGACCTAAAACTGACTATAAAAATAGTCCCCCGACGGCTTTCGTGAGGAGGCGGCGGAGAAACACAAAACCAAGAAACAGGAGACATAAGGCTGCCGTCGGAGAAGATCGGAGGGGGGGACGCCGCCGGAATCACCTCCGGAAGGCTCCTCCATCCCTCCTCCGGAGTCTCCATAAACACCACCGTCAAGACCAGCACCATCTCCATCACCATCTTCGTGATCCACTTCATCCCCCTCATAGTTTGAGATAGTTCGAACCCTAGCTATTGTATAAGTACTATTCTACATGCTTGTGAATTGCTACTTGTCATTGTTTTGTGGGGAGATTATATTTTCAGATTGTGTTGTATCACTTATACCATTGAATCATATCATGTCTTCACGTCGTGAGTAGTTCTCTCATGTTCCTGGGGGCATAGGATGGATTGGCAATAATTTTCACTTAACTTGTGTTGAGTATTTGGTCAAGTTTTTATCTTTTATGATTGTCTTGATGTACAATGTATGAAGTGCACCATATATTGAGTAATGCATGAAGGTGCTATCACACTAGTGTGATGGAATGGGTAGGACCTAGGAGGACACGTAAACCTTGGTCTAATACATGAAGTTACATTAGGAGGGGATTTATATCGGGGACCTTAGAGTGTAATGCTATGGTGGGACTTTATGTCTTAATAATTCTTGTGCAGTCATTTACTTGACCACATGATCCATCATAAGGGGTTTAGTTTATTTATTTAACTACACCTAATTATGGCTCCGTCCAAAGAAGATTTAAAACTTGACAAAATGTTTACCTTGTTGTTCTAGAAATATTTATGCCATGAAATCCATGTAGCCCTTGGGAACGTTTTCCACCTATAAGAAACACACCACTCAAGCTTGTCCTCTGGCTGCATAGACGATTAGGCTTTCTCTCTTTGAGAGCTTTCACTTGTCATATTTTATTTTCAGCTTTTTACTTTATTGCAAAACTCTACACCAAAAACCCAAAAACACTTGCATCATTTAATCATTTTAGTTTGTCTAGTGCATAGATAATAAGAGAAGTGGCACTTTTATTTGAGAGGATAAATACTTATACCTTCTACTCCTCGTGGGATCGATACTAATACTTACACATCAAAGATTTCAACGATCCTCTATACTTGTGGGTATCAAGACATTTTCTGGCGCCGTTGCCAGGGAGTGTAGCGCTTAAGTTTTTATTTTTGTTTGCACTAGATATTTCTTTTCAGTTCTGCATTTCTTGTTTGTTTTACATCTTGCAATCATCTAAGCTTGGGGAGGTTTTCCTCTTTAACTTGTTTGGTTGTGAGTTTTTCTTATATTTACTTTCAGTTTTGCCTTTAGTTTAGTTTTATTTTCAGTTTTATATATCAAAACACAAAAAAAAGATGGAGAAACTTTCTGGAATGTCTATGCCTAATGGTTATGTTAAAAATATGGAAACCTACTTTGAATATGAATCAACCGAAGAGGGAACAAGAATGCGTAAATTGCTTGAAGCTCTTCACAAAATAGCTATTCAGTTTTGTGAATTACATGATATAACTTGTTGCAATAGAAGAGTTGTTAAACATTCCCACTATCAATGCAAGTATAATAGTGATCCTATAATTGCTTGTTGTCGTGAAGATAAATTTTCATGCCTTGATATAGAACAAGTTGAGAAATATATTGCTTATGTTGGAGCCCATGAGATAGACTCTCTTATTGATAAATTTCTTACAACTAGTCATGAAGCTCGTGTAATGAAAGTAAAAATTTCTATTATTCTCCAACTTTGCAAAAAAGAATTTAGTGACAATGTTTATGTTAAAGAAAGAATTCTTGCTTCTATGGAAAGTACTAATATTTTGCAGGAAGAGGATGATGAAAACATAAGCTTGGAAGAGAAAGAATGTGAAGAGGAGATTGAAATGGATATGTTCCAACCTAAGCTTGGGGAAGAGTTGGATCTCCCAACTTCACCATCAACATTTGATAGTAGCACTCAAACTCAAAAATCTTTTGTTATTGATGAGAACCCATGTTATGATGAGTGTCAAACTAAAAATTCTATGGTTATGTCTGATAACCCATGTTATTATGATGAAACTAATAATGCTCCTTTACTTTTTAATGATGCTACTAGTGAACTTATTGATGATAATGAGGAGTGTTGTTTAAATATGCTATATGATAATGCTTTAGATGATGGTCCTACGCTTATTGATAATTCTCAATGTTTAGAAGTTGTCACCAAATTATGTGGGGATAAACATGATATACTTGCTGCTTGTGACAACACTCTCACTTATGAGAGTCCTACTTTATTTTTGAATTTTCCTATTCACACCATGGATGAGAAGCTTTTATATGTTGAAAAGTACATATGTGGGCTGAAATTATCTTGCACTAATAACCATTACACCCACAACAATAATGTTTATGATGTTCCTTGCAATTATTTTGAGAGAGGAAAACATGCTAATATCTTACATGATAGTTTTAATAATCGTTTATATGTTCCTAAGTTTGCAAAGTTGCACCAATCTAATAGTTGTTTTATCAAATTTGGTTCCACTACTTGTAACTATTATGAGAGGGGAAAACATGGTTCTAAATATTTCAATATTATTACGTTTCCTCTCTTTAAGTTCAAAGTCTTGAAATTGCTTTTGTTTTATCTTCCTATGCTACTTGCTTTGTGTTTCAATGATTTATTTTCTTACAAGATCCCAATGCATAGGAAGTGGGTTAGATTTAAATGAGTTTCATATTTTTCTCTTGATGCTCTCTTTTGCATTTCAATTCTTATTCCTATGTGAGCATCATTAAAACTATCATGCCTAGCTATATGGCTATAAAGAAAGCGATTTACGGGAGGCAACCCGGTTGTTTTTATTTTTTATTTTCTTTGTGTCCTCTTGCTGTAACAAGAGATTTAGTTTTTAGTTTTTAGTTTTGTTTCTGTAATTTTTAACAAAGTGCCAAGTTTTACCCATTTTGGATTGAAAAAGTTGCTTATTGTATTCGGAGATTTTATTCCAGCACAAATCTGTGCACGGTATGATTTTTCACTCCTATTCTGTAACCCCGAATGAGCTTATATTTTAACTGTAGTTGAAACATTTCAGCCTCTATAAGCATGAATTGTTTCAGAATTTTTAGACATGTTTAAGTAGGGTAGAAAAATGCGTTTTTCTGCTGCTATTTTTCTGGACAGATTCTGTCCCATTTTGTTTGATGCATTCTTTGAACTTTTAACTTGAATCTTTTTGATCCAATTGAGTTTATAAGTAGGCATACAACATTATACACTTTATGGACATTCATATTAATTTTTGTTTAAGGATTTTATGCAGCAAGCAATTCATTTGTCTATCACTACTAATGTCACCCCACAGAAAAGAAATGGGAGAAACGGTGTTTTAAAGCTTTTTCACAGGGATTAGAGGAGATGCACCAAGAGCTATCCAAGGATGGTGAAGACCATAAGCTTGGGGATGTGAATACAACCCCACTGGACCAACACACTCTCGGTTTGCACACGTCTAACTTCTGTTTTTCGATCAATGCACTTTATCGCATAAACTTGGAGCGTCTTTTATTTGCTTTTTATTTTGGTTTGATTTTTGTTTTGAGACCACCACTATCATTTTTTTATGAGAGAGCTACTACAAATTTGGGTTGAATTAACTTGGATGCTATTCAAAAGATTGGGAAAGGGATGTTTGAGCTGATTTAAAAAGATACATATAGTTGCATGATTGATGTGCTTTTTAATGAGTGTTAATTTGCAAGTGTTTTATCAAGAGCTATCTCTTATTCATGTTTTGATGCTGAATGTTACTTTACTTTGTTTAACATGGATTGGTTAGTTCTATGGACACTTGTGCATGCATTTAGACGGTCAACTCTCTCCCTTTTGCTAGCCCAAAATTCCAACAAGTAAAAACTTGTTTTCCAACACCTTCAACCAAAGTTTTTCCAGTGAGTCCACCATATCTACCTATTAGCTTTATGCTATTCCGAGTATGTTTATAATGTTATTTTGTATTATCTATACCTCTGAATTAAAATGCTTATGTTATTGATTGTCATGGGAAAAGTTGGTTAAAAAGCTCTCACACCTTACTTTTATTGCACTTAATAAACATGAACCATTGTGATTAAAATTATGAAGTTGTGAGCTTGACAAGAGTCTTGGTTGGGAGTTAGCCCATATGTGCTGTCATGTGGCAAGCTTTCAACATGTTCTTAATTATATTTAGTTGATATCATGTACTTTTGTTTATGGATGCCTATCATAGTACCAAATAAATGTGGAAACTAAGTAAGTTTAAATAGTTTGTACAAATGGCTAGAGAGACACCTGGGCCGCTAATCTAAGCCATGCATCATTCATGGTGGAAATTTACTTACATGCTATTGTGAACCTTCAGTGATGCACCTCATAATAAAAAGCTATATCAATAGTAAATAAAAAGGGTGTTGAGATTGTTCATTATGTTTGTTTGTCTTGTCATTTTGACATGGGCTTGTTCCATGTCCTGGGACAAGAGGTACCCCAGTTGACCCTCTTGATGACGCTATTTTTACAATGACTTTAACTTGAACTTGCTTGGTAGCCCAAATTGAGTAACACCATGGTGTAGGTACTCGTATTCACGGGGCATGAAGCATTCAACCCATACTTTGTCAAGCACACTACTCATATTTGCTTTCACTTTAAACTTTAACCATTCAAGATGCTATGATAGGGGTAATGAGAGCTTCACAGCAATGAATACCACACTTCAAACATTAACTTAAGTAGAAGCATTTGGAAGCTAGATGAAACTTATTCATGTTTTACCTCTACTCATTTATATATCTTTCCAAAGTGTCCATCTTTTATATTTAGATTTCATAAGAGTACTCTATGACCATTATAGAATGTTTTTACTCTTCATTATGCATACATTTGGTCCATAGTACTTTCTTCTATGTTACACTTTGTGAATTATCATTGAACATCCCTTCAGTGAATATTTGATATCACTTTATAATCTATCTTGCATATTGCTACTCCTTTGAAGAATGAATCATTTGACTTTATGTAGCAATAGTAATCATCTTTGATATCCATTGATAGTATCAAAATGCAAACTCCATGCTGGTTTTATCACCTTCATACTCGAGGACGAGTATAGGTTAAGCTTGGGGATGCTAATGCATGTAAAATGCATACATGAACTTTGCATTATAATACTCATATTTCAATCATATTTGCATCATATAAGCGTTATATCATTGTTTAATAAGGATTTTGGGAAGATTTCACAGTTTTCCTATTTTTCTGGAATAACCCTGCACTGGCAGAAAACCCTATTTTCTATATTTTGACGTTCAGGGACCCAAACGACGTCCAAATGACCTAATATTTTGCGGGGATCATTTTTTGGAAGGAACGAAGCGTAGGAGCGAAGAAAGCGAACAAACGGAGACCCGAGGGATAAAAGCGGTGGGCCCAGGCGGCCAGATTCCTTGGCCGCGTGGGACCCCCCATCTTGGGCCTCGTGGCTCCGATGCTGTCCGTTTTCGTCTCCGTGGCTTCGTCTTGACCTAAAACCGACTATAAAAATAGTCCCCCGACGGCTTTCGCGAGGAGGCGGCGGAGAAACACAAAACCAAGAAACAGGGGACAGAAGGCTGCCGCCAGAGAAGATCGGAGGGGGGGAAACGCCGCCGGAGTCAGCTCCGGAAGGCTCCTCCATCCCTCATCCAGAGTCTCCATCAACACCACCGTCGAGACCAGCACCATCTCCATCACCATCTTCGTGATCCACTTCATCCCCCTCATAGTTTGAGATAGTTCGAACCCTAGCTATTGTCTAAGTACTATTCTACATGCTTGTGAATTGCTACTTGTCATTGTTTTGTGGGGAGATTATATTTTCAGATTGTCACTTATACCATTGAATCATATCATGTCTTCGCGTCGTGAGTAGTTCTCTCATGTTCCTGGGGGCATAGGATGGATTGGCAATAATTTTCACTTAACTTGTGTTGAGTATTTGGTCAAGGTTTTATCTTTTATGATTGTCTTGATGTACAATGTATGAAGTGCACTATATATTGAGTAATGCATCAAGGTGCTATCACACTAGTGTGATGGAATGGGTAGGACCTAGGAGGACACGTAAACCTTGGTCTAATACATGAAGTTACATTAGGAGGGGATTTATATCGGGGACCTTAGAGTGTAATGCTATGGTGGGACTTTATGTCTTAATAATTCTTGTGCAGTCATTTACTTGACCACATGATCCATCATAAGGGGTTTAGTTTATTTATTTAACTACACCTAATTATGGCTCCGTCCAAAGAAGATTAAAACTTTACAAAATGTTTACCCTGTTGTTCTAGAAATATTTATGCCATGAAATCCATGTAGCCCTTGGGAACGTTTTCCACCTATAAGAAACACACCACTCAAGCTTGTCCTCTTGCTGCATAGAGGATTGGGCTTTCTCTCTTTGAGAGCTTTCACTTGTCATAGTTTATTTTCAGCTTTTTTACTTTATTGCAAACTCTACACCAAAAACCCAAAAACACTTGCATCATTTAATCATTTTAGTTTGTCTAGTGCATAGATAATAAGATAAGTGGCACTCTTATTTGAGAGGATAAATACTTATACCTTCTACTCCTCTTGGGATCGATAATAATACTTACACATCAAAGATTTCAACGATCCCCTATACTTGTGGGTATCAGCAGTACAGACAGTAGGTCGGCAGTTTGTGCGAGGTGGGTAGTTTATCTGGGGCGGATGCCTCCTAAAGAGTTATGGAGCTATTCTCTTGCTTTTTTTGTATAGAGCGGTAAGGCTTACTACTTTATTAGCCTCATTTCTGCACTTGATTAGATTTATGCACTTTATTTGCATTAACTCTTCGATAAATAAAGGGCAGCAGCGGTTTATGACATCCGAACAGGATTTCGTAAACTGATCAGCAAGCATATCCTATTTTATTTCAATCTTGATCTTGTTGTCCAGATATATACTTTCTGTCTGATCCAAACAGTGCGTGCATGCATTGTATTCCTTGTTCGTCTGTCCTGAAATGTTACTAAGAGCAGGCCAATCATTGATGGTTACGAAAAGCAATGCGCGTAGGTCAAATGTCTCCTGTTTGTGCTCATCCCACATACTTAGACCTGGTTTGTCCCACAAATGTTAAAAGTTCATCAACTAATGGCCTTAGGTACACATCAATGTCGTTGCCGGGTTGCTTCGGGCCTTGGATGAGCACTGGCATCATAATGAACTTCCGCTTCATCCACAACGAGGAAGGTTGTAGACACATAGAGTCACGGGCCAGGTGCTGTGACTGCAGCTTTGCTCCCCAAAAGGATTCATGCCATCTGTACTTAGACCAAACCATAAGTTTATTGTGTCACCTGCAAAGTCCCCGAACTCTCTCTCGATTTTTCTCCACTGCCGACCATCAGCGGGGTGCCTCAACTTGTCGTCTTTATTACGGTCTTCCATGTGCCATCGCAACAACTTGGCATGCTCTTTGTTTCTGAACAAACGTTTCAACCGTGGTATTATAGGAGCATACCTCATCAACTTGGCAGGAACCCTCTTCCTGGGTGGCTCACCCTCAATATCACCAGGGTCATCTTTTCTGATCTTATACCGCAATGCAGTGCATACCGAGCATTTATCCATATTCTCGTACTTCTCACCGCGGTAGAGGATGCAGTCATTAGGGCATGCATGTATATTTTGCACGTCTAATCCTAGAGGGCAGACAAGCTTCTTTGCTTTGTACGTGCTGGCGGGCAATTCGTTCTTTCTTGGAAACATCTCCGTCATTAGTACCAGCAACTTTTCAAATGACGAGTCAGTCACACCGGTCTCTGCCTTCCACTTCAGCAATTCTAGTGTGCTACCCAGCTTCTTCTGGCCATCTTCATAAGTTGGATACAACAATTTGTTGTGGTCCTGTAACATCTGCTCGAATTGCAACCTCTCATTTTCTGTGTCGCAGCCTCGCCTTGCATCAGAAATGACCCGACCAAAATCATCAGCGGGCTCATCTGGTGCACGTTCTTCACTGTCGTGGGGTCACTCTTCGACTACCCCACGGTGGTGATACCTGGGTCACGCCAAGAACATCTGCCTTATGATGAGGGCCCAAGGAAGGCCCAAGGAGGATGACGTGCGGCCCAAGATAGTCGACGTTAGGTCATCAGCCTCGATCGTCTTGTAAGTGCCATCGGCACCGTTCACCTGAGACCTAGCCTATCATATAAAGGCTAGGAGGGTCCCTCGTCTAGGGTAACGCATACGCTCACGCTCATAGCCGCCATCTCAAACCCTAGCGAGATTGCCATCTCGCCATTGTAGCCACACTCAACATCAATACCAGACAAGTAGGAAGTAGGGTTTTATCCTCCGGGAGCCTGAACCTGGGTAAACGCCTCGCCTGTTAGCCGTCGTGATCACCAGCGCTCATCTCTCTCCCCCTCAATCAACCCGGGGTACTCGATCCAGGGATTTGCCGAGTCTCAGCCTCGTCAATTGGCGTCGTCTGTGGGAAAGAACGAGCACTGGAACCATGGTCGCACCGGCCCCATCAACCTCGAAGATCGACGCCTGCACCAGGGAGCCAATCTGCTTCGGCTCCTTCGAGTACGTCAGCCACCCACCGGCCCATCGCTCGGTTTACGCTGAACTGGGTGAAGGTATGTGGACCACCTTTGGTACCATGCACTACCTCATAGACAGCCGCGGAACACTCATTGAGCAGGGTTCTACTGGCCCACCGCAATGCAAGACGCAGAAGAACTCGTGAGGAAATGCATCGGCTGCCAGGAGTTCGCCAACAAGCCGCACGCACCGGCATCAGCACTGAAGACCATACCACTCGCATGGCCCTTCGCTCAATGGGAGCTCGACATGGTGGGTCCATTCAAGAAGTCTTCTCCGGGCGGACACACTCATCTCCTGGTGGCAGTCGACAAGTTCACGAAGTGGATCGAAGCCGTGCCCATCACAAGTTCGACTGCCTCCTCGGCAGTTAACTTCATCAGGTCGATCATCTTCAGGTTCGGTGTGCCACACAGCATCATCACCGACAACGGCTCAAACTTCATAGCCGAAGAATTCAATGACTTCTGCTCTGACCAAGGCATCAAGCTCAACTACGCATCTGTCTCGCACCCGCAGTCCAACGGACAAGTCGAGAAAGCCAATGGCCTAGTCTGCAAGGGCATAAAGAAGCGCCTGCGAGTACCATTGAGGCGCGCCGCAGGCGCCTGGGTCGAAGAGCTGCCACCTGTGCTGTGGAGTCTGCGCACCACGCCAAACAGATCTACCCAGTACACGCCATTCTTCATGGTGTACGGCGCTGAAGCAGTCCTGCTGTGCGACATCAAGTTCGACGCCCCCCGAGTAGTGGCCTACGATGACTCTGATGCAGAAGAAGCACTCGAAGATGACATGGACACCCTAGACGAAGCACGCGACATCGCCCTTACCCGCACAGCCGTGTATCAGCAAGACCTACGCAACTATCACGGGCGGCGACTGCGGCCCAGAGCGTTCGTCCCTGGTGATCTTGTCCTCTGTCTCAAACAGAAGAAGGTGCATAAACTTGCCTTCCCGTGGGAGGGTCCATACATCGTGACAGAGGCAATCGGCGGCGGATCTTACCGCCTGAAGGACTCGAAGACGGGGACAGTCTGCAACAACCCGTGGAACATTGCGCAACTACGCCGCTTCTACGCCTGATCGACCCCAATTTGTAATAGTACAATGTCAAGAAGTGGCAGGTTTCAGACGCACTCTTTCCCTCGCCAGGGTACCCGAGGGGACTGGAAGGGTTTTAATGAGGCGGCCTGCTCGCAAAAGTCAATAAAGTGATTTGAGGAACAAGCTCTCCCCTTTACTTTTATCAGCAAGCAACATAAACCTAGGCCGCCACCCGAATTACTCGAGGGCTGCGCCATACAGGTTCAACCCGAAATTCCTCGGCCGCCACCCGAACCACTCGGGGGCTGTGCTGTACAGGTCTAAGTCAAAACCTAGGCCGCCACAGCTGCGCCGTACAGGTTCAACTCGAAAATCCTCAGCCGCCACCCGAACCACTCGGGGGCTGCGCTGTACAGGTCTAAGTCAAAACCTAGGCCGTCACCTGACGCACTCGGGGGCTGCGCCATACAGGTCCAACCCGAAATTCCTCGGCCGCCACCCGACGCACTCGGGGGCTGCGCCGCACAGGTCTAAGTCAACCTAGGTCGCCACCCGACGCACTCGGGGGCTGCGCCGTACAGGTTCAACTCGAAAATCCTCGGCCGCCACCCGAACCACTCGGGGGCTGCGCTGTACAGGTCTAAGTCAAAACCTAGGCCGCCACCTGACGCACTCGGGGGCTGCGCCATACAGGTCCAACCCGAAATTCCTCGGCCGCCACCCGACGCACTCGGGGGCTGCGCCGCACAGGTCTAAGTCAACCTAGGTCGCCACCCGACGCACTCGGGGGCTGCGCCATACAGGTCTAAACTCGAAAAATCCTCGGCCGCCACCCGACGAACTCGGGGGCTCGCCGTACAGGTCTAAGTCAACCTAGGTCGCCACCCGACGCACTCGGGGGGCTGCGCCATATAGGTCTAACTCGAAAAATCCTCGGCCGCCACCCGACGCACTCGGGGGCTGCGCCGTACAGGTCTAAGTCAACATCCTAGGCCGCACTCGAATCACTCGGGGGCTGCGCCGCACAGGTCTAACTCGGAAAAACCTCGGCCGAACCCGACGCACTCAGGGGCTGCGCCGCACAGGTCTGACTCGAAAACGCCTCGGCCGCACTCGAAGCACTCGGGGGCTGCGCCGCACAGGCCTGACTCGACACACCTCGGCCACACTCGATCCGCTCGGGGGCTGCGCCATACAGGTTTACAGAAGTCTACAAGATACAATTTACTTAATCGGAGGCTACCCCCACCTCGGCATACATACACTCATATTTTCACTTGGAAAAATTTCTTTTACAAGCTAATGATATACAACAGCAGTCTACTACTCTTATTCTACAGGCTCGCCCTTTGGCGCATCGAGTGGCCCTACAAGGTGCTCACTAAAACTCAGGACCTGTTGAATCATCTGACACGCAGCCGCAAGAGTATCGGCGTAATCATTCTCTCCAGGCAAGCCGTCAAGTACCTTGTGCAATGGAAGATGAGGCCGGTGCATTCGAACGTACGCCAGCGCCGCGTTCGCCCCGGCAACAAGTTGAGCGCCAACGACCTCCTTCAACGCACTGCCTTCGCGGAACCTCTCCAGCAGCGCAGCCAGTCCATTAGGCTGCTCGTTGTGCGGAAAGTACACCCTGTTGATCTGCCAGAGGGTTTTCCTACAACCTTCCAAGAGCAAAGCAGCCCGCCAGATGCGATCCAGCATTCTAGCCAGTACACTGCCTTTGGATTTGTTCGACCAAAACGTACGCGCTTCGGGTGAGTCACTGGCGGCCTCTTTTTCCACCCGCTCGTCCACTCGACTCTGCTCGGCCTTCCAGTCAGAATTCACATCTACATCAAGACCCAGCACTTAGAACAGTAAAAGCATAAAGAAGCCGAAGCAAAGCGCTAGAAGGCCAACCTTGCAGCTGTCGACTGATCAAGTCTATCTCGCCAAGAAGGAATTCCTCACGCTGGGAGAACGGCGCAGCGGGCCGTGACTTCAAGCGCTCCAACTCCAACTCGGCAACCTTCAGCTTCGACTCAAGCTCAACAATCTTGTTTCTCATGAAGGTGATCACTCGATGGTCATTTACACTTCGCGCAGGAGCTGGAGGAGTTCGACGGCGACGGCGATTAGGTGCAGCCGAAGAGGTGTCCTCCTCGTCATCCACACCAGTCGTTCCAGCAACCCCAGGAGCTTCGCCCATCTCAGACTGCCAAATGCGACAGCGTCAAGCAAGGAAAAGAAATTCAAGCCTAGATACGAAAGAAGACTCGAAGGCACAAATTCACATTTCAACGACAGCGTGATCGCGCCCAGAAGACACGCAAAATACACAGGTCATTACAAATCCAGAACCAAACGCAGAAGAATTCTAAAAGAATGGAGTCTACATCGCAGACTCCGACTGAGAACGGTTCTTCCTGGCAGCCAGCTCTGCAGCCTTGGCAATCTTCTTCTCAAAGGTGGCAACCAGCTTTGCAGCCAGTTGTCTCGCACGTGCCTTCACACCACTAAGGGATGCGGTCTTGCCATCAGGCCTCCGAGGGAAATAGCTGACAACCTTCTCAAAATCGCCTACGACTTGGTGACCAAGAAGTAGCTGGAAGGTGAGCTCTGAGCCGCGTACCGTCTGCGCACGCGTGTAGTCCACCAAGGTGGTCGCGTTGCCTTCAAACGGAGCCGCAAGCGTGTCGACAGCAACTGGCGCTGGCTTGCTGGGGAAGATGCTCTGATGCACACTCGCCAAGGCGCCTGTCGACTTCCGCAGCGCCGCCAAAGCACACGCGCAGACGCGGTCAATGAAGCCAACAGCCTCCGCCAAACCGACATTCTCACTGGAGGTCCCTCCCGGAGGAGCGCCTCCGCACGCCTCTGAACAACGAAGAGAAGACCACACTTGTAAGACATCAGAAGTCGACACAAGACAAAGTAGGCAACGAGCCGAGATACTTACTTCCAATAACATCGGCGAGTGCGAGCAAGCATTCAACCTGGGTCTTCTCCAGATCATCCCGGGTTCGCTCACGCTCTTGGGCTTCACCCAGTGATTTCTCCAGCTCCGCGACCCGCTTCGCCATGCTCTCCCTCTCGCCTGCGGATCACCGGTGCAAAGTCAGCAATGAAGATAGTCGAAGCACCCCTCGAACGCAAGGGTCCACACTCACCTTTCGCCTGCTCCAGAGCAGTGCGGAGTTGATTCCTCTCCTGCTCCATGCGAACGAAGGTGGCGGCTCCCTCCATCTGCTGGCGATAATACGGCTGCAGGAAACACTAGACATCAATCTGCGCCCGACTATTCTAGTCACGCACATCTTCGGGGGCTACTCCCATCGGGAGCGCTGTTCGCGCATCCGATACAGATTTTGCAGACTGAGTTAAGGGACACTTACATGCTCAAGCAACCCAGCGTCCACCGGGGTCGCATCAGCAGTTTTCTCTGGCACGGAGGAGGTCGAAGCTTTCAAGGTCAAAGCGTCACCCGCCTGCGGCTCTTCTTCGGTCGATGGTCGTCTTCGCAGTCTGCTCGAACACGGGAGCAGAAGTGTGCTCCATCTCTGGAGGCGAAGAACCAACAGCGCCAGTACGGTCGCTGCGACAAAATAACTCAATTCAAGGACTCGCAAAGTCAAAAAGTGCACTCGACAAAAACACGGCAAGGGCTACGCGACTAACCTGGAGATATCCATATCATCTTCACTTCCCACGGAGACGGAGGCCATCCTCGCAAACTCAGTCGGCGGTGCAAAGCCGAGGGGAGACGCGACCACAGGCTCAGCTAGGTCACTCGTACGCCTCGCACCCGAGGACGACTCGCTCGCCTCATCCTTGTTCTCCAGATCCACCTGCTTCGTGGGTGACGAAGCCGAAGCTGAAGCAGAGTCGCCATTCTTTCGCTTCAGCCGCTTCAGCAGCGGCTCCTCATCTTCATCGTCCTCCTCCAACTCCTCACTTCGAGAAGTGGCGGCGGGAACTTCATTGTCATCAACCCCATCCTCCTCAGGGAACTCTGCTTCTTTGTGAGGCCCATTCTCCATCAACGGAGGGAGACTAACATAGCTCGAACGACCCTGTCAGCAAATGAGGCATTCGAGTCAGGCAAGAAGATTCGATAGAAGAAAGACAAAAGACAAAATTAAAGCACGGGAAGCTCACCTCAGGCACAGGGTTATCGGGCCCATACGGCTTCACCGGGCACTTGACATTGCACGGGTCAGCGGCTCGGAGACTAGTGATGCTCCTCACCTTCGACTCGACGGCGTCATCGTCGAGTTCATCGCCGGCGGCATCACGCGCCCACATTGGATGGTCGCGAGCGCGGAGCGGCTGCACCCGAAGCCTGAAGAAGGTGGCAATAAGGTGAATTCCACCTGTCTCGCGCCCAAGGCTTTTCAGCAGGCCACGAAGGAGCGTCAACAAGGGCTGAGTCGCCTCCTTGTCTTCCTTCGACAGCGGGTGCGCCCACGCGTTCGTCTTCCGCAACGCGCGATCAGCCACAAAGTCGGGAAGCCCTTCTTGGTCGCACCTGATGTAAAACCACTTCTTCCGCCAGCCCTGGACGGAGTCGGATTTCTTCATCTGAAAGTAGGTGGTGTCGCCACGCACCTGGATGCCGAAGCCGCCGACTGGATACACCTGCTTGCTCTTCCCAACGTTCCTCCTCACGAGGAACAGCGACTTCCACAGCAGCCAGTTGGGAGAGATTCCCAGGAAGCATTCGCAGAGCACGATATAGCTCGCGATGCTCAAGACGCTATTGAGAGTCAGATCGTGGATCTGAATCCCGAAGCATACAAGAGACCACGAACGAAATCGTGGAGGGCGAACCCGAAACCCCGCGGAAGGAAATCCACGAAGCAAACGCGTTCCCCATCACGAGGAGAGGGGAATACCTCTTTCCCAGGCGCACGCACCGTTGCCTGGTCCGCCGGCGGTAGCAGCCCCTGCGCGCGGAGGCCCTGGAGGTCGGCCTTCTTCACCGACGATTTCGCCCAATCGCCATCGACCTTCTTCATCACGCTCGCGTCGGCGGCGGCGACGGCGCCCTCAGCGGTCTTCACCCTCTTCATCGCGGCCTTGCTCGCGGGGAGTGGAGAAAAGAACTTGGCAGAAGAGCAACAATGGCGGAGAAAGCTGCGGAGACGACGGAAGGATGGGGATGGAATGGACTGTTCACCGCCGCGGTGAAAAATATATACCGCGGGGTCAGTTCATCCTGGCCGTTCCCCACGAAACCGCTCTCCACAACCTCATCTGGCCGTCCACGTGTCGCGCAGAGATAGCAACCGTCGCCAGCCACGCCGCCCACTACACACGGGAATCGAGGCGCCATCATCACGCCGCGAAAATTTCGCGCCCGACGGTCAAATCAGTCAATACTGACACTGGGACCACCCTGTCACGTCCCATCGGACACAGAGTGTGCCAAAAACGTCAGCGCTGACGTCACCTGCGGAGGCGTAGCAAGTAAGCCAACGGGCTGATGGAGCACCCGGATAATTCATTCGAGTGCAACAAAGATACAGTAGGCTTTAAGAGCTGAATAGACTCGACAAGTCCATTCGAGTGGAAAAGAAATTCAGTAAGCTCCATGAGCTGAGTAAAACTCAAAGCAGTAAGCCAAACCGGCCGAGTACAAAGTAAGTCATGCAAAGCCAGTTGCGACTCCGTCAGCTCGAGTCTCTTCTTTACTCCCATCGGGAGCGGGCTTTTCGACTGAAGAAAAAATTGAGTTTAACCTCAATTGCAAGCAATTCAGCTTAATCTCGGGGGCTACTCCCATCGGGAGCGCTGTACGCGCTCCCGAATGACTCAGAACAATCGCAGTCGAAAAATCACCGACCAAAGCAATACTCGCAGTTTTTACCCTGCAGTCGATGTTTCGACTAAGGAATCCTCCATAAGCCCTGAACGGCCGGAGTCGACCAATTTTATTTGTTCCTTTCAGGAACCTGGTGGCGTGCCCAGAAGGAAGGAGTCCTTTACCCGACTCTACGATTCGACTAAGCACTCGGGGGCTACTGTCGTGGGGTCACTCTTCGACTACCCCACGGTGGTGATACCTGGGTCACGCCAAGAACATCTGCCTTATGACGAGGGCCCAAGGAAGGCCCAAGGAGGACGACGTGCGGCCCAAGATAGTCGACGTTAGGTCATCAGCCTCGATCGTCTTGTAAGTGCCATCGGCACCGTTCACCCGAGACCTAGCCTATCATATAAAGGCTAGGAGGGTCCCTCGTCTAGGGTAACACATACGCTCACGCTCATAGCCGCCATCTCAAACCCTAGCGAGATTGCCATCTCGCCATTGTAGCCACACTCAACATCAATACCAGACAAGTAGGAAGTAGGGTTTTATCCTCCGGGAGCCTGAACCTGGGTAAACGCCTCGCCTGTTAGCCGTCGTGATCACCAGCGCTCATCTCTCTCCCCCTCAATCAACCCGGGGTACTCGATCCAGGGATTTGCCGAGTCTCAGCCTCGTCATTCACCCAGACCTTCTTCTTCATTGTCTTCCATTGTGGTATCAGCGTATTCAGGGAACATAGATCGGTAGTTGTCATCATCGTTGTCTTCTTCATCGCCATCTTCTATCATAATCCCTCTTTCTCCGTGCTTGGTCCAAACATTATAGCCGGACATGAAACCGGACCGAAGCAGGTGGCTCTGAATGACTCTTGAGGAAGTGTGATCCTTCTCATTCCGACATTCAACACATGGACAAAACATAAAGCCACCCCCATGCTTGTTCGCCTCGGCCGCATCGTGAAAAGAATGCACGCCTTCTCTGTAAGCGGCTGTGCGTCGGTCACCGTACATCCATGGATGGCTCATCTGCATCATACAACTGTATATCAAACGCAATCACGATGCTAAAATTAATACCACACGGTCTAAACGAGAAAATAGTTGCTAACCTTTTAGGACAAGTGGAAACAAAGAGGAGGAAGCTTAAGTGTGGCTCGGGCACCTCATATCATGTTTGTTTTGTGTGAACTCAAGTGGCATCGCTCTAACAGACATTTCACCGAACACCTCTAGTGCATATGAAGAAAAAAAAACTAGCACAAACCTACACCACCTCCCACCAGAAAAAAACAAGAGAGAGGGGAGAGGGGCTGCCATATATATAGGGCCAGCCCATTTGTCCCGGTTTGATATACAAACCGGGATTAAAGGGGGGCACCTGGTCCGCAGACCCCTTTTGTCCCAGTTTGTATATAACGAACCGGGACAAAAGAGGCCGTACGGCACCGTAGGTTTCAGGGCGACGTGGCCGGACCTTTAGTCCCGGCCCAGGCCACGGCCGGGACTAATGGCCCAGACGAAAAGCCTGTTTTCTACTAGTGTGCATACATTTGTTGTTGATTATTAGTAGTATGTAACACAATATAAAATGTCGGTGTGCGTAGGATTGCAGAGCACGATGTATCTCTTAGACGAGGAGGCAAGATATATCTCTTCTCTCCTATATAATACGGCTTGTGTTTCTTTCTTCGTCCGTTGCGGTAGGTACCTTGTCCGTTTAAGCCCGTCTGCTGTTTCGTTGATCGATCAGTAATAAAAACGGTTTCCTGATTCAGTCGTCCGGTTCCCTTCGACAGTTGCAGTACGTCACGACCCGCTGTTCATCAGCCCAATTGGCGTGCAGGTGCAGGCCCTTGTGTGTCGGCCCGCTTTTGCTCCGTGCGCTCTAGGCTGTAGCGATCCGGGGAGGTCACCGAAAACCGAAGGTGCTGCGATTTGCGATGATATCCATCGATGCTAGAGCACCTTTGCATGCCCTTGTATGTAGAGATCGGTAATGTTGCATGCATGGTGGGGCTCTTGAAATTTGCACGGCTGGATATGCACATGCCATCTCAGATGGACTCCCTGCACAACAAATTAATCTGCACATATCGGCCGGCCCGATGTGTCTTTTTTGATATTTTTACAGGACGCTTGGACATTTTTCTTTTTTCGAAATGGGATGACACTTGGACATGTCTTCAGTTTGTTTGCACATCTTTAAACACAAGACGTTTGGACATGTCTTGGTTTGCTTGCACGTCTTTAAACACACCTGTACTTTTGTGAGCCAGCAAAGGGAGAGTCCATCAACTATGCGGCTGTGACATGTGTTCAGCATACTCATCCGAATGGTCAGAGATTAGGGTTAGATGTGTCACACTAAAACAGCAGGGGCGGCGAGCTGGAAGCCCCGATGATGACTGCGAACTTGTAGACATGGCATTGTTGGCACTAACATGCGTGTACCGAGCGGACGGGCTAAAGGGGTGGGTCGATAAGAAATTGACACACATCGCTCTGTTGGGGCTCGTGCATGTGTATCAGGTGGCCCGACTGATGCAGGGGAGGGGGGGATCGGTGATACTTGACTGTAAAATGTGATGAAGCTACATGGCTTATGTGACACATGGATGTACCAATATGAATTTGCTTTATGTACACGTGGATGAACAAATCGAAATTCTTAAAAGCAGCTGAAAAGAAATATAGAACCACTCATTGCTAATAAATTTTTTTTTGAAAGCATACGTATATATATTATATCAGAAGATAGAATACAGTACAATACACGTACACACCAACAGAACTGTCCAGAAGGACCCGGAACACCGTACAAATTGCAGAAAGAACCCCAAAAGAAATCGAAATTACAACGACGTCCTCGAAGCTCTCTGCTCCACCGGAACGAAGCCGACCATCATCTCCGACGCTGAGACGCCGCAAGAGGAAGGAGCAGCAACCAACGAGCCCAAGGTTGAAGGAGCTCCATCGCCGTGAGGCTTTAAAGACACCGATAAGGAGCACGCGAGGTACCCACCTATCACTGTGGCATGCGGTGTGGGGGTCTTCCTCAAGCCGATCTTCAACCTCCAGATCCGGCCTCTCCCGTCGCCACCGGCGAGAAGCAGAGCCGGATCCGCCATCCACGGACCAGCACACCAGCACGGATGCCGCCGTCCTCCAGATCACCGCCAGCCAAAACGGACTGGCGAACGCAGCTCCTGCACACCCTCTCCCTCCTTCCCGCCGACGCCGGAGAAAACGCCGGCCAGATGCGACCAAGGGGGGGAAACAAAAGTCCATAACGGGGGCGCCGTCGCATCGACGACCCCGTCTGGACACCTTGGCCTCGCATCTCCACGCCGACGCCGCAGAGCAACGCCGATCCGAAGATCCGAAGCAAACTACAAGCGACGGCGTCGACGACATGGACCGATCTCCGCCGCGCAAACTAAACAGACTAGCTAACTGTACACGGATCCGGCCAGAGATTCAACCCCCCTCCCCTTCCCGACGGCACGCGGCCACCGGAGAAGAGGAGGGTGGCGGAATCCCCGGCGGAAAAGCCGGTCGCCCTCGGTTCGCCTCTCCTCTTTACTGTAGAAGGAGATAGGGACGCGAGAGAGGTAACATTCAGCGAAAGGGCCATTGCTAATAATTTTGGGACAAGAAGATCATATTTACTTTTTTTAGACTTCCATTTTTTATTAGAAAAACACGTGTATTTGGATGACTAATCGCTCTCGCTTGCTTGCCCACGTCCAATCCCCTCGTCCTTTTCTCCTTGCTCTCTTAAATGTGTCCATTCTCCCATATATTTTTCGCCTCGACAACTGCTAGATATGCTTCTCCCATCATTCCTCCTCCTCCACTGCCTCAAATCGAGGTTGGCTTGGTGTTTGACCTCGGGAAGATAGGGTTCCAAGGGATGGGTTTAAGTCGCATGATCTGACTCTTGTGCAGCTTCGACAAGTCAGATTCGACCCTGGCGCACTCGATCCGCCGAGGACGGTGTTCTAGCATAAGTTTAATTTTTTCGTACCTTTTCGATGTTGCATCGTCCAAATCGGTCGCGTGACACTAGCGTTGGCCTTTGTGCTTATGTTAAAAAATTATGTAATGCCACAAAGTGCAAGGAGGACCTCTTCCGCATCCCACCAGCTTATGTTTAGCAATGTTTTTTTGTTTATTTAAGTCTCAAAACTTTCGGTATAATAGATACCGCACCGTAGCAACGCACGGGCAATTTGCTACTGTGCGTATAATCCCAACATGAGAAGATGCACATAGACAGATCGACTTTTTTTTATTGCAGGGATAATGCCAGATAGAGTGATCTAATAGAACATTGAGCCATTGACACAATAATGTATGATCAAATGCAGAAGAACCGATTAATGAATTTAATTAGAACATCAGCATATCATCTACCAAGCTTCGCCCTAGACGACGAGTCTGAGTGTTGAAGCCACACTGCTCGAGAAGCAGAATAAAGAAGATGTCGGTAAAGGCGACCCCCAGTAAGCCAGGCAGAATCATGAGGAGCGCCTTGAAGTCGCGCGAGCCCACGTTACTGTTCGCCAGAGAATAGAAGATCCAGAGGAACGAGACGCCGGCGCAGCAGGAAAGGCCCGTCATTACCCATCTGCTGCATTCGGCGGGTTCCGCCATCACCACCTCAGCCTGCTCGTCGCCGGCCATCTTATACGCGCGCGGCGACCTACCAAGCTTAGCCTCTGAATTAACGGATCGATCCACTTACCTCTCATATATTGTTTGTGTGATTTGGCGTATATATATATGGCGTTGGACGTGAACGATCCCCGCATGATTCGTTCGCTTTCGTTATTTCTGCATATAACATAACTGTACTCCCCCGATCTCCGTGCAGTTGCAGCGCGGAAGCGGTTATGATTCTGTACGGGGTCAGATGGGCGTAGAAAGGAAGATCGATGCATGCACTAGTACTTGCTTGTAGGATCGACCGGCTCAGTTCGGGTTCTTTCATCTTCTTACACAGACATGACTGGAAAAGTAACTAATAACATGCATCCGTACGTCAAAAAAGTACAGTTTACTTGTGCAGGAGCATTATGTTTCTGACACCAATGCAGGTTAGCTATTTGATAATTGTTTTGAGCAACTATATATCTATACTAGCTAAATACCCGTGCTTTGCTACGGAGTAATAAAGATTCGAAAACATATCCTGTTTTTAAAACTTTGGCTAGAACATAATAATCTTAGTTATTTTGACAATTCGTCGCACTTTTTTATTTGCATTTTGATTCAAAAATATTGTATCAGGGTTTTAAATCATTTTTAGTTCTTGGAGCCATGTATCGGAATTAAAAGTTGAGTCTCCCTTGGGAGTCATAATAAAATCGCATGAACCTGCGATTGCAAAACTAAAAAGGTTGTGTTCCAAAATCTCAATTTTCTTTTACCAAATCTCGGGTCAAACATACAATAAAATTCACAAAACAGGTAGAGGGTGACCACCAAGCTGGTTACTGAAGCCTGTCATGTCATGGTAGCTGAGGATATGGGCGAAATCAAATTGGAGGCTCGGAAGAACGATAGTCGATAGGTTCTCCAGCAGTTGGCATGACAGATAAACATCCTATGAATGGACGAGCTGCTGTGATACTCTGAATGGATACATTTTTTTGTATGATTCCGTTTGTTTGTTTGCTGTGATAAACAACCAGCGAATCTAGACCAGATTTGAGCATTTTATCAGTTTAGTGTCTCACGGACTCCTGCAAGCAAGGATGGACGTAAGAGTAACCATGGACAAAGAGAGCAATCCTATTGTATATTTGCAATCTAAAACAAAGAAAAGAGCCCACTTAAGCCAACTCTGAGGTCGGTCCCAATGCAGCGGTTCTAAACGCCATATTTTTTTTAAACAAGTTTTTTTTTTTTAAACAAGTTCTAAACGCCATATCATGCTAACAAACTAACGATTAAACTACAGTCCTTCCAATACATTGTATGAATATGTTGTATCTTACAAGATTTAATGTCTGGTTAGTTTGTGCTATGACTCACCCTCAATCGGATGCACGGATGCGCATGAGCAGTCAGAGCTGATGCTGATGTTGGGCACATATCCTGCCTTTCCACGTCTGTAATTAAACCTGGGAATGGTTGGGTATCTAAACTGAACCTAAACTAAAATCCACGCATTTGAGCAAACCAAACCGAACAAAACTACTGGGATTTGTATTTACACCCAACCAAAACTCAACCAGTGTTATTCTCCACCTAAAGGTCCTAAACTGAATAAAACCAGATGTAGGAACCATAGTTCCACCCATTTGACGAGATCAGTTCCCCACCCATGCTGCTCCTAAGTGAATGATTCTGCTGACACTCAACCATTGGGCACAACCAGATACAGACCGGTAATCAGAGGCACAAGGCAAACGTTTTTATCAGTTACAAGGCAATAACCAGTGCTATTCTCAACCACCAACACGTAATCACCGGCACAAGGCAAACGTTTTATCAGCAGTTACAAGGCGATAACCAGTGCTATTCTCAACCACCAGCAGGTAGTCACAGGCACAAGGCAAACATTTTTATCAGCAGTTACAAGGCAATAAGTTGTTCTGGGGTAGTCGTCATCTTCGGCGCCAGTGCAACCGGCGTGAGTCTTGACGGCGACTTGCTTGCCGCCTCGTCCTTGCTGCCCCCTCCATTGCCATGGGATCCCATTCCTACCAATTTCATCCTCACCCTCTACGATGATCAAAATAAGGTCAATAACCAGTCAAATGCCTACATTAATCAGGAGAGGGAAATTCAATCAAACAAAAAACTTTGTTGGCTCACCATGCATTATTACCAGACTACAACGATCAAAATAAGGTCGATAACCATTCGACTGCCTATGCAACCTATCAAAATCACTGCCTCTTTTAGTGATACGGTCTGGCATTTACTGGTGTTGCACCAGGTTTGAGCGCAATGGAAGCAATCATAAACCCTGGTAGGTGGCAGGGTGTGGGGATCAGCAAAAACTTATGAGAATTCATCCAAAACTGTCTGAATTTCCTGGGGTATGGGCACTGTCTTGCCTTCTGAACTTGTTTCAAGCAGTGCAAAAGCCCAGACATCATTCCCCTTGTTCCATTTTACTACTTTGTCGATAGGACTTCAATGATGTATCCAGAGTTGCAGGGGAGAGTCCCTTTAGAACAATGTTTGTCCCCTTGTGCACAAACTTCAGGGTTTTGTTCTTCCATCACCTTGTCGTGCCAACCAATCCCATCGCACGGATAACATCATATGCACTCAATGGAAGTATCCTCATGTCATGCTCAAAAGTTGCCCCATGTGTCCACCATGTTAAGTCCTTGACCATTGTGTTACACTGCGTTAACTCATTGTTTGCTACCCTGACTGATGCTGCAGGAATACTGGTAACTCGACATTGCAGCCGATCGACCAGTGGTGCCCGCTGGACGGCTGGAGCAGGGCTGAGGACACCCTTTCCCGTCACACGCGCTATAATTCCGCCTCCCCATTCTCCAGATCCCCCGTTGACGGAAATTTGGAGTTGCCCAGATGCGCCACCGCCTTCTCCGTCGCCGCCATATCTGCTGAGACAAGGACTCCTGACACCTCTGGATGGCGCGCAAGTTGAGCTCGAGTTGGCCCGCCACCTGCAGGTAGGCAGAGTCGAGCAGGCCCAAACGCGCGTCGAGAGATCCCATCGTGCGAATCGCCGTGAGCGACTCATCCGTGCGGGTTGCTGCCTCTCCCATCACCGCCAGCACGAACTGAGTCTGTGGGAAAAGTTCCGGAGGCGCCTTCGCGGAAACACTCGGTCCAACAAACCGAAGAGAGCATTTACAGGGTGTGGATCTCGATCAAAATGATGTTCCGTACAGAATTCACCGACCAACTCCAGGATTTTACAGCTGCAGATCGAGTGCCCCAAGGAAGGGACTAGACCTAACCGAAACCGATCTAATTTGAGGACAAATGCACAGATCTTGCTGCGAAAATATCTCAAAGAGCAAGCATCCACAGCTTGTTTGGTTATTCCAGGGAAGGGGAATGGGATTTCAACGCCTTCCCCATCCCCGTCTGAATTACCAGGGTCCCCCAGGTAAGAAATTAGTGAGAGTTTAACGTGTGAATCCCCTTGCCTCTTCCCTCCTTTATTCCCATTCCCTCCAACCAATCAATGGAATAAAATGCTAGCCTAAACTCCCATTCCCTCACAGCGTGTTTGGTTCGTGGGAATTAGTCTGAGGGAATGGGAGTTTAGGCTATAAAGCGTTTTATTCCATTGATTGGTTGGAGGGAATGGGAATTAAGGAGGGAAGAGGCAAGGGAATTCACACGTTAAACTCCCACTAATTTCTTACCTGGGAGGACCCTGGTAATTCAGACGGGGATGGGGAAGAGGCGTTGAAATCCCATTCCCCTTCCCTGGAATAACCAAACAAGCTGTCAGACTAATTCCCACGAACCAAACACGCTGCCAAGAAACATGAAAATGTAAATGCAAACAGCATATGGAACATCGACACACACATGATTCCCAAACGCAGATATAAAACTAAAATTGTATCTTCAGTTTTTGAAGAAAGGAGACACTTCAAAAGACAATAAGATATACTACTAAGGTACTGTCCCGTAAATTTATAAACAATTAACCATATTCAATGACGAGACACGTATCAGTATAGCACAGTAGAGATTCTGCAAGCTGAGAAACAATATGTAAAGCTATTTCTACAAAGCAAAGTGCACTCATCAATATATAGTGAGCATGTAAATGCCAACAGCATGGGGAACATCAAAGCAAGCATTCTGTACGAACACTTCCGTATTTGACTAAAAGAGACGACTTAAGAAAACAATAAGACATCACATATTATGACCATTGACCATAAATATATGAATAATAACCATGACCATGGTCAAACACATAGCACTCTAGACATTCCTCAAACAAACGAGTAATAACTAAAGCTAACCACATGCAGTGTTTATCATACACAAATCATGTGATTCCCCAAAACACTAGACAGAGTATGCATGAGCAGCATTGTAGAACCACATGAGTTGTTCCCAGTTTAGTTAAGAATAAGTCATAATACAGTGCCAAATTCTTTCGCCTCCTATAACTCATAATACTAATAAGTATGCACAGAGCAGGAACACAAAATCAAATTCCAGGGTACCAAAAAAAGTAAACAGCTCAATTACCTCCTCTGAGTCTTTGATTCCAAAGAACTAAATCTCTGTCACAGATGTTCGAACACTAAGGAGTAGCTAAGACAAGTAGGAGTAGATACACTTAGCTACGGATACAGGGACTAACCCAGTTCAGCGAAAGCACAAACCGAGACAGTCAGGAACAACTCGTGGAAAGAACACATCCAGTTTCAGCCGCTCGCTAGCTAGATATATGCAAATGGATTAGTTAAATCCAAATCACGGACACGGTTGATGCTTAAAACATCGCGAAGGCATCTGTTAGTTGTAAAATGGAGCTGAGCACCCCTTGAAGCCCTGTTCTCCCACTGAAGCTTCATATGCTGCTGCGCGGCGAATCCCGGATTGTACTCTTCAACTCGAACTTGTAGCGTCATTGAATCTAGCACTTTCGCGTTCAGCAGAAAGAATGTGACAAAGTTAATTTGTGGGCAGATGCCCCCATAATTTTCCAACACTATTGTCTTTAGACTGATGTCAAAGCAGTTGATAAGATTCTGGTATTTTTGGCGCCATAAATTCTTCCCACCTGATACACACTGGAAAAGAACATAGGAGAAAAGATCAACCACGTAAGACTACTAAGTATATGTCAAAAGAGCAGCGGGAACTATCAACGCAGAACAATCACCGTCATCATGTATAACTTCTCCAAGCAAGGAAAGCATCCCATCAACTCAATAGTTGTATCCAAATCAACTTTCCACGAGTCCAAAGCTAAAGTCTTGACTGTATGTAGCACCGTCGTCAGTCTATCAACGCGCAATCCCTACATCGATCATGGAAGATAATATCAGGATATATCGGAATATATTGGTGCAGGTGAAATGTAATCTCTGTGCACGTCAAAATACAGGCTTACAAGAAAGCAAAAACGGTACCTGAATAATTTCGGAATAAAATCTGTGGGAGTCATACGCATCAGAGATGCATCCTAAGGTTTCCAGCTTCGGCGGCGCGGAGATTACCGATACATGGACGCCATCAAGTAGATCAACACGTAACAGCCTCTGAAGACAAGGGGCATTCTCGATGACGAGTTCCTCCAACTGGGGCTCATCTGTGACAGGAGAAACAACGCTCGAGGCGCCGATGCTTCTAAGAGAAAGTGCGTTGATTCGGAGGCAGCAGAAACCAGAACTCCAGTGAATCAGCAATGCCTCCAGGGCATATGCTCCTGCCATCTGAAAAAAGATTTAAAATTTCAAAAACTTCCGAATAAAATTTTCTTGAACTATAAGACATATGATTTTCTTGAACTATAAAAATACAACCGTTGATTTCTCTACGAACACTTTCGTAATTGACAAAAAGAGACGACTGAAGAAAACAAGTAATAAGACATAACCATGACCATGGTGAACACATAGCACACTAGACATTCTTCAAACAATCAAGCAATAGCTAAAGCTAACCACATGCAGAGTTTATCGTACACAGATCATGTGATTCCCCTAAACACTAGACAAGTATGCAGGTGCAGCATTCTAGAACCACATGACATGTTCCTAGTTTTCCCTCCAAAAAAAAAACCTGTTCCTAGTTTAATTAAGAATAAGTCATAATACACAGTACCAAATTCTATTACCTAAAAAATCTGGAGTTCTCCTAACCCACAGATAGTTTGTTTGCAAATTGACGCCATTTTTCCTAGAACTGTTCGCAAATAACAACGTATTGCCAATGTGCGCAGCACAACAAGGGGAAACAAATATATGCTGTACGAATTCTAAACATCCTGGAACAAGTTTTGCACAACGCAGGAACACAAAATCAAATTCCAGGGTACCAAAAAAAGTAAACAGCTCAATTACCTCCTCTGAGTCTTTGATTCCAAAGAACTAAATCTCTGTCACAGATGTTCGAACACTAAGGAGTAGCTAAGACAGTAGGAGTAGATACACTTAGCTACGGATACAGGGACTAACCCAGTTCAGCGAAAGCACAAACCGAGACAGTCAGGAACAACTCGTGGAAAGAACACATCCAGTTTCAGCCGCTAGCTAGATATATGCAAATGGATTAGTTAAATCCAAATCACGGACATGGTTGATGCTTAAAACATCGCGAAGGCATCTGTTAGTTGTAAAATGGAGTTGAGCACCCATTGAAGCCCTGTTCTCCCACTGAAGCTTCATATGCTGCTGCGCGATGAATCCCGGATTATACTCTTCGACTCGAACTTGTAGCGTCATTGACTCCAGCACTTTCGCATTCAGCAGAAAGAATGTGGCAAAGTTAACTTGTGGGCAGATGCCCAAATAATTTTCCAACACTATTGTCTTTAGACGGATGTCAAAGCAATTGGTAAGATTCTGGTATTTTTGGCGCCACAAATTCTTCCCACCTGATACACACTGGAGGAAAAGAACATAGGAGAAAAGATCAACCACGTAAGAATACTAAGTATATGTCAAAAGAGCAGCTGATCAACGCAGAACAATCACCGTCATCATGTATAACTTCTCCAAGCAAGGAAAGCATCTCATCAACTCAATAGTCGTATCCAAATCAACTTTCCACGAGTCCAAAGCTAAAGTCTTGACAGTATGTAGCACCGTCGTCAGTCTATCAACGCGCAATCCCTACATCGATCATGGAAGATAATATCAGGCCACATACTGGTGCAGGTGAAATGTAAATCTCTGTGCACGCCAAAATACAGGCTTAACTGGAGGCCACATGAACGCAAAAAGGTTAATTACCTGAATAATTTCGGAATAGAATCTGTGGGAGTCATACGCATCAGAGATGCATCCTAAGGTTTCCAGCTTCGGCGGCGCGGAGATTACCGATACATGGACGCCATCAAGTAGATCAACACGTAACAGCCTCTGAAGACAAGGGGCATTCTCGATGACGAGTTCCTCCAACTGGGGCTCATCTGTGACAGGAGAAACAACGCTCGAGGCGCCGATGCTTCTGAGAGAAAGTGCGTTGATGATTCGGAGGCGGCGAAAGCCAGAACTCCGGTGAATCAGCAAGGACTCCAGGGCGGGGCAGCCGGCAATGAGGCTATTCAGCGAGCGCTCCGAGATGCTGACTTTTACGAGTCCGAGCTGCTTCAGTTGGGGGAAGTGGAGGCCTTGGGCCGTGGCGTCGTGGAGGGGGCATCCTTCGATGGCGAGAAAGCTGAGGGAGGGCGAGGAGCGGAAGATTGACGCCGGCGGCGGCTGCTCGTAGTCCCTGAACTCGAGCTCCCGGAGGCTGTTAAGGGTCGCGGACCGGAGCCAGGCGTCCACGGCGGCGGCCTGGACACCCCTGTCGGCGGGGCGATGGTAGAACATCCTGATTCTGAAGCGGCGGCCGGGGCCCGGGTGGGAGGAGAGGATCAGTGAGGCGATGCCGGCGCGGACATCCCAGGCCTCGGTGAGGGGAGCGAAGTCGAGGTTGAGAGGCGCGGAGCGCCAGATGTGGCGCCACCGGGAGGCGAGGGCCTGTGTGCGGGCGCCGTCCTTGGTTGGGAGGAGGGAGACGATCTCGCCGAGCACGGCGTCGGGGAGGCTGCTGATGCGGTCGCCCACTCCGGGCAGCGGTTCCTTCTCGTGGTGGTCGTGTGCGATTCTCGCCGTGCCGGCAGACGGCGCCGGAGGGGACTCTTCGAGTGCGGCTGATTTCATCTTTTTTTCGAACTAGCGGCTCCCTACTCCGTCTCCTCGCACGGCGGCCTGTGTGAGGCTACCGACCGACGCCGCCGCAGCTCTCTCGGGATGAGGACGGACAGGCTAGAGCGTTGCAGTTATAGGGGGGCTTGGTGTTGGGGAAGCGAGAGAACTTGGTGGTAGCAGGACGGAGAGTCGGAGAGTGTTGGTAGTCGCCGGAGCTGAGGGAGAAGGAGGCTGAGAGAGGCCCACATACTAAAGGCCTAATAAGGTGCCACGTAATGATATTGCAGGTCACACGTAGAGGGTGTTTGGTTAGCCTTTTTATTTGGCTCTTGTCTTTGGTTTACCAAAAAGCAACTAAATAGGTGATTTTAGCTTTTGTCTTTTGATTTATGTTTTACTGTAATATAAGTCAAAAGTAAAAAGACAAATCACTTTATTAGATGCTTTTATGGCTTATAAGCCAAAGCCAAAAGATAAGAAAAAAGCTTAACCAAACACCTAAGTAGTGATGTTGCTGAAAGTCTCTGTTGGATGCAATGCAACAAACAGGTTCTTATCTTCTCGAACTGACCGTCTCGACACTTTGTTGTTGGTTCTGTCTAGCGGTAGAATTAAGATAATTCTTAGCTTCGGCGTTACATGGAGAAAACTAGAAGGAAAGGGCGCGCTTTGCCGCGCCCGAGAGATTAGTGCAATAATCTAACATCATCTTTTACTAATTTGCATGAGACCATGTAGCTTCAACTGACGTAAGAGTTTAATAGTTCAAAAATAAGACCTGTGGGGAGGAAGCATTGAACTGAAAAGTATCGTGTGGTGAATTCAACCACAATATCTATTTCCGTCGGCAATTTCATGTGACTCACACGTCAATGGAAAAACTGTTCTACAAAAGAAGGCCACAAAGATAGCTTTCACATTCTAATTTAAGAACGAAGACCTTATGAGCATAGGGTCAAATGGTTAAAAACTTCATGAAAGATTATGTCTCTCCCAAGTCCCAAGTGCACAAGTCCAACACACAACTAAGAGAGAACTTTACACATTTAACACTTGCAAAAAAATATAGCAAAATTAATATAAGAAAACTCTGGGTGTCAAATAAGTTATACTAAGAAATATTATACAAATAGAAGTTTCAGTATTTATCCCCATAAAAGCATGTTCAGTTCTTCGCTTGAATAACTTCATCTTTTTTCGACAAATATAGCTTTATCTGTGGCGAGCTGCACAATTATTGTTTAGTGTACATTCTCCGCTAAAAAAATGCAGCTTACAACACAATAAATATAAACTTAACCTATGTCTACTACGCTAACAAACCATGTACCAGTTTGTTCGAATATATTATCCACCAAACCAAACAAGTATAAGCTCTTGTGATTCTAGGTTCTCGCAGAAGAATACTATTTATTTCCTATCTAGGAGCATATATCATCTTATGAACAAACAAGAAGAAGCTACAGGAGATGTAGCACATTTACCATCTTTGCACTTCATAACGTGCAGCTAAAATACATATTATTTTCTTACAAAATTATGGGTATGTATCGATCACAACCATAGAGCATGGACAAAATATAGAACTTGGCAAATACTTGATAAAAAAATATAAATAGATGCGAGAAGTGGATATTAGAAAAAAGAAAGTTCATCCTTCTCGCCAATATTTTTTTTTGTTTCATCAGACTGTTAAAGGGTTTCCACTCTTAACTTACATGATCAATAAACATGGTTTGTGTGCTTCTCAACATAATAATTCGTATTAAAATGATAGAAAATATATTAGTTTAGGTATATGAGAACTGAAGAATAAACAGTAATCGATAGTTTCAGTATTTATCCCCATTAAAGCATGTTCACTTGTTCGCTTGAATAACAAATATAGCTTTATTTGTGGTGAGCTGCACAATTATTCTTCAGTACGTTCTCCACTAAAAAAATGCAGCTTATAACACAATAAAACTAAGCTTAAGCTATGTCTACTACGCTAACAAACCATGTACCAGTTTGAATATATTATCCACCAAAGACCAAACCAAAGAAGTATAAGCTCTTTTGATCCGCTTTGTGGTTCTTGGTTCTCGCAGAAGAATAGTACTTATTTCCTGTCTAGGACCATATATCATCTTATGAGAACTGAAGAATAGACAGTAATCAATGATAACCAGGCAATGGCATATATATACAGTAGGTATAAAAGGAAATCTGCTTCTGATTCAGAGCTAGGTGCAACCAATGAAAAAAAACATGGATACAAAAAAGTAGATTGCAATTCGATCACTTTCTGTTAGTGTAGGCCTCTAAAATTATCAAACTATGTATATCATAGGAAAGATCATAAAAATATATTATACACCTGCAAGAAAACCTGAGTAAGAGGAGAAAGACATCTAATTTCTTAGAGGAAAAGTGGTTGTATTCATATACAATGAATCATCAGAGTCCATGGCATGGGAATTACAGGCTCAAAGGAGGAACTTAGAAGGCAGTGAGGAATTACCTAAATCTGTTGAACATATGAAAATCCTTTCTCAGCAGAAGGTTAGGTTTTAGGCGACACCAACTGAATAAGAAAATCCATAAAACATATGGGTTATTTAATGCTTGGGCAATCTTTGCCAAAACTACATGGGTCATTTCTCATGGTGTCAAAAATCTGTCCCGGACCATTGCGCAAAATGAATTATTAAGAGAATAGCAACAACCTCAATACCCCTCGTTAAGATTATGCTTCACAATAAAACGGAAGTAAGGGTAACCCAAGGAATTTGTATAAATTAAGTTGACGACAAACATGGAACTTCATTACACATGAGGGGATTACTACTTACCCAATTCTACTTTCATATTGACGAAATTAAGCATTCTTCAACCATTGCGTCATTATTGGTTCCTTATTTCTCCAATATAGGTTGTTGGCATCACGTCCTTGGAATCAGAACTACAGCACTGAGTTGCCACCACATGAAGGAACATGTTTTGAACCGAACTCAAGTATAAAAACCAATATGGCGACATCTTATATCATAACAACAATAATTTAAAACTCCTGTAAAAAACAACAATACTCTAGGATGACACCAAATTCTGTTGGGAATGATTTGTTTTGAACATGAACTAAGACATGGTGGGACAATTTGCTAAAAATAAAGAAAGTGGGTACTTAATGACTAACCAATTCTCATTACAATTTACAACAGCCTAGGAAAGATACCATATCAGATGGTTGACGGTACATAAGCCACTTGAAAGACTAAAGATAAGTGATGCTTTGATTGATAAATTTGTAGGCAATCACATCACAATAAACCAGGAAAGAACTCAGTGATTCATGTATGCTGGAAAGGCTAAGCATCTGAACATTTGGAAATGTAAGCCAATTCTATTCCTGCTCTACAGAGGCACCATACCACACAATGTTGCAGTTCAACAACAGTGCAGATTGTTGCTCTTGATGTACTGAACATGATAACCGTAACCCACCAATTGAAGTGGCCCAGAGGTACTTGTGTCGCATTGCTAAAACACTATTTACGTTCCATCAAAATGACGGAGGGTTCTGATAAGAAAAGGTGTTTAGATAGATTTGTTTTGACTGATGGTTCTTTCTCTGATGGACGTGCAGGTATGGGTGTTGTAATACGAAATTCAGTTTGTGAGGTACCTATGTCATCCTGACGTTTCATGGAGAACTGTAAAGATGCACTTGACGCTGAAGCCCAGGCTGCTTTGGAAGCAACTAAATAAGGCCTGCAGCACACTAATGAGCGATTCAATCTCACTGCTAGATCAAAATCAAAATAATGTTACAAATACGATAGGATTTTTTTAAGGGTGAGCCCAAGTACAAACCTGTTTCGTGTACAAAGGGAAGTGCGTACCTGTTGTTACTTCAGGCCTTGAATGTATGCTACAAGAAGTTCCTGCAAATTGCAACCTTGTTCCCTGAGTAATAAAGCTCTCCTTTCCCCGCAATAAAAAATGGTAGCTCAACATCCCGATCTTGTAAGTTGTACTCTGAAGGAGTCAACAACAACACACACATGTCCAACAACCCCTTCCCATTGAATCTGACAGGAAATCTCAGACACCACAAAGGAGACATGACACTCACAACAGCTAGAGCAGTAGTTATGTTGGAAGGCTCGCAGCAATGGTTGCCGGACTTAGAGGCCGAACGCTTGAAGGCCATGGAGTCGGGGCAGAACCAGCTGGAGCTTATGTCGTTGGTGAGTTGAGAGATGGCCATGAGATGGCTACTCCGCTGAAGCTTCAACGAAATGCTGCAGGGGTCGAGCTTGGAGAGGAGCACCAGCAGGAATAGCATGAACTGCTATGCCCATGTTCAACCAAAGAACGCGAGGATGGTGGACAGGATGTCGGGGATCCTGGTAAACTTCAGCAGCTGGTTCGACCACATGGCAAGCGACGGGCGTAACAACACCATGCGCCGGAGAATCGGGCAGATATGACGACAACGGCCACCAGCCAAAGCCACCACCGACTTGTCCCTCAAAACCGCCATATCCAGCACGAACAGCGATAGCCTTGCCAACCATTGAACGCCTCTTGTCATCAACACAAGGAATTTCTAAGTCTTCGTTTTCACACGATTGCAGATGCACGAACAGAAAGGTCAGTGGTAAATGAAGAAATGCCTCCCTACCAGATGCTTCTCACTAACATTAGTTTAAACATAACATTAGACAAAATTTACATTTAACAAACTGCTCTTGAAAGTAAGTAGGTAAGAACTGACCGACTGTACCTTAGTTTTTTTTTTTTTTTTTTTGAGAAAGGAGCCGCATATCATTAAACGTAAGGAAACGATACAACCAGAAACTTACAGAAGCCCCTCGAAGAAACGAGAGCGAACACGTACTCAGGCAAAAAAGCATAAGACACCCCACAAAAAAGAAAATTCCATAGAGGTCCTTGGAGGTCCCTGCAGCCATCTTCTTCTCCATCGAACCAGCAAATCCGAGCCAGCATCGTTGCCATCATCGGCTTCCTGAGTCGATTGAGTAGTTCCTCGCCAGCGGAGGAACCTTTTCCTTTGGGGAATGTCGACCGGGGATCATCCCCATGCTTCATCTCAGATTCCGGAACCTCCGCCCCATCACGACCACGTCGGACAGCACCGGAGGATCCGCCACCGTCGGACCAGCATCCCGAACCTGAGCCGCCATCCAATCTCGTCGATCGACGACCTCCGGCGATAGCAGCCTCTCCAACCTCACCCGCGCCACCACGGACGAGTGAGAGAAAGTTACACGCCGCATCACCAGAGGAGATCCCCTCCTCATTATAGAACTCGGCCTTGGTCAACTCCACCCCTGCAAGAAATCCACCATGGAAACCAGCCGCAGAGGAGAAGGAGACGGTCACCGGCGAAGGAGGGCCGCCGGAAACCGGCCGAGGAGGGAGACAAAAGACGGGCATCCGCCACGAACCAACATCCAAAAGCACCGGGAACAGAACCTACTACTAGAACTATCCCTAATATATACACAAGGTACCTACCACCTAGTCCATCTCCTCGCCGGTCGGCATCGCCGCCGGAAAGAGAGATAGAAAGGGGAGGTGAGGGAAGGAGAGAGTCGACTCTCAAAATAGGGGAGGTTACTGTGGATGAGTGAAGAGAGGAGAGATGGAGAGGAGGGAATACTGTACCTTAGTTTCTCCTACATTAACTATCCCTCTCCCCTAAATCATGATTGTTCAATAGCCATGGAACAAAAAAAATTGTCACTGCATATTAATTGTCGTATTTCGATAGCACATAGCGGCACATTAAGACAAATATCTCATACACATATTAATCACCCTTAACCATGAACTACCTGAATTATCTCTAATCATCACAGTATAAGCTAGAGAAATTTGTGAAGGATTATGTTCCACATCTTTGGGTTTGAGAAACGGAACGGATGGTAGATATAAACTTCCTCTTATTTGCAGCAGTAAACTTACACGTTATCAAAATAAGAATACAAATGCTCCAAAGACAATCTAAAACAGAATAGTTCTTTTAATTTGCTATATGCTTGCACCAAAAGTACATCCCATCAAAACAAAATGCAATACCAGAGAATACATTTGTTTGTTAAGTGATGCACCCCCACAATCCCACATATACTCGAGATGATTGTACACAAATAATGAGAAGGTCAAGCTCTTAGATGCAAATCGAAATAAATATTATGTAACAACACTGTATGCGATGTATCATTTCAGATAATTGTTACATGCCCAGTGCGGTGTGGCAAAGAGCAGAGCAATTATCAGCAATATGAAACAACATCTATGTAGGCAGGCAGAAATTTATTTACATGTATGCTTTAGATAATTCTGAAATCCAAACAAGCAATATAAACAATGATAGCATATGAAATCAGCTATGCATGGTATCACCTATGTGGAGCAATAACATATTAAACAAAGATTTTGCAGTAGAGAGGAAAAGGAAAAAAGCACCATAGATCCAACCTGAGACAAATTATATGATTAAACTTTCAAACTTAACATAAATAAGACACTGATGTCAAAAAAACAGCATGGAGAGGAAGGAGAAAGTCTCACCTTGTTGATAGAGGGGAAGTTGGAGTCGTAGGAGCTTACTGCCTTCGACAGAGGAGACGCGAGCTCATCCCCGTGTGGAGGCACTGGCGGAGAGCGCGTCGCGCCGCCTCCTGCCCGGGGCCTCCACCCCGGCCTCCTCCGCGTCGGCAACCGCGCCGCCCGCGCGAGAAACCGCCGTCGCCGCACACCACCGACCCGGGGCCGCCGCCCCGGCGTCCACGAGCTGCGCGCGCCCCAGCCCAGGCCCAACGGGCCCAGATCGGGCCCGCCAAGCCCATCAGGAGAGCCACCCCTCCGGCGACCTCCACCGAGCCGCACGCCGACGGCCCACGCCGCACCACCGCACCAGCGCCCAGCACCGCACCTCCGCGAAGTGCAGCCAGCTCGCATCGTGCCGCGCCACCATCCCTGGAGCCCGAGAGGAGAGCCGCCAGGGACGAAGAAGCCCCGCCGCCACCTTCCCTGGACGCGCACGGCTTCGCCGGGGCTATCCTCCGGCGGCGGCGGTGCGGGGAGAGGGAGGAGAGAGCGGCGCCGCTGGGTTTCCCCCCGAGTCGCCGGACGGGGGCGACGCGGGGGTGGGGAGTTTTTTTTGAGCTCGAATTCTGGACCTGGAAGCATTCGTGGATGGGGATTGGGTCAACGGAACGAACGACTTCAGGACGCGGAACGAACCGACCCCAAATCGATCAGCCTACCAACCAAGCATCGACACGTGGGATGCTTCACAGCCCAGGAAATCTAGGGAGCTTAGATGTTTGAGGGATTAATAAAAAACAGTTCATATGTTTAAAGGTGCACACTTCCAGCTTGACAGGTATTGCATTTTTATTTCCCACGTGTTCCCTGCTGGTCAAGTGTCGACTCCTCCATCTGATTTCTGTTGTTGTGTGCCCCTCAAAAAAAGAAAAAGATTTCTGTTGTGTGTACGCATATTCGCTAAGTATGTCAAAGTGAAAAAAAAGTGGAATGAGGTGATAGAAACGGACACCGAAGAGGTGGGGGTATAAATTTTTTTTCTTTTTCAAAACCTAATATTCAAAACAAAATATGTTGAGATGGGGGTACTTCAACTAATACGCTTGTCCAAATTTTACTTTCTTTTCTCAATTTAGGGTTTGCTCAAATTTAAGTTCTCCAGATTATGAAATTGGGTGAACAACCTATATGATGAGCAAGATACAAGTTAGAAATTAAAATATATAAGCAAGTAATACTAGCAACAAATAAGTAAAGGTGCTAAGAGATAACCATACAATACCGTGGATATTTATCCCGAAGTTCACTTACTAATGGAACCTAATCTCCGTTGGAGCGGTGCGGAGTCACTTGGATCGTCCCCGAATAGCCGTGAAATGGCACACCGTAATCTCCGTCGTGCTTCCACCAATGTGGAGTGGCACGTTTCACTATGTGTTGCCCTTGAGGCGGCAACCAAACATTTACAAATAATGTTGAGGCACAACTCCACAACTTAATTGGAGGCTCACAACAAAGTCCACGAGATCCGAAAGCTCGGGGACGACCACCTCTGTCTAAGGTTCGAAGGAACCCAAGAGTAACAAGTTTCTTAATGGAATGGACGGGACAATCAAATTCCTTAGGTGAAAGTGTAGATCCAGGTCAACTCTCCCAAGTCCTAGAAGGACAAGGTGTTTCAGTGGGTAGTGAGAGAGATCCGCGCAATTGAAGCTTGCAACAATGGTGGAGAGAGAAATTCTTGTCGTCGTCATTTTCTTGGAGAAGAAGGCTTTATATAGGTGGTCTCCAAAACTAGCCGTTGCAGAAAAATCCCCGAGACTCCGGTCTAGAGACCCGGGAGTCTCCGACCGATGAAGTGTCTGGAAACTCCGGACTGGCCGGGGACATCCAAAGTCTTCGGACATACTCAGGCCACATTTCAGACTGGGCACCAGAAGCGCACACCATTTGCACATGTCTGAGTCAAGTCCAAAATTAATCAGGCAGGAGTCTCCGAATGCCCTAGACCTTGGAGTCTCCGGTGTTTTCACACCGGAGTTTCCGCCCTGGTACCACTGAGTCTCCGGGCTGCTTTTCCAGCAGCCACTAGATTCTGAAGTTTCTCTCCACTACAAGGTTTATAGGATGGTTGTGGGTGTAAATATGAGTTTGTGTAAAAGCATGATTTCCCAAACCTTTCATTGAGCAACCCCTTTAATAATACGGTTTCCCTACGACTCAATATAAATATAAAAATCTACGGAGACCATCTTCGGTCTTAATTTATCCTTCTTGAGGGGTCAATCACCGTCTTATGCTTTTCATCAAATATACCTAAATCACTTACCACACATGGTAATATATCATTTATGTTGGTAACAAACACCCAAAACATATTTAGGAGGGAAATGCCCTTTCAGTGGAGTAATGAGATACCGGAAGAATGCATGTGAGAAGTGGGTAAAAAAATGGGAATTGACACTCCCGTGATCAAGTGTTTAGACAAGTTTTGCATAGACTTTGATTATTTTGTCGCTAATCTTGAAGTATGTATTGAATCATCTTTATATAAATGAAAATTATATCGTAGGGGGCTCCCCTACGGTTTTACGGTAAAAAAAGTATGTATTTGAAAAATGAGCTGTATAAGTAGTAATCATAACTTGTACTAGGTAATTCATCTTGTATGTTATGAAAATTTTGTTGTGACAATATGATTTGTTAATAGGAAAATCCAAAAACAACACTTTGGTCCTAAATTGAGCCGGTTACTGTAACACAACACTTTTTTGGTTTCATCTGTTATGGTAACCGGCATAGTCTAACTGCTGATCGACAAATTTACTGTGCCTCTGGTAGCAGCAGTAAGGTGGAAAATTGGTCAAAAAGCCTACGAGGTCTAAGACCAGGACCTGCCGTGATTTTGACTGGACTGTGCAGCGTACAGGTGGTGTACTCGAGAAGGGTGCAGAGTGGTGTGTGGGTGTGTGAAAATTGATGAAATTGACCATGTGGGCAAACTTCATCAAAAAATAAACCCATTTCGAAAAAAATTCAAAACTAACCCTTTTGGGCAGCGCCTTACAGCGCGGAGCTACTGTCAACATGGTAACGCCCCCGCCTGGGGCGCTGCCGTCCCTGCCTGCGTGGCAAGGCGGGGGCCATATTCGTTTAGGTAGCGCCCCAGCCTGGGGCGCTGCACCCTTTACGGTAGCGCCGGCTACGGGGGCGCTGCCCTCTCGAAAAGAGATAAGTAGCTGGGACAACGGGTGGGTCGCCCACCACGCGACCCCACGGCCACTTGTGTCATCCTCCGAGCCCGAGCTGCTCTCTCTATCCCTCTCACTTCCCCAACTCAATCTCCACTCAAATCTCTCCATTTGGGTTGCATTTCTTGGTGGATTTCGGCCTCCTTGGTGCAAAGAGGTATTCTCCCCCATCCTTAATGCTTTTGTCTAATTAAAATCTTGCATTTTGGTAGCATTTGTTCTAGATCTAAGAAACCGTATGGCATTTGTTCCTCGATGCACTTCGGGGTTCAACTCGAATCCCGATGTGCGTCCGAAGTTAGTCCCATAACCGTATGGCAGCCAATTCACCTAGAACATAATACATCAATTAGTAGATAGTTCGATTTAAGGGGGATGAATGGTATCATTATCATTTTTACCTGCTCAGGGGTTAGCGCATCAAACTCGTTGGTGTACCGCACATAGTCCATCTTCGAGTTCCCACTATAATCGGAAACCACATCCCACATGTATGCCCATGTAGGCCTACGCAGCGGGTTTCCATGGTCCTTCCAAGGTTTGAAAGGCAATATTTTCAGCCGACCTACCGGGAAGTGTTCCCACATCCAAACCGAAAGTAGGAGCAATGAACCACCCATACAGCCCTATTTTCCGATTCTACGGCAAGCATCGTCCAACTGCACAAGAGCTTATTAGCAAACAAACAGTAGCCAAGAATATTCAATAAGATATAAGCGAAGTAAAGGAGTATTCAAACGAAAAAGCGAAGCGTGTCTCTCTCACACACAAATAGAGCTAGGATCCAACATGAATATGACCAGCAAACAAACAAAACAAAACTTAAAACAAAACAAAAAGACGCTCCAAGAATAGCACATAATATGTAAAGTGATAAAAACTTAGTTTAAACGAAACGACCTGATGGTTGTCGATGAAGAGAGGGGATGCCTTGGGCATCCCCAAGCTTAGACGCTTGAGTCTTCTTAATTTCTTCAGAGGGATGCCATGGGGGCATCCCCAATCTTGAGATTTTCTCCATTATTCATTATCTCGCATCACCGTGTCGCTTGAAACTTAAAAACTCCCTTCACACATAACTTCCCATCAACTAATTAGAGTGGTTAGTACTCATTAAATAAAATCCAATTATGTGCTGCAAGGACAAATTGCAAAAACTTAATTTAAACTTAGCTACTGTATACTAAGCCTTTGTGACACCTTTCCACAAAAATAAACCACAAAGAAAGCTCGTATTAGAGACAACGCAAATTAAGCCAGAATCTGTCAAAAACAGAACAGTCTGTATAGATCTATTTTTTAGAGGCACTTAAGTAGCTCAAATAAGAAAACTTAAAACTAATAAAAGATAGATAATAGTATAAACTTTGCTGTAAAACATTTGAAGAAAAATATCACGCTCTGGCGATTTTAAAGATTTTCTACAGTGGGGCGCACAGAATCTGTTTCTGGACAGCAAATCAACACCTCGCACTTTCAATGCATTAGAGGCTACTTCTTGGCACAAAAAAGAAAACAAAAGGATACAAAGGAGTTGATACGGAGGAAACAATATCCTTTACTCAAGAAAAGCAAAAAGAAACTGAAAGCAAAAAAGAAAATGGGTTGCCTCCCAATAGCGCTTTTCTTTAAAGCCTTTTAGCTAGGCACAGTAATTTTAATGATGCTCACATGTGAATAAGTGTTGAAACGCAAGGGGGAGCATCATGAAGCAAGTATCAAACACTTTTAAGTCTGACCCACTTCCTATGCATAGGTATCTTATAAGCAAATAAATCAATGAAGCACAAAGTATTGAGCATAAGAGGGAAAAACAAGAGCAACTTCACAACTTTTAGCATAAAGAGAGGTGTTTTACTAACATGAGGACTCCAACAACCATATTTTCCTCTCTCATTATAATTTTCAGTAGAATCATGAACAAACTCAACAATATAATTATCACTTAAAACAGACTTTTCTTGATCTACAAACACATAATTTCTGTCCATCTCAAAAATAATAGAATCGAACCCACTTTCAATAGCACAATAATTTTTATCATCAAGTAACATAGGACCATCATAAAGAGATTTATCATAGAAACTTTCTAAGCACAACTCCTCATTATCACGCATCTCAATGGTTGTATTAAATAAAGGATTATCATAAGATTTATCAATATAGCACAGATTATTATATATAGCAAGATCATCTTTATCAAAAAGGGATATTTCAAAATAATCGATAGGATCATAGCATTCATACTCCTTTGGTGAGGAAGGAGGACAATCAAATAATGTATGAGTTAGAGAGTTATTCTCATTAGAAGTTAGAGATGGGTAGCTACTCCATTCTTCCTCCTTTTGTTCGTCACTCTCCTCCTCTTTTTCATCCAATGATCGAGCTTCCAATTTCAGCAATTTCTTCTTCCATAGGCTCCTGCATGGCATTAGTCTCTTCTTCTGGGGGAGATAAACCCTTAAGATATTCAGTAATATAACCATTATCATATTTGTAATTATCAATGCAATAATTAAGTATAGCAAAACTTTCAGATTTATAAGGAGCATCATCAACATTTTCAAGCAAAGAATTAATTTCATGAGCACCCTTCCAAGCAACAAATTCTTCAATTTGTTCCACATCATAAAAATCATAGTTTCCCTTAGCATAAGATGCTAAGGTTTCATTATCATTGCAAGCACATTGGAAAGGAAGATGTTCAAAATTCAAGCAACATAAAGATTCATCACAATAATAAGATATGTCATATTTAAAGCACAAATCTCTAGCATAATTGTTCAGTTAATTTATTATTTTCCATAAGTGTACCCCTTTTTGAGACAAGTGGTATTCCTTATAAAATTCTCGTTGTTCCTCCGTGAACCCGTCTTGCCAATAAGATCTAGTTTAAAGAAGTTAACCATTGATAGCAATAACAATAAAGAGAGTAGAGAAAGTGTATACTTCAAGTGAACCAATAAGTAGAGCTATGGCTCCCCGGCAACGGCTCCAGAAAACTCTTGATATCCCACAAGTATAGGGGGTCGCAATAGTCTTTGCGTGTAGTACGACCCAATTTATTGATTCGACACAAGGAGAGCCAAAAAATTCTTAGAGGTCTTCGCAGCTGAGTTGTCAATTCAGCCACATCTGGAGAAGCATGAGTAACACAAGAGGGGTGAAAGTAGCAGCGATTTGAAAGCAGTAGTAACAGTAACATGAAAGCAATGATGGTGGAAAATGGACCGGGGTTCATAGTTTCACTAGAGTTAACTCTCTTAAGCAAATAATCATGCATTGGGTGAATAAATTACAGTTGGGCAATTGATAAAATTGCACTAATTAATTATGACAAAGCATTCAAGTCTATGAATCATACGTAGGCATGTGTTCCGTATATAGTTGTATCTACTCGCCATGAGAATTCGCACAACATCTTTTGTCCTACCATCCGGTTTCTGCCGGACCAATTAAGTAACGTATGGTAATTAAGATGCTCCTTTAAATAGAGCACCGGAGCAAAGCATTAACATTTAGTGAACACATGTAATCCTCAAGTAACTAACCATCCCCATTGATGTCCACGTTTCTGTCACTCGCGGTCGCCGGTTCCGTACTAGTAACAAGTACATACAACTTGTAGATACGATCTAAGCAACAATTATATTTATGCAAACATAACGTGCCCAAATCTAAGATCATGCCACTCGTGCACTAGTGACAAGCATTAAGCATAACAACATTGCAGCAACAACAATTTATAAATATAAATAATCTGATCATAACGTGGCAATCCATCGGATCCCAACAAACACAACGCCGATTACATAAAGGTGATCTTGATCATTGATGACGGAATTGATGAGAGTGTTTCTCCCTCAACTACGCCAACAAGCACTCTTGATACCCTGAAAGGAAAATAATATATGGGATAGGTTGAGCCTCCAAGTGCAGAGTATGTAGAAGTGGAAGTTTTTTCCCCACGAGGGTGACTCAAGGGTTTAATATCGAACTCTCGGGGAATCAGTAGTGGGGATTTTATCTCCTTGTCCTTCTCTAGATTTCCTGCAAACAAAGTAGATTGCTTTGTGCCCTCAACCTCACCAAGTGGTTGTCAAGCACAAGGTGTAAGAATGATATTAAGATAATAACGAATGCAAAACAGTAAATAAATATGCAATGGTGGTAAGTAGTAATGCAAGGATGATAGTAATGATGATGGATGATATTTTTGGGGTTTTTATATGTGTATGCAATGAATAAAAGTGTTTTTGTATTTTCTGATTTTAAAATGGCTGAATGTAGAAAATACTTAAAAGTGGTTGGAAAGTTGTTTCTTATGATTAAAAATGGACCGGGGTTCATGGTTTCACACATGCACTCTCTCTTTAATGTAGTGTGGCAAATAAGTAGACATAGGATTAACATATGAGATTGCAAACAAGTTTAATGACATGTTACTAATTATATGGGCATCACGTCCTAACATAGAGACCTTTTGATTATTAGTCTCACTTATACTCCACCAAGATGCGAACTAAATCATAACACCTCAGTAATTAAGATGACTCAGAGTATAGCCTTAAGATTAATGACATGAAGTGAAAATAAGAACATGCTGGATCTAGTCATAGGTAGAGGCTTGTCATTCCTCATACCTTGCAACATGGTATTTTGGTTTATCCCTAGTGAGGCAACAAAGTAAGGTAAACACCCAATGGACCGCAATATTAAGTTATCAGCTTATCACATCACCACCCCCGTTACTCCAACTAATGCACACGTTCCCCCTCACACGCTCTCATAAACATGCTTGATCAAAACAAGGATACAAGAACGGGGTACATAATATGCATCTACTTTCATAACTGAAATAAACATTGTAATCTCAACATATATTAACTCATAAAAATATCCACCACAAAGGTAATACAACGATGACCGTAATCATGTTCAACAACTCATACGGTGCTAATTAGTGAAGCTCAAGAGAGAGAGAGAGATACATATGCTACTGCCACAAACCCATAGTCCAGAGGTGGACTACTCCCTCTTCATCATGGAGACGGTGGAGATGTTGATGGAGAAGAAGGAGACCTCTCCGGCAGCGCTCCGCCGGAGTTTCCCCCCTCCAATCTGCAACCTCCTGGTCTCTGTTTCTCGTTTCTCTCGTGTGGCGGCTCTCTCCCCGAAAAACGTCGAGGGGCTCTTTATATAGGCGTTTTTAGGTCACGAGGAAGCTTCAGGAAGAAGGATCATCGCAAACGGAGCCACGAGGGCCAAAAGAGGTGGGCCCACGCGCCTCCTGTACCTAGCCGCGTGGGGCACCCTCTTTCGCCCTCTGACCTCTGTTTGCTTGCTTCCTTTGCTCCTAGGTCTTCCTCCTTCCAAAATAATGATCCCCGTAAATTTGCAGCTCATTATGACGTCGTTAAGACCCTGAAATAAATAAGCAAAGAAATAGGAGTTTTCTGCCTGCGCAGGATTAATTCTATAAAAAGGGAAAATCATTATTAAATACCAAAAATCATTAAATAACAGTAATATACCCTTTATATGATGCAAATATGAATGGAATACAAGTATTATAGTGCAAAGTTCATGTATGCATTTTACATGCATCAACATCCACAAGCTTAACTCATGCTCGTCCTCGAGTATGAAAGTGATAAAACTAACATGAACTTTGCAATATAATAACAACATGGATATAAAAGATGATTGCTACTTCTACATAAAGTCAAATGATTCATTAATTCAAAGAAGTAGCAATATGCAAACAGTTTATAAAGTGATATCAAGTATTCAATGCAAGGATGTTCAATGATAGTTCACAAAGTGTAACATAAAAGATAGTAATATGGACCACAAGTATGCAATATGATAAGTAAGAACATCCTACATTGGTCATAGAGTGAAGATGAAAATCTGAAAGTAAAAGGTGGACACTTTGGAAAGGATATATAAATGAGTAGAGGTAAAACATGCATAAGTTTCATCTATCCTCCAAACTATTCTACTTGAGTTATTGATTACAATGGTAATACTTGGTGTCAAGCTCTCATTCCCCTATCATAGCATCTTGAATGATTAAAGTTAAATGTGAAAGCAAATATGAGTAGTGGCCTTGATAAAGTAAAGGTTAGATGTCTCATGCCCCTTGAATACAAGTATCTACACCATGATTACTCAACTTGGGAAACAAAGCAAGTTTAAGTTATCTATCATTGTAAATAATAATGGTATTATCAAGAGCCTCAACTGGGGTACCTCTTGTCCCATGATATGGATCAAGCCCACATCAAAACAACAAGACGAACAAACATAATGAACAACCTCAGCACCCTTTTTATTTACCACTTGATATAGCTTTTTATTGTAGGGTGTATCACAGAAAGTTCAAAATAGCATGTAAGTAAATTTCCACCATGAATGATGCATGGCTTAGATTAGCGGCCCAGGTTTCTCTCTAACCATTTATACAAACTCATTTAAACTTACTCTATTTCCACATTATTTCACCATGATAGGCATCCATAGACAAAAGTACATGATATCAACTAAATAAATGATGGAACATGTTGAAAGCTTTGCATGTGACAGCACATATGGGCTAACTCCCATATGTAAAGCTCACATTTGCATTGGTGTTTGTGCTTTTTTATGGACAGTCTGGAACTGTCGAAATGATATTGTTTTTAACAAGACAGGAGATGTTCATTTTTTGCAGGTGGTCTACAAAGCGTCTTATTGGATCAACCTTTGGTCACTCCTCCTGCCCCTGGAGCAACGTGCTCTTATGGAGTCTGGATGCACACGGTTGATGGCGGTCGTTCGGGCTATCTTCAACCGGGGTGGCTGGTGTCATGCTAGAAGATTAGATAATGGCTAGTCTTGTAGCACTTTTGTTTATCCATTGGTCAATCCTTGTGGCCAATGTGTCTTTCATGCTGAGACTTGTAAACTGAGTTACTGATTTATAATTTTGCAATAAATGGCCGTATGCATCAGTTTGATGCAGAGGCCGGGATGATCCCTTTTCTAAAAAAAATATGGGCTAACTCCCAACCTTAAACATTTATCAAGCCACTATCATTATAATATTAATCACAATGGTTCATGTTTATTAAATGCAATAAAAATAAAGTGTGCATCAAGTTCCCGAGAGCTTTTTAACAAACTTTTCCCATTACAATAAATAACATAATCATTTTCATTTACAGGTATAGATAACACAAATAACATGGTAAACATACTTGGAATAGCATAAATCTAATAGTTAGATATGGTGGACTCACTGGAAAAACTTGGGTTGAGGGTGCTGGAAACAAGTTTTTACTTGTTGGAAATTTTTGGGCTAGCAAAAGGGAGAAAGATGACCATCTAGATGCATGCATGAGTGTCCATAGAACTAACTAATTCATGTCAAAAAAGGTGAAATAACATACAACATCAAAACATGAATAAAAGATAGCTCATGATAAAGCATTTGCAAATTATTACTTATAAAGAAGCTCATGAATCATGCAACTATATGTGTCATTAAAAATCAACTTAGACATCCCTTTTCCCAATACAACAAAAGGATGCAAGATATTTCAACCCATATTTCCAGTAGCTTTCTCATATATAAATGATATTGTGGTGGTCTCACAAAATAAAAATCAAGGCAAAAACAAACAAAAAGACGCTCCAAGTTTATGCGATAACGTGTTTCAAATGAAAAACAGAAGTTAGACGTGTGCAAACCGAGAGTATGTTGGTTCAGTGGGGATGTTCTCCACATCCCCAAGCTTATGGTTTTCACCATCCTTGGATAACTCATGGTGCATCTTCTCCAATCCCTATGAAAAAACTTCAAAACACTGTTTCTCTCATTTCTTTTCTGTGGGGTGATATTAGTAGAGATAAACAAATAGGCTTCTTGCTGCATATAATCCATGGACTAAAATTCATATGAATGATCAGAGAGTGTATAGTGTTGTATTCCTACTCATAAACTCAATTGGATCAAAAAGATTCAACTCAAAGTTCAAACTATGCATAAAACAATATGGGACAGAATCTGTCCAGAAAAACAGCAGCAGTAAAACGTATTTTTATGTCCTACTTAAACTCATCGAAAATTCTGAAAAAATTCAGGAATAAATATAATGAAAAGTTTCAGTTACAGTTAAAATCTCAGCTCAATCGGAGTTAAAGAATAGCAATGAAAAATCAAACCGTTCACAGACTTCGTGCAGGAATAAAATCTCCGAATAGAAGTAGCAACTTTTTCAAACCAAATAGGTAAAACTTGGCACTTTATCAAAAATTCCAGAAACTAAGCTAAGAAAACAATCTCTTGTTACAGCAAGAGGACGCAAAGAAAATCCAAATAAAAACAACCGGGTTGCCTCACGTAAAGCGCTTTCTTTATAGCCATATAGCTAGGCTTACTTACTTGTTGTTTACCGAAGATGAAGCTCATGAGGGAGCTTAAAAGTTGTGCCCTTCTTCCTTGGGAAGTGTTCCATGCATTTCTTATGTGGAAACTGAAACTTCACATTCCCTTCCTTTGAATCAATGCCCCTGTGGTACGAAGAAAAGGTCTTCCAAGAATAATAGGACTAGAGGTTTTATTCTCCATATTCATTATTAGAAAATCCACAGATACAAAAGTCATATGTAACTCTACCATAAAATCACTTGCTTTTCCTAAACCACGTTTAATGGTATTATCAGCAAGTGCAAGTTCAACAGAGCATTTTTCAAGATTCTTTAATTCAAGTACTTCATATAATTTTTAGATAAAATAGAGACACTAGATCCTAGATCAAGTATGGCATGGTGTGTCTCTTTTCCAATAGTTAATAGCACCTTGGGGATCCATATATCCCCAAGCTTAGGTGGTATCATAGCTTCTTGATTGTATCTAGCAATTTTTTCTTTCAAGACATGATTAGCAATATAGGAACCAAAACCAGATTGGTTAACATCAATAGAAGGATCACTTGCAAATTTTTGTAAGATAGATACTAATTCATGCAAGGTACAATTTTCTAAATCAAGCAAAGGATCATTAACTTCACTAATCATCTTAACTTCTTCAACTTTTACTCCCATGTTATAAAGATCAAATATTTCATAATGGTCATCAAAAACATCTTCAGGTACTTGGGCTTTATCTAAACTTTCTTTAATTTTTGCTTCCAAAAGCAAGCCATCAAGTAGATAATAAGTATTAGAAGCAGTCATATTCATAAAAGAACCTTCACTCTCCTTATCCAAAAAGACTCTAGAGGTTTCAGATAATCCTCTATAAAAGATATGCATGAACATCCAATCTCTAAGACCATGTTCCATTCCAAAACCTATACTTCTAAATCTTTCCCATGTTTTTACCAAAGGTTCATCTTCCTCTTGTTTAAACTTGATAACCATTTGTTTAGAATTGCAAATTATTTCAATGGAACAAAATCTTTCAACAAAGCAGCTTTCAAATTAAACCAGATGCTAAAGTTACCAGGTGGCCATCTCAATATCCAATCTAATGCTTCCCCCCCTAAAGAGTAAGGAAAAAGCTTAAGTCTAACATTAGGATGGTTCAGTTTTAGCATGTTGCATCTTTCATCAAATTTCTTAAGATGAGCTAAAGGATCTTCCTTAGGTTTTCCATAGAAATGATATTCATAGATTGATTTCATTATCTTAGGATCTACCTCAATTTCCTCAATAGGGACATTCTTATTTTGAGGGAAATTCTTAACACTAAATGGCCAATGAGTTCTCTTTTCCATTTGCAAGTTTTTATGTGTTTTTAATTTTTTATGAAAAACTAAAAATAAAATGACACTAAATAATGCAAACCGAATTAAACTAATGCAAAACAAAATGCAAAACAAAAAATAAAAAAATGCAAACCGAAATCTAAAAATGATATGCAAGACAATAACAAAACAAAATAAAATGCTTGAAGGTAAAGATGGACAAGATGATGCTCACGTAGGTGCAACCTCCCCAAGCTTAGGTGTTAGCACAAGTTGGTGATGAAGTTGACTTTGTTGTGATATCCTTGGATAAAACCTTCCAGCTATGATTCCCCGGCAACGGTGTCGTGGTATCTTCACGGCAGATGCTACACGGGGTAGCTTACGAGAGGTGGATTAGGCGGCGTAGGAGATTCCGGGAGCGAGATTGCAAACGCGGAGTTTACCCAGGTTCGGGTCCCCTCGGTGGAGGATCCCTACATCCTGCTATGAGTCACTATGATCATGATAGATTGGTTTACATGGTGGCGGCCGGCTTAGAAGCTTAGGCGGCGGGTGTTGTGTCTAGCTGAGAGATGTCTATTCGGGTGCCCCTACCTGGCTTTATATAGGTAGCCAGGTAGGGTTTACAAGAGTTGTAGTCAATTACGTGTTGGGCCTAGCTGGGCCACCTCCATAATGGGCCGCATTATACCTTCATGAGAATACCCGGAGGCCATATCCCTGTCAGTAGCCCCCGAGCCTTCGGGTGATTCGAAGAATCGCGTGGAGGGTCTCATGTGTCTTGTGGCCGACGGTAACATTGTCTTCCTGGAACGTGGAGTCTGTGCCGGTTCATCACGCGGAGGATGGCGAGTCGTAGTAGAAGCTGCCGAAGTCGAAGTAGATGATGCTGAAGTCATAGTAGAGGTTGCCGAGTCGAGGTAGAGGCTGCCGAGTCGAGGTAGAGGCCGCCGAGTCGAAGTAGAGGACTCGGGTGCGCCGCACGTCCGCGCCATGGTGGTCGCTAGACTTTACGTCGTAGCCACGGTCGGGGGCGATGTTGTAGTCGAGCCCCCGAGTGTCGATTTTGCGGAGGAAACTCAAGAGCAATGTCGTTGTCGAACTCCCGAGTCTCTAGCCGATACGGAAAGTCGAGTAAGCGTAGTTGATTACCATGTAGAGGAGCGTCACCGAGTCGGAAGTGCATCGACTCGATACCCCATTTAGATAGTTTGTAGTCAAGGGATATTGCTTAGCAAGCCAGGAACACTCGACGGATCGGGTCCTGTTAACTGCACTCGGGCAAAACATTGCTAAGCTACTTCAGGTTCGAGTCCCCGGACTCGAACCCGGAAAGGCAAGTGTAACCAGATTCATGCCGCGGAAGCCTTACAGAATCTTGACTCTCGCAGTATGTGTGGTACCCAACGCGTCCGTCGGGGTTTTCTTTGTACCGTGGGTACGGATATTTACTGAGTAGGCGCAGTCTGAGGCGGCTCCCAGGCCGGTATAACGGATCTACGGGTCTTACCTTCACGTCATAGACATGGCATCCAGAGATCTGTTGCCGCGGAGGCAATCTGGGAAACGCAGCTTGTCGAGTGCGTACATCGACCCGTATGTGGGTTATTGTGTTTTTAAGCCTTCCCAGGAGGTACTCGACTGGGAGGGACCGATGGAAGTAGCCCCCGAGTCTCTGGCCGAGTCGAAGAGTTGGGCGGAGACTAAGAGTCGAAAGTCCATCGGTTCACATGGAGGAGAATCACCAAGTCGGAAGTGCATCGATGGGTGGACGGAGTCGACACAGCGGAGTGGATGTGGCGGACTCGACGCGGCGGACAGAGTCGACGCGGCGGAGTGGATATAACGGACTCGACGCGGCGGATGGAGTCGACGCGGCGGAGTGGATATAGCGGAGTCGACGCGGCGGACGGAGTCGACGCGGCGGAGTGGATATAACGGACTCAAATCCGGACTTATGTGGCGCAGCCCCCGAATGTCAGGTACGCGACTAGAGCTCCTGGTGGGAGTAGCCCCCGAGGCTATGTTCGACTCGCAGAGTCGGGCATAGGCCCGAGTTGTTCTGAAGCTAACCCCATGCTTTTATCTTCTGTTGTCTGATGGAAGAGGGCACGCGTCGACTCCCGGAGGAGGGAACACGTCGACTCTCGAAGGAGGAAGGCGTCGACTTCCCTGAGATGGCAGTAATCGACTCCCGAAGCGGTAGCCGGTGTAGTTTTTCCTGCATTGCAGCCATATAAACGAATAATGTAATTATGATGCTATGTATAGAAAATCGTACGAAACAAATTGTTGCGTGGGTTAGTTTTGGTTGTGAACCAATAATCTGTCGACTCGTGGAGTCGGATATGGCCTGTTGGTAGGCGGTGCTTCGGCTCGACGCAACACTTTTGCACCGTACGCTACGCCTTTTCGTTAGCCTGACGCCCTCTGTCTCTGCACCTTGCCGACCTGTCAGTTGAGCTGCAACCGGGTCGGAGTTCAAGGGTTCGACGTTTAGGAAGGGTCAGCTACTCGGGCCGTCACGTGTAAAGCGGTAGTGTGCGGAGGCTAAATCATGGCGGATGTTGGGTAACCGAGTAATGTAAGAGGCGCAGCCCCCGAGTGTTGGCTGAGACCAAGGCAAAGTATGCGAGTGCCTTGTAGGGCGCAGCCCCCGAGTGTCGGCTGAGGCCAAGGCAAAGTATGTGAGTGCCTTGTAGGGCGAAGCCCCCGAGTATCGGCTACGGCCGAAGCAAGTTATATAATTGAATGGAGAATTAAAATATGAAAGCGACTTACCTGATAACAACGCGCACGGTAGGAACCCGCAGGCTGTCGAGTCGTGGACGCCGAAGTTGTCGAATCGTGGACGCCATGTCTACCGAGTCGTGGATGTTGTCCGCAGTGGGTCCGATGGCGGTCGCGATTACGTAGTTTTATGCGGCGAAGGCAAAGCCGGTTCGAAGGCGATTACGTAGATGGTCCGCCGGCGTAGTTTTAATCGTCCGCGGCGAGTAGCGATGGTCGCCATACGCTAACGGATTTGAGTTGGCCAAACTTTCCATGTTCCTCTTTTCTTTGACGTGGGGATTATGCCATCCGATCATAGCAGCTAGCTCAATTTCCTCTCCCCCTTTTTTTTTCTTCCTTCTCTTTTTCTTCTTTCTTTTGCACGTTGTTCGCGTGAGGCCGTAGTGTGAGCTACTCCGGCCAGCCGAACTCTCTGCGGACGTGCGTTTCATTGCTTGACGATCGATCGGACATGGCTAGCTTGATTGATGCACATGAATCCTAGTAGCACTCGACTTGTATAATTTTTTTTTCTTGCTGTCTTCACGTGGAGATAGGAATTCATCGGATCTTGGAACTTGTGCTTAGCTGGTCAGCGGGAGTACGCCGCTGCGCGCCTGCCTAGATGACCCTGATGCCTGTATGCATGTTCATGTAGTCGGGGCAGTCTTCCATCTGATATTCTTTCTTTTCTTCTTCTGTTATGCGAGTTACCAGCTAACACCGGATCGATCCGCGCTGGTGTCAGATTCACGCCGAACAGGGAGCAGCTGGAGCTTGTATCCGGCGTGTGGCGGTGGCACCCGACAAGTTGTAGTAGGCAGACGTATAGCGGCGTATAGGTACTAGCTATTTCCGAGGCAAGACAGAAAGCCGAGATGTGGTTGATGCGGTGGACGCTGGGCCATCTGCGAGTGCCCATGACCGAGCACAGGTGATGGCGCAGCACGTGCACCACGGAACTTGCCGAGTCCTCCTGACCTATACGCAGCGGCCGCCGAGGTGCACGCGTTGAAGAAGACAGGCCGGCCAGATACGATCTAGCCATTGTTGATGAGGATTGGATCTCGCCCAGATAACCACCCCAAGCGCCGCGATTCCGACAGACGGCGCCAACTGTCGTGGTATCTTCATGGCAGATGCTACACGGGGTAGCTTACGAGAGGTGGATTAGGCGGTGTAGAAGATTTCGGTAGCGAGATTGCAAACGCGGAGTTTACCCAGGTTCGGGTCCCCTCGGTGGAGGATCCCTACATCCTGCTATGAGTCACTATGATCATGATAGATTGGTTTACATGGTGGCGGCCGGCTTAGAAGCTTAGGCGGCAGGTGTTGTGTCTAGCTGAGAGATGTCTATTCGGGTGCCCCTAACTTGCTTTATATAGGTAGCCAGGTAGGGTTTATAAGAGTTGTAGTCAATTACGTGTTGGGCCTAGCTGGGCCACCTCCATAATGGGCTGCATTATATCTTCATGAGAATACCTGGAGGCCATATCCCTGTCAAACGGCGCCAGAAAAAACACGTGATGACGGAATTGATGAGAGTGTTTCTCCCTCAACTACGCCAACAAGCACTCTTGATACCCTGAAAGGAAAATAATATATGGGATAGGTTGAGCCTCCATGTGCAGAGTATGTAGGAGTGGAAGTTTTTTCCCCACGAGGGTGACTCGAGGGTTTAATATCGAACTCTCGGCGAATCAGTAGTGGGAATTTTATCTCCTTGTCCTTCTCTAGATTTCCTGCAAACAAATTAGATTGCTTTGTGCCCTCAACCTCACCAAGTGGTTGTCAAGCACAATGTGTGAGAATGATATTAAGATAATAACGAATGCAAAACAGTAAATAAATATGCAATGGTGGTAAGTAGTAATGCAAGGATGATAGTAATGGTGATGGATGATATTTTTAGGGTTTTTATATGTATATGCAATGAATAAAAGTGTTTTTGTATTTTCTGATTTTAAAATGGCTGAATGTAGAAAATGCTTAAAAGTGGTTGGAAAGTTGTTTCTTATGATTAAAAATGGACCGGGGTTCATGGTTTCACACATGCACTCTCTCTTTAATATAGTGTGGCAAATAAGTAGATATAGGATTAACATATGAGATTGCAAACAAGTTTAATAACATGTTACTAATTATATGGGCATCATGTACTAACATAGAGACCTTTCGATTATTAGTCTCACTTATACTCCACCAAGATACGAACTAAATCATAACACCTCAGTAATTAAGATGACTCAGAGTATAGTCTTAAGATTAATGACATGAAGTGAAAATAAGAACATGCTGGATCTAGTCATAGGTAGAGGCTTGTCACTCCTTATACCTTGCAACATGGTATTTTGGTTTATCCCTAGTGAGGCAACAAAGTAAGATAAACACCCAATGGATCGCGATATTAAGTTGTCAGCTTATCACATCACCACCCACGTTACTCCAACTAATGCACACGTTCCCCCTCACACGCTATCATAAACATTCTTGATCAAAACAAGGATACAAGAACGGGGTACATAATATGCATCTAGTTTCATAACTGAAATAAACATTGCAATCTCAACATATATTAAATCATAAAAAGATCCACCACAAATGTAATACAACGATGACTGTAATCATGTTCAGCAGCTCATACGGTGCTAATTAGTGAAGCTCAAGAGAGAGAGAGATATACATATGCTACTGCCACAAACCCATAGTCCAGAGGTAGACTACTCCCTCTTCATCATGGAGATGGTGGAGATGTCGATGGAGAAGAAGGAGACCTCTCCGGCAACGCTCCGCCGGAGTTTCCCCCTCCAATCTGCAGCCTCCTGGTCTCTGTTTCTTGTTTCTCTCGTGTGGCGGCTCTCTCCCCGAAAAACGTCGAGGGGCTCTTTATGTAGTCGTTTTTAGGTCACGAGGAAGCTTCAGGAAGAAGAATCGTCGTAAACGGGGCCACGAGGGCCAAAAGAGGTGGGCCCACGCGGCCCCTGTACCTGGCCGCGTGGGGCAACCCTCTTTCGCCCCTCCGGCCTCCGTTTGCTTGCTTTCTTCGCTCCTAGGTCTTCCTCCTTCCAAAATAATGATCCCCATAAATTTGTAGCTCATTATGACGTCGTTAAGGCCCTGAAATAAATAAGGAAAGAAATAGGGTTTTCTGCCTGCGCAGGATTAATTCCATAAAAAGGGAAAATCATTATTAATTATCAAAAATCATTAAATAACAGTAATATACCCTTGTATGATGCAAATATGAATGGAATACAAGTATAGTGCAAAGTTCATGTATGCATTTTACATGCATCAATCATGTAGGGCAGCTCACAAGATCTAAACATGGTAGCACAAGGGGGAGAGAGTACCAACTAGCTACTTCTACAAACCCGTAGTCCACGGGGGGACTACTCACAACTCATCCCGGAGGCAGCGATCGCGGTGGTCCGGGGGCCAATCCCCGTCCCGGTAGAGTGCCGGAACAGGATCAATCTGGCCCCTGAAACTTGTCGGAGATGGCGGCGGTGCTCTGTTCGTATTTGCGAAAATCCTTCGGGGGTTAGGATTTTTTCGTCAGGACTTAATTTATAGGCGTCGGAGGCGGCCGAGGGGGTGCCCGAGGGGCAGAGGCGGCCTGCACACGCGGGTGCAGGGGGGCCGCGGCTGGTACCCGCCCCAGGCCTGTGGGCCTCCCCCGGGGTTGCCCTTCTGGCTCCGGTCCTCATTTCTTCAATAAAAAATCATCGTAAATTTTCGTCCAATTCCGAGAATATTTACAGAAGTAACTTTCCGTAGAAAAAATAGGACAAAAACAGGAACTGGCACTGGACATCTTATCAATAGGTTAGTCCGAGAAAATGCGTAAAAATGATGTAATATGATATTAAAAACATGTGACAACATCACAAAACTAGCATGGATCAATAAAAAATTATAGATACGTTTGACACGTATCATGAAGCTGCACTAGTACGTGTGGATACCTTGAAGACATCGTGTACCTCGACACTAGATTGTGGCATCTTTCGCATGGAGATATTTGTAACGCCCCGACCCCGGAATTATACAGAGAGGCTATGTAGTCAACACAACCATCAATGTATAAAACAAAGATCGAGACTTGTGGAACAGAACTGGCACAAAGCATGACTCTACGACACAAAACATTTATATAGCAACTCATATAACGAGAAGAATACAAATATTACAAACAAAAGGATCACAGATCCAACAATTCAACAAGCGGAAGCGGGTAGTGTTGTCTAACAACAAGAAGCAAATATACGGCCTAAGAGGCCTACAATAAACATCCCCAAGCCAGCTTGTTCCACGGTCCCAAGCTGCCACCTGGGAACCCCAGACTAGTAGTCGACGTCAACGAAGAACCCACCTAGTTGCTCGGTGTCGTCCTCCTCTGAAATACAAAATCATAGAGACAGCAAAGAGAGACTGAGTACGATGTACTCGCAAGTTTAGTAGGGCGATATAGGCCCAATGACTGACGGAGGCTCTAAAGCTTTATATGTAGTTCTTTTGCATAAAGCTAATTTTCATAAACCGAAACATAAATGACACAAGGCATTCGTCTACTCAGGATATTTTTATAAACGGGGTAAGAGAGTAAACATGTGGCATCATCTGTTCTCATCGAACCTACTTACAACCATCACCCCTCATCTCGCACAAAGGCACTCCCTCGACTCCCCCTCGAGGAAATGAACCTTTAGCACAAGTTTGTTATGCAACCTTTAGCTGCCATATCAATTAGGTTAACGTTATCTATGAGCTAATGCGCCTTTCCCAAGAGTTTGTCCATAACCGTGGACACGGCTTTTCGAAAAGATTTACCCTGCAGGGGTGTACTATTTTACCCATTGGTACCGTCCGGCTCACCTAGTTGGCCCTCTTCCGGGGAAGGCCGGCAAGCGGGCGCGGTTAGACCTTTACAATGCATGAGACTATCCAAGAGTCATCTGTGGCCACAGGACAAGTTTACCCAGCCTCAGCCCCTGTCCCATCGCCACATCCTAACACCACCATCCTCATCATCCTTTTTCCGCTCACACACACGGCAAATGGAAATAGCAAACTAGAGGACCCTTGGATACGCCCTCACAAATTATTCGGTCAGTAAGGCGCCCATACACCCACCAATGGCAGCACGCTCAGTTCTTGGTTCTAGCTAAAAGCACTCTCATCCTAGGCGGCAAGAATGAGGAAAACCACCCTCCCCGAGGGCAACTCATCCAAGCCTTCTTAGCATTTTAATTAAGCATCTCCATTATCCACCATGACCGAAACATTCCATCAATATCAACAATTATGGAATTAAATAACGGACATAACTAGCAATTCCACTAAGCATGGCTAAGCATAGCTAAGCATATGAATACAACAATTATAATTTGTCTCCGGCCAACACATCAACCTAAGGTTCATAGGTAGGAATACATGCGATTGGCTCGGGGAAGAAACATGCATTCATAGGATTCTATGTTTACCAAAAGAGACCTTTGAACCGCATGCAATATTATGGTGGATAAAAATAATTTGATCAAAACATAGGATGCTATATGCCAAGAAGGTTAGGTTATCTCTTGCCTTGCTGCCGGGTAGCGTAGTATTGCTCGTCGGGGTAGGAGAGGGAACCCTCGACTCCGGAATCTATCGATACCCAAAGAAATACAAAGCACACATAAATCACACGGACACAAGATGCAATGCTCAATCACATGATGACATGTCAAGTTGGTGCAAAGATATCATTATATAAATTAAAAGCAAAATTAAATGAGGAGCCAAATAATTAGTGCAATTATGTGGAAGCAACCCCATATTTATCTTAATGGCCACATTCCTTATTAAATATTAATTTATTAGAGAGGTGGCTCAATTATGCACGAACATGACATGAATGGATAGGTTTCGTTCTTCCGATCATTTCGATAATTTATTTGTAAATTTCGGAGTACCGATGAAGAAATAGCAATTTAAATAATTAACGAAAATTAATTCTTTTAACCCAAAAGGATAACATCAAACAAATATTTGTGATCATGATATGATAAGTGCATGATTTGATGGCATTTCGCATGTTGATCACATTGATATTTTATTCATAATTTTTGGCTAATTATTTAACAAGTTATGAAATTCTCAAATTAGGCATTATTTAACCTAATCTGGGAATTCTTAATTAACCAAAAGAATATAATTCCAAAATAAGTTTACAATGATTCCAATTGGTGGAGTTTGTTTTCCTGAACATTTTGAAATTTGAATCGTCGAATTTGAAGCACTTTTGAAATAGTTATCGATTATCCAAAATTTGTTTCCAAATAAACAAAAGGAAAACCCTTTTCCTGGCAGGCCGGCCCCAGACCGGCCAGGCCGGAAAATAGGCCGGGCAGGGACCCGAGTGGTCCGGCCCAGAGCCGGCCCAGGCTGGGCAACCGGCCGGGCACCAGCCCGAAGGCTCCGGCCTCAGGCCGGCCCAAGCCTCGGTCAGGCCGGGCAGTGGTGCGCGGGTGCTGACGACGGTGTCGTCGCCGGCGGCCGACGGCGACCAACGGCGGCGGGAGAGGGAAATGGGGCGAGGGAGAGGGCCAAGAAGAAAAGGAGCTCACCCTGAGCCCTAAGGGGTGGACGGCGACGGCGCGGAGAGGACGAGGTCGCCGGAATCGTCCCGTGAGCGGCGGCGGAGGGGGAGGTGCGCCGAGGATGATTCCGTCGATCCCGGGCCAACCCGGCACGATTCCTTGCTCCACGAGGGGGAAGAGGGTGCGGCGGAGCCACCGGCGGCGTCGGCTTGTCCCGGGGACCTCCAGAGCACGGCGAATCGATGGCGACGGCGTCGGCACCGCGGAGGGCAGCGCGGGGAAAGCAGAGGTGGCGTCGATCCGGAATTTCAGGGAGAAACGAGGAGAGAGGAATGAGGGGAGCAGGTGAGCGACGACTCGGCCTCCGTAGTCGTCCAGGGGCCACGCATCGGTGCGGCCATGGCCGGCAGGACGGCATGGGCGACGGCCACTGTGGCCACAGTGTGGAGAAGAAAGTGTTCTTCATGAAAACCCCCCCGGCACAAAAATTTTAATTGCAAAGAGGTCCCTCTAGCGACTTTATCGATTTAAAAGAGGTGCTTCAGCATTTTGTAAAAATCCACAAAATTTCATGTGGCCTTCCCTTGTCCTTTAGATGCTCCACAAAAAGTTTGGTGCCAAAATAAAAAGTTTGAACCACCTTTGTTCACAGGTTTTCAATATAGTTAATTTTGATAAATACAAAAAGGTATTTATTTGGAGCAATTATATATTTCCAAAAATAATAGAAATACTTATGGATGCTCATTCAGTAATATTGAAGCACCCCATATTCTTACTTTGTATTTTTGGAAAAACTTAACTTGGTTCCAACAACGGAAATTGAAAGAACCAAATTGACTTCTCAATTGACAAAGTTTGGAAAAAGAGAATTGGGGATAAGAAGCAAATTTGGAATTTCCGAAACAATTTGGAAGTTCAAGAATTAAAGTATTTTGCCAGCTGGAGCTTTGCATTTGGTTTGGCCATTTTGGCAATGCATTTAGTTTGGAAAGAAAGTGAGGAAGGGTTTTGCTTCCCTAGCCTTTAATTTGCAAGTGTTGCTTTATTTTAGTTTAGCAAAACTTAGATGGATGCCATGATGCAATGCAACACAAAAAGCGAAAATTTGGCCCATATTTTAGAGTACCAAATCCGGGCTGTTACAATTCTACCCCCCTTACAGGAATCTCGTCCCGAGATTCCTAGAGTAGGAAGAGGGAAGAGGGAAACATGGAACACCTTATGAACAACCGGGAAATTGGTAAGCAACTCAAGTTGATAGGGGAGATCTGTCATAGTAACTTTTCTGCCGGGGTATACTCATATATGCCATATTGAGTAGTGAAAGCCGTCTTCGGAATATCCTCCCTTCTAATTTTGATCTGATGGTATCCTGACCTCAGATCCATCTTAGAGAATACCGTTGCACCGGCTAGATGATCGAATAGGTCATTTATTCGAGGAGTAGGATACTTGTCCTTGACGGTCACCGCAGTCAAAGGGTGGTAATTAACCACCAGTCTAGGATCATCGGTATTCCGTCCTTTGACAAAGATGACCGGACAGCCCCAAGGCGAGCTACTCGGACGGGCGAATTCCTTTTCCAGCAGCTCATCAAGTTGCTTCTTCAACTCAGTTAGCTCTTCCGCTGGCATGCGGTAAGGCCTTCTGAAAGTTGGGGCGGTTACCGGAACCAATTCAATGACGAATTCCACACTTCGATCAGATGACCTGCCAGGCAACTCCTCAGGAAAGATATCGGGGAAATCACACACCACAACCACCTCATGTATCTCAGGTGGGGTGATACCCTCCAGGAAAATAGGATTGATCTCCGGAGAGAGGGGAGTGGCAGTGGACGGAGTTGCGGAAGTAGGGGACCAGTAACGCACTAGTCCATAGGTTGGGTGGTTTACTGTGATAGTCTTGGCAACACAATCTAGCTTGGCCTGATATGTGGCTAGCCAATCCATGCCCAGAATGACATCTATCCCCACTGACTGTAGTGCTATCAACGAAAACGGGAAAAGAATTGTCGCTATAGAAATCTGAACCTCCGGAGACATCCAGTGAGTGTGCCAACTAGAGCCTGGGGTCTTGACCACTAACAGGGAGTCCATATCCTCAAACGGTATTTGATGGTTGAGTGCAAATGATGTGGATATGAATGAATGCGATGCTCCAGAATCAAATAAGACTGAAGCTGGATAATCATTGATTCGAATCATACCCATGAGAGCACGGGGGTCCCTTTCAACTCCTTCAGCGGAGACGTGGTTTAGGCGACCACGGTTGATGGGCACGGCCTTGGCGGCTGGTGTAGAGGGAGCAGGTGCCGGTGCTGAGGTAGCCGGTGCCTTCTGGGGACACTCCCTGGAGAAGTGCCCCGTCTGACCACAGCTGAAACAAGTGGGCCTCTGCGGTGGTGGAGGCAGCTGAGGGTGGTACACACTTCCACCCGCACCCAAGGTCGAAGTAGCTGGGCGAGGCGGAGGTGGCAGGTACCCGGTGGGCTTCGGCGCGAAGGGCGCCTTAGGCACGGTGCTGAAAGGCACAAATACCTTGCGCTTCTTGCCTTCAGTAGAAGAGGAGCTCTGGTGATCAGCTGGAGCTGGCCTCTTAGAAGCCTCCAGCTCCTTCCTACCCTGCTCCATGGTGAGAGCCTGGTTGTAGAGCTCTTGGTAGGAGGTGAACTTGAAGGGTAGGAGCTCGTATCGGAGACGAGGTGCGAGCCCCTTGCGGAAGAGGTATTGCTTGTCCTCATCATTCGTCACGTCCCGAGGGGCGTAACGGGAGAGGTGGTTGAACTCCCGTCCATAGGACTGGACGTCCATGCGTCCCTGGGTTAGGTCCAGGAACTCCCGCCTCTTGAGCTCGAGGATGGGCTTGGGGATGTACGCCGCACGGAAGGCGGTGCGGAATTCCTCCCAAGTGATGACATGGCCCGCGGCAACCATAGCCACGTGGCTCTCCCACCAGGAGCCGGCGGCTCCTTCCAGAAGGTAGGTGGCGAAGTTGACGTGTTCTGCCGCCGGAACGTGAAGAGCGGCAAACTTGCGCTCGATAGCCCGAAGCCAATCATCCGCATCAAGCGGCTCCTTAGCTTCAGAGAATGTAGGAGGTTGGGACCGCAAGAACTGGTTGAGGGTGGTGCAGTCCGTGTTCCTCCTGGCCCCTTGCTGGACCAGCTGCTCGAGCAACCGCTCATTGCGCAGACGGTTTTGTTCAATTGCCATCATAACCTCCGCCATTGAGGGTGGCGGTGGTGGATCAGGGCTGCTATGTTCCCCACGACGGGTAGGAGCCATTCTGAAGAATTGGAACAACGACAAGTTAGTAACCGATTCCGACAGATAAGATAGATCATTGTTGCTTCCAGATATAGATAAATAACATCAGGGTTCAACAGAAAGATCTTGGGTTAAAGATCAGCTTCATGCACTGGGACCCACAATAGCATAACACTCACAAGGGTGACAGCCCTCATGAATAATTACACCGGAGCCCTAGCACAATCCGGGACCTTCGGTTCAAGATCTTGGGCTAAAGCAAAGAAATATCTTGACGAACCATCATACTTCCTTTCTTCATGTTTTAGACTTGGCAGACGAGTAAGGATAACTAGTAACTAAAGGTAGGAACCCAAACCCCGAGATCCTAAAGATTTAGAACTTTGCCGACGATCAGAAGGACCGGTAAAATCAAATAGAGGTAAGATGGCACCGAGATCAGAGTGAATTGGATAAGGAGTAAAAAGAATCCTAGGAAGGTTTTCACAACTCATTTTTAGGTTAAAAATAATTTTCACGAACTAGACTCGACATCGACCAATAGAAAGGGTTTCCTACAGGCAGTCCTGCTCTGATACCAACTTGTAACGCCCCGACCCCGAATTATACAGAGAGGCTATGTAGTCAACACAACCATCAATGTATAAAACAAAGATCGAGACTTGTGGAACAGAACTGGCACAAAGCATGACTCTACGACACAAAACATTTATATAGCAACTCATATAACGAGAAGAATACAAATATTACAAACAAAAGGATCACAGATCCAACAATTCAACAAGCGGAAGCGGGTAGTGTTGTCTAACAACAAGAAGCAAAAATATGGCCTAAGAGGCCTACAATAAACATCCCCAAGCCAGCTTGTTCCACGGTCCCAAGCTGCCACCTGGGAACCCCAGACTAGTAGTCGACGTCAACGAAGAACCCACCTAGTTGCTCGGTGTCGTCCTCCTCTGAAATACAAATATAGAGACAGCAAAGAGAGACTGAGTACGATGTACTCGCAAGTTTAGTAGGATGATATAGGCCCAATGACTGACGGAGGCTCTAAAGCTTTATATGTAGTTCTTTTGCATAAAGCTAATTTTCATAAACCGAAACATAAATGACACAAGGCATTCGTCTACTCAGAATATTTTTATAAACGGGGTAAGAGAGTAAACATTTGGCATCATTGGTTCTCATCGAACCTACTTACAACCATCACCCCTCATCTCACACAAAGGCACTCCCTCGACTCCCCCTCGAGGAAATGAACCTTTAGCACAAGTTTGTTATGCAACCTTTAGCTGCCATATCAATTAGGTTAACGTTATCTATGAGCTAATGCGCCTTTCCCAAGAGTTCGTCCATAACCGTGGACACGGCTTTTCGAAAAGATTTACCCTGCAGGGGTGTACTATTTTACCCATTGGTACCGTCCGGCTCACCTAGTTGGCCCTCTTCCGGGGAAGGCCGGCAAGCGGGCGCGGTTAGACCTTTACAATGCATGAGACTATCCAAGAGTCATCTGTGGCCACAGGACAAGTTTACCCAGCCTCAGCCCCTGCCCCATCGCCACATCCTAACACCACCATCCTCATCATCCTTTTTCCGCTCACACACACGGCAAATGGAAATAGCAAACTAGAGGACCCTTGGATACGCCCTCACAAATTATTCGGTCAGTAAGGCGCCCATACACCCACCAATGGCAGCACGCTCGGTTCTTGGTTCTAGCTAAAAGCACTCTCATCCTAGGCGGCAAGAATGAGGAAAACCACCCTCCCCGAGGGCAACTCATCCAAGCCTTCTTAGCATTTTAATTAAGCATCTCCATTATCCACCATGACCGAAACATTCCATCAATATCAACAATTATGGAATTAAATAACGGACATAACTAGCAATTCCACTAAGCATGGCTAAGCATAGCTAAGCATATGAATACAACAATTATAATTTGTCTCCGGCCAACACATCAACCTAAGGTTCATAGGTAGGAATACATGCGATTGGCTCGGGGAAGAAACATGCATTCATAGGATTCTATGTTTACCAAAAGAGACCTTTGAACCGCATGCAATATTATGGTGGATAAAATAATTTGATCAAAACATAGGATGCTATATGCCAAGAAGGTTAGGTTATCTCTTGCCTTGCTGCCGGGTAGCGTAGTATTGCTCGTCGGGGTAGGAGAGGGAACCCTCGACTCCGGAATCTATCGATACCCAAAGAAATACAAAGCACACATAAATCACACGAACACAAGATGCAATGCTCAATCACATGATGACATGTCAAGTTGATGCAAAGATATCATTATATAAATTAAAAGCAAAATTAAATGAGGAGCCAAATAATTAGTGCAATTATGTGGAAGCAACCCCATATTTATCTTAATGGCCACATTCCTTATTAAATATTAATTTATTAGAGAGGTGGCTCAATTATGCATGAACATGACATGAATGGATAGGTTTCGTTCTTCCGATCATTTCGATAATTTATTTGTAAATTTCGGAGTACCGATGAAGAAATAGCAATTTAAATAATTAACGAAAATTAATTCTTTTAACCCAAAAGGATAACATCAAACAAATATTTGTGATCATGATATGATAAGTGCATGATTTGATGGCATTTCGCATGTTGATCACATTGATATTTTATTCATAATTTTTGGCTAATTATTTAACAAGTTATGAAATTCTCAAATTAGGCATTATTTAACCTAATCTGGGAATTCTTAATTAACCAAAAGAATATAATTCCAAAATAAGTTTACAATGATTCCAATTGGTGGAGTTTGTTTTCCTGAACATTTTGAAATTTGAATCGTCGAATTTGAAGCACTTTTGAAATAGTTATCGATTATCCAAAATTTGTTTCCAAATAAACAAAAGGAAAACCCTTTTCCTGGCAGGCCGGCCCCAGACCGGCCAGGCCGGAAAATAGGCCGGGCAGGGACCCGAGTGGTCCGGCCCAGAGCCGGCCCAGGCTGGGCAACCGGCCGGGCACCAGCCCGAAGGCTCCGGCCTCAGGCCGGCCCAAGCCTCGGTCAGGCCGGGCAGTGGTGCGCGGGTGCTGACGACGTGTCGTCGCCGGCGGCCGACGGCGACCAACGGCGGCGGGAGAGGGAAATGGGGCGAGGGAGAGGGCCAAGAAGAAAAGGAGCTCACCCTGAGCCTAAGGGGTGGACGGCGACGGCGCGGAGAGGACGAGGTCGCCGGAATCGTCCCGTGAGCGGCGGCGGAGGGGGAGGTGCGCCGAGGATGATTCCGTCGATCCCGGGCCAACCCGGCACGATTCCTTGCTCCACGAGGGGAAGAGGGTGCGGCGGAGCCACCGGCGGCGTCGGCTTGTCCCGGGGACCTCCAGAGCACGGCGAATCGATGGCGACGGCGTCGGCACCGCGGAGGGCAGCGCGGGGAAAGCAGAGGTGGCGTCGATCCGGAATTTCAGGGAGAAACGAGGAGAGAGGAATGAGGGGAGCAGGTGAGCGACGACTCGGCCTCCGTAGTCGTCCAGGGGCCACGCATCGGTGCGGCCATGGCCGGCAGGACGGCATGGGCGACGGCCACTGTGGCCACAGTGTGGAGAAGAAAGTGTTCTTCACGAAAACCCCCCCGGCACAAAAATTTTAATTGCAAAGAGGTCCCTCCAGCGACTTTATCGATTTAAAAGAGGTGCTTCAGCATTTTGTAAAAATCCACAAAATTTCATGTGGCCTTCCCTTGTCCTTTAGGTGCTCCACAAAAAGTTTGGTGCCAAAATAAAAAGTTTGAACCACCTTTGTTCACAGGTTTTCAATATAGTTAATTTTGATAATACAAAAAGGTATTTATTTGGAGCAATTATATATTTCCAAAAATAATAGAAATACTTATGGATGCTCATTCAGTAATATTGAAGCACCCCATATTCTTACTTTGTATTTTTGGAAAAACTTAACTTGGTTCCAACAACGGAAATTGAAAGAACCAAATTGACTTCTCAATTGACAAAGTTTGGAAAAAGAGAATTGGGGATAAGAAGCAAATTTGGAATTTCCGAAACAATTTGGAAGTTCAAGAATTAAAGTATTTTGCCAGCTGGAGCTTTGCATTTGGTTTGGCCATTTTGGCAATGCATTTAGTTTGGAAAGAAAGTGAGGAAGGGTTTTGCTTCCCTAGCCTTTAATTTGCAAGTGTTGCTTTATTTTAGTTTAGCAAAACTTAGATGGATGCCATGATGCAATGCAACACAAAAAGCGAAAATTTGGCCCATATTTTAGAGTACCAAATCCGGGCTGTTACAATATTCTTCGCGGTTGGTAGGTATAAACTAGCTGCGGGAGTCAGCATCGACTACTACTTCAATGTCGTTGTCAGCAGTATGACATGTTGCGTGCACCTCGACAGTGATCTTGGTTTGACATACGTGTAACAATTTTTTTTTTGTTTTATAGCATGTTTCCCAACAGTGGTATCAGAGTGGCATAGTTGCGAGTACGAGTATGTAGAGGTCATATGATCACTGTTGGTCTACGTTGGGTCGATGCCTACACACAATGACTCTTCCAGCAAGCTGCCCAGATCCAGCTCCTGTGAGATGGACATGGAGGCTTACCGCTACGTAGTTGCGGAATGCTCGAGGCAGCGTGTCGGTACATGCAGTGCAGTCCTAGTACCTCGTCTCGGACAGCTCCGCCTTGCTCCGGTGATGATCCAGTGAGCCAACACATATGGCTACTCTATGGGTTGTACACACATACGAGGTGGAGCATAGGCGGTGAGCTGCTAGGTTAGGATCGCCAGGACAGGACGGTGGCGGTGGAGAAGATGGTATCCCACTAATGTGGGTTTGCTTCCACTCACTTGCTTGCTTTTAGCCTCCCCGTCGTTGCCTTTAGATAGGCGGTTAGGTGGCGGGCTACTGGCCTGCTGATCCACAAAACTTATGGCCCACGTAGCAAACCCTAGTCTGCACATGTCCCTGTGCCGACTCGAGTCTCATTCGGTCACACAACTGTCAGTCCGAAATATTTCCAGTTGGCTCCATCACTCTTAAGTGTGTGACCCTACAAGTTAGTTCAGATGGACACAACAAGAGCTACTTCTCTGACTTCTCGTCATGGCTCCGAATTGCTAAACTCCTTTGGCCGACTCGGTCCCATGAGCTATCAGTCTCAACCTGATGGTTGACAGTGGCTTCTAGCAAAGCATGCCGACTTCCAAAAGACGTAAAGTCATCCATGACTTTCATATCCAATATCCATATGTCCATTCCCATTGCCTCACAATGTATCTTGTTGGAGCTATAGGTGAGAGCTAGTCATCCTTTTAATAGCTTAACTCTTTACTTGCCAATGGTTTATCCCACAAACTTGCGTAACAAATTAACGGTACCCTACAAAATTACTGAATTTTTTTGGTAAATTTCATGTGCTTCCAACATGTATCTGCTGGCAATTCAATCGTTCTTGTATAATTCGTAGTTTTGGTATGCATTCAGAATTTTGAAATGTTAGCGTAAATGAGTACATAAAATACTGTTTTCCAGTGGGCGTGCAAGTAGTTCACTGAGCAACACACGATTGATCCAGTCCAAACATTTCATGATGAACCTGGTTGTACAAACATAGATGAGAACTGAAAGATCCAAACTAAGTGTTGCCAAAGGATGTCAGCAGTGATGACAATGTCCACGAGCTAATAGTTAACTCAGAGCATAGCATTAGTTGAAGCAGCACACACAGCACTACGTGAGCATACCAGTTAACTAAATTTAGGTGATACATTCATATAAGTAGGCAAATTACATGATTAAATCCAAAGTCTACTCGATATTTGATCAGTACATACTACATAGATGGTTAGTTTCAGCATCGACCATACCACATGACATTCCAGAAAAAATACTACAACCTATCATATTGCCATTTCTCATTTCTGCATCTCAGCAATCAGAATTCAACTCAAGGTACCTGCAAAAAGATCTATGTCATCAGTTAACCAAAATTGCACTGCTCATTCATGGAAAACTAATCAAGTAATATCTCATAAATGTATATATTTGAATAGTAAGCCATAAATTCATTACCGTGGAAATTATGCAAAAAAATATCCAAAACTGAATCATCTCAGCATTATAACACAAAACAAAGACTAGGATCAGAGAACAGCAGAAAAACAGTTTACTTGTTCTGGTACAATTTTAACTTCTATTGTGGACACGTTCTCAGTGTTTTTCGCTACATATATAAGCTATAATCAGTGCTTCAATGCCTCCATCAGAAGCAAATAAACTTCCAAGATATATAAATCCAGTAAGGAATGCTAGAGCTCACTAACCATATCGTGGGCTGCTGCCTTAATGGACATGTTAAACATGTCATAAAATAAAGCTGGGAAACCTGACATTTTTCTCAAAGAGGTCACCTTGGGGGCTGTTAGTTTATCAAAACTGAGTGGATTCAGAACAGAAAGAGAGATGTAAATTTCGAACCAATAAATATTAACCAGTTGAACACCTTCGAAAAGTGTGATAGGTTACTAGTTAGATCAATTCCTGAACCTGAATGTTCATCCAGAGATACTAATTCAAAACCTCAATGTTTCAAGGATTAGCAGCTTCCTGCCCCTTAAGGTACCGGGACACAAGCCTATACTCCTTAGACATAAGTTTCTCATTTAAACTTGGCAACATTGTACCCAACATTTGATTCATACCTTTCAGCCATTTTTCAGAACTGTGATAACGGTACTCGTAATAAGAAAAGGAGCTTCCAATCAAAAGACTAAAATAAACGAAACATGATGCTCGAAGCCTGCAAGAACAACTCTAATGCAGTTGAAAAGCAGATTCTTCTACCTGAAGCAAACATCGCATCTTGTCGGCTTTGCAAACAATCAAATATTTCTATGTAACATATTACAAAACGTCACAGAAAAAATAAGTAAATCAGGCTAACAGGATTTTGTAGAACAGTTATAGCAGACACATGAGATAATATGCAACAAATAACACAATACACAGAAAAGAGTAAATTCACACCACCTGTTCAACCAACAAAGCCCATTAACAAAAAAATTGGCAACATCAAATTTTAGCTCCACCATCAACTCCCCTGCCTACAAGCGAAAGAACTCAAACAAACCAATGTAAATTCATTGAAAAGCTCAATCAATTATGTGCGAGGTATGCCAAATGCTATATGCTATCTTTTTCTATTTATAAAAAGTTGAACAAATGTCTCCATTGAGTATCTTTCTCATATATCAAATGCACCTGGTTTTTATTTAGTGCGGTTGTTCCTAGGCTCCAGTTATTAAGGCTCGTGCTGGGAAGAGCAAAACAAGCACCAGAACGCAGCATTTTGTTAATACAAATATAGATAATAAATCAGCAATAGCTACATTTCCAGTTCTAGACATGCTTTATAGCATAGTTCTGCCAGAACAAAAATTCAATTAATCTACAGAAATTAATTAAAACAAATTTAATTAAAATGAAGTAGTCTAAAGGCGTTGTATCACCTGTAGTATAGAAACTTGAGTAGGGATAAAAGGTCTTGTTGTTCCAGCAATATCTACGAGTAAACTGTTTGAATTGCACCTGCTCAAGTTGGAGCGTGAAGTCACCGATATATGTGGCCAGCACAATCACATTTTGCGTTCTCATCATACCCCACCATAAAGACCTCAGTCATGCGCGCCAGCTTCATCCCTGGAAACTTCTGGTGCAGATCCTCGAGCACAGTCAACGGGAAGAGCTCGTTCAGTGGAATTCTTTTCTGTTGTTCCCATCCAACAACCCCATCGTAGTTGCATTTCCTCTGCCACAATTGGATGCTGAGTTCTGATTTTGATAACACGGCAAGGCCAAGGCCACCATCCTCGGTCCGCATGACCTGCCAGGTCCAGAAGGTGTCACCATCAACATGTGCATCTGCTGGCTTCTCTATCACACCAAGGCTCTCTCTTTCAAGATCGAACTCAAGAATGTCACCTCCACGGAGCAGCCAGCAAAGGGCATTGCCAGCCATGATGGAAGGGATTTGATTGTAAATAGAACTTGTGGTCGGGGTTGTGATCATATCACCCCAAGCAGCAGATTCAGACACGTAGAGGCAAGCACATAGCTCCGTGGGCTCAAGGACCTCGCAAGACACGAAGGCCAATTTAAAGGGGTGCAAATGGCATTCACCAGGCACATGCCCATCTTCGTCTCCGGCGGCAGCGCACAACACCGAGGCATGACGCAAGTGGGCACTTTTGCAGCCGCTGAACCACGGCGGATAAGGTACGCGGCGCTGGTGGCCGGTGAGGGGGTGCCACAGTATGATCTCCTTCCGCAGCGAGTTGAGGATGACCGCGAGGCCGTTGCGGCAGCCGACGAAGTCCCAGTGCTCGTAGGAGAGCGATGGCCGGGGAACGGGGAAGCGCGCGGCGGGGATTCGGTCTGGCGCGTCCAGAGTAGGATTGAAGACGGTGTTTCTGCATCCAACCCCTGAGAAGCAGCCGAGCACAGGAGGCTTCCGGTGGTGCTTGCCGAAGCGGCGGAGAAATCGGGTGTCGGAGAGGAGGTGGCGCCACCGCGTGCAGACGGCGGAGGCGCGGGGCAGGGAGGAGGGCTGCTCCAGGAGGTCGTCGTCCTCGAGCGGGGGCGCCGGCGCCTGCGTCGCTTGCGGAGGCGAGGATGGGCGGCGGCGGCGGATCATCGCGGGCGCGGCAATGCTAGGGTTTGAGAGAGTGTTGCTTGGGTGGGGAAGTTGGAGTGGAATGAGTCGATGGATTCGTATTCGGATCCAGTGGAGTTGGATGGGGGCGGAGGCAACTGCAGCGGGGACTGGTCACCGGCGGGAGAATCCGGTGGACAACGCAGGGGAATGAAGTTTATTTTTATTTTTTGAGAAGAGCTTTTTTTTTTTTTTTTGCAGGGGAATGAATATAGCTGGCCAAACATGCCGTGCCAAGTGGGCCGGCCCGAGGCACGGCTCTTTTGGCCCGGCCCGAACACGACATGGCACGATTTAAATGGGCCGCGGCACGGCATGGGCCCATTAGTGCTTGGGCCGGCATCCGATTTGAGGCACGTGGGCCGGCACGACACGACACGATTAATTTTTTTTAATTTTATAACTATTTTACCTATTTTTTCGAATTTTTGGGTTGTAATAGTGCTAATCCGACCTGTCGGGCCGTATTCGTGCTAAATGGGCCGTGCCTAAACCGGCCCGTCGGGCCTTAACCGTGCCGTCGGGCCGTGCCGAAAGTCCAGCCGAGGCCCGCGTGCCGGCCCGGCACGACACGAATGGCTACCGTGCCTAACGGGCCGTGCCGTTAGCGTGCCGTGCCGGGCCGGGCCGGCCCGTTTGGCCAGCTATAGGAATGTAGACTCTGGAGTAGGAATTTTTTGGGCCGGAGCTTTAGCTGGATTTGATTTCCACGACTGGACTTCCACAGTTTCACATGAGTAGGCCTCGAATTAAAACTCGAAACTCACTAGTTAACAAGTAGCTCGCAACTCGGTTCGAACTCGTTATTAAGCGAGTCGAGCCGAGATTTTTTTTTTGGACGGTAAACGAGTCGAGTTAAATGAGCCGAGTTAACGGGTACTCGTTTAACTCGGTAAAAGTAGCAAATACTTATATTTCTTGTCTCTCTATGAATAATTGTTCATGATTATTGTAGTTGTTTATCGACTATAAATTACATGATGGTGTCATATTGTCATTGATTGTCGGGATGATTATGTCATACATACCCAAAATAATTAAAAAAATATATATACAAACTATGATTTTATCGAGCTAAACGAGTCGAACCGAGTTTCATTTCGAAACTCGATTGTTGAACAGTCGAGCCGAGCTAACTCGTTAGTTAAACGAGTTTAAGCGAGTCGAGCCGAGTTGGCTTGGCTCGGCTCGAATTTCAGGCCTACACATGAGCAAGGGTGGCATTTGTTCACACTGAAATACGTGTGCAATCCCAACAATCTCTCTACTTCATTCTTCTCATCTATAGACAGTGTTTTTTTTTAAATAAAAGGTGGAAATGATCCCGACCTTTGCATCGACCGATGAATATGGTATTTTTTTAAAACTTTATTATTCAAAGTTATTACAACAACAGAACGGTCTATAGATCACGTAAGGTTGAGATATGTATCAACAATCTAAAGAACGTTATAGCAAAAACCTGCGACGTGTCTACATGAAATCTTGTGCAACTGTTTCTATATTGTTGCACTTAGTAGCCATTGTTAGGGTAATGGATGCTTGTATTACCAGGGGGCCAAAGGCCACAATATATAGTACATGTACAGGTGCAAATATACAGGAAACCCCTAACACATGGGGAAACTACAATATACAAATATATACTCTAACACCCCCCCCCCCCTCAAACTCAGGGTGGATCCAGAACACTGAGTTTGGAGAGTAAGAAGTCATGTTGCGCTCGGGTTTGTGCATTTGTAAATAAATCCACCAAATGCAAGTCTGAAGGCACATAATGAAGCGCAACAACCTGATCCTGCACCTGAGCACGTGTATAAAAAGCATCAACACCAATATGCTTGGTCAGCTCATGCTTGACTGGATCACGTGCAATACTGATAGCACCTATACTGTCACACAAAAGTGGAGTGGGTGTCGTAATAGAGACCCCAAAATCTGCAAGCAACCACCGTAACCAGGTCACCTCAGCAATCAACGAAGCCATAGCCCGCAGCTCAGCCTCAACACTCGAACGGGAAACCGCGACCTGTTTCTTCGTCTTCCAAGCAAAAAGCGAACCACCAAGAAACACACAGTAAGCAGAAAGTGAACGACGATCCGAAGGATCACTCGCCCACGTAGCATCCGAGTAGTACTGGAGCTGGAGAGAGCTGGAACTAGGAAAGAAAAGACGACGAATAATCGTGCCACGAAGATAACGAAGGACACGAAGGAGATGACTATAGTGAACGGTGGTAGGAGCTGAGACAAACTGACTCAGAATATGAACAGGATAAGAAATATCAGGACGAGTGACAGCAAGATAAACAAGACTCCCAACAAGATGGCGATAACGTGTGGGATCCGAAAGAGGATCACCATCAGTAGGGCTAAGCTTAACATTAAGCTCCATAGGAGTCTCAACTGTGCGCTCATCCACAAGGGCAGCATGAGTAAGTAGGTTCTGAATATACTTTTCCTGGGAGATATAAAAGCCATCAGAAGTGGAGGAGATCTCAATCCCAAGAAAGTAGCGAAGAGGACCAAGATCAGTCATAAGAAACTGATCACGAAGACGAGCCTTGACAAAGGCAATATACTCAGGATCATCACCAGTAATGATCATATCATCAACATAAAGAAGGAGAAGAGTGCGTCCACGAGTAGAAGTGTGAACAAAAAGCGCTGGATCATGAAGACTAGGAGAGAAACCAGCAGCAGTCACCACAGAAGCAAAATGCTCGAACCAGGCACGAGGGGCCTGTTTCAGGCCATAAAGAGAACGTCGAAGACGACAAACCATCCCATCAGGTACAGAATACCCAGGAGGAGGCTGCATGTAAACCTCCTCACTCAACTCGCCATTAAGAAAAGCGTTCTGAACATCAAGCTGGGACACAGACCAGCGTCGAACAGAAGCAACAGCAAGAAGAGTACGCACAGTGGTCATATGAGCCACAGGAGCAAAAGTCTCATCATAGTCACGGCCGTGCTCCTGCTGAAAGCCACGAGCCACAAGACGCGCTTTATAGCGCTCAAGAGATCCATCAAAGCGGGTCTTAATTTTATAGACCCACTTACACGTAATAGGACGGACACCAGGAGGTGGAGAAACAAGATCCCAGGTGCCGGTGCGTTCAAGCGCAGCAATCTCCTCAGCCATGGCAAGCTGCCATTCGGGATGTTGCTCAGCATCCCGATAAGAAGTCGGCTCGGAGACAACAGAGAGACCATACTGACTAGGAGAGTAACGGTTTGGAGGACGATGCGAATGAACAGGCGGAAGAGGTGGAGAACTAGGAGACGCATCAACAGAAGACAACTCATCAGAAGAGGAAGAATCCGAAGCCGGAGAACGAGGAGAACTAGGAGAACTAGACGGAGGAGATGATGGCACCAACGGAGGGGGCGCATCAGAAGGAAGGGGTGGAGGAGAAGGGACAGCAGGAGGTGTGTCAGGAAAGAGAAGAAAAGAGATATCATCCACCGGGTAAGTACCAGAGGTGGGGGGAGGATAGAAGGAACACGTCTCATCAAACGTAACATCACGAGAGATGCGCATCCGACGACCAACAGGGTCCCAGCAGCGATAACCTTTATGCTCATCACTGTATCCAAGAAAGACACACTGAACAGACTGAGCAGTCAGTTTGGTGCGTTCGCGAGGAGGGAGAAGGACATAGCAAACACAACCAAATAAACGAAGAGTCGAGTAGTCTGGAGAGCTACCAGAGAGACGCTCAAGCGGAATGCCACCGTGAAGAGCAGCAGAAGGCTGAATGTTAATGAGGTAAGTCGACGTAGCAACAGGCTCAGCCCAGAAATGCGGCGGAAGAGAGTAAGCAATCATCATAGCACGGGTAGTCTCAAGAATATGACGATACTTACGCTCGGCGACACCATTTTGAGCATGGGCGCCGGGACACGAGAACTGGGCAAGGGTGCCCTGCTCAGCAAGGACACCACGCAGGTGCTGGGAGATATACTCTCCTGCAGAATCAGCACGAAACACACGAATAGGAGTGGAATACTGAGTACGAACCATGGCCACAAAGCGCTGATAAATAGCAAGCACCTCACTGCGAGAGCGCATAAAAAACAACCAGGTGTACCGGGAAAATCATCAATGAACAAAATATAGTATCGATGGCCCCCTTTAGAAGCAAAGGGTGCCGGACCCCAAACATCTGAATGAACTAAATCAAAAGGTCGCTGAGATACAGACGCACTAGTAGGATAGGGAAGCTGAATCTGTTTGCCTAACCTACAACCCTGACACGAATGTAAAGACACATCTCCTGAGACAGACCCCAGAAGACCATGGCGAACTAATGACGATAAACGGGAGCCACAAAGATGACCCAGCCGATGATGCCACTGCTGAAAAGAGCAAGTGACAGAAGCAGCAACCGCAGGAGGACTGGCTGATGAAGTGTCAGCGGAAGGAACGCGAAGCCAGTCTAACTCCCAGAGCCCCGGGGACTCAAGGCTGCGAGGGCCAGCTCCAACCAGGGCCTGTGTACGACGGTCCTGAACAACACAAGAATCAGCGTCAAGAATGACGCGACAACCAGAATCAGTAAGCTGACTAGCAGAAAACAGGTTCATCTTAAGACTAGGAACATGAGAAACATCAGGAACAGAGAAAGAGGAAGTAAAAAGGGTGCCTCGACTGGAAATAGGAAGAGAGGTAGCATCAGCCGTGATAACACGGACAGGAGAAATAAAAGAGCGAAGAGCAGAAAGAATAGAAGACGCAGAAGTTATATGAAAAGAAGCTCCAGAATTCAGATACCACGGGGATGACGTACCTGACTGTGTAGAAGGTGGTGGTCGCGCGGTGCCAGAAGAGCTAGGCACAGAACCAGCAGTACCCGTCGAGGAAGAGCCTTTAGCAGCGAGCAGACTACGAAGACCTCGGATAATGTCCTGATCAGACAGTGCAGCAGCAGAAGATCCTGACAATCCAGCCTGGGCAACAGCAGAAGATCCTGAAGAACCAGCCTGCCTACGAACATGGTACTGCTAACGTAAGCTGGGATCCCTTTTCCAGCAGCTCGAGATATCATGACCAGGCCTGTTACAGTAGGCGCAGGGAGGACGAGGAGGTGCACGGGACCACTGAGGCTGACCCTGACCCTGGGCCGGAGGAGGAGAGAGTATCGGCGGACCTGGAGACCGCAACGAGGCTGGCGGCACAGAAGGACCACGAGCAGACGGCACAGGAGGACCACGAGCAGCAAGTACAGAGGGAACCTCAAGAAGACCAGCACCACGAAGACGAGTCTCCTCAGTTCGAAGCTCAGCTAGTACCTCAGAGAGCGGAACACGACCACGGGCAAGCAGCTGGGCACGACGCGGCTCAAACTCCTTGCGGAGCCGCGACAAGAACTCATAGACGCGCCGAAACTCCAGATCCGCGCGCACAGTCAGACATCAGGGACAGGTGCCACACACAGCAGTACGAAGAGAATCAAGCTGACGCCATATAGCAGCACTCTGAGTGTAGAACTCATCAATAGTGGAATCACCCTGCTGAAGATCATGCTCCTGACGAACCACGGACAGGTAAAGAGCATCGCCAGACGGCTGGTAGCGCTGACGAAGAAAAGTCCACTGAGCAGCAGCAGTGGGAAGACCCATGAACTCAGCAGCATACTGAGGCAGAACACTGGAAGTGAGTACAGCAGCAGCACGAGCATCCTCATCTATCCACTGAGCGTAGTCAGTCAGATCCAGCCGGTACGTCGCAACAGCAGTAGAATGCTCCTGGACCTGCCCGTTATAAGCAGCCAGAGCAGTATCATAAGCACTCTGGGCAGCATCCTTGACCTCCTGAGTAGCATCGGAAGCAAGGGCAACAGGCGGCGGCGCAATGGGTGCCAGAGGAGCAACGGGGCGCGGCGGACAGGAGACCTCGCCAGAAAGCACACCCCAAAGACGAAGACCGCGCATGTGGACGCGCATGAAGGCAGCGAAATCAGGGTAATTCGCGCCATCAAAAATCACCGGGCAGCGAGGAATCGCAACATAGCCCGACGAGGAAGACATAGCTCACGATTTTTTTTTTTTTGCAGAATGGATCGAGATCAAAGGCGGACGGCGGGGTAGCGAGATGCGGCGGGACAGGGGGCGGGCGAGTGTGGGGAGCACGCGTGGGGAGCGCGCGGCAGCGGTGAAGGGAGGACGGGCGCGCGGGGTGGGCAGGCGGCCGGCGGCGAGGAAGAGGCAGTGGGCGGCGACTGGACGCGGTGGCAAGGTGCCGAGGCGGGCGGCGGCTGCGGCTGCGAGAGGAGAGAAAAAAGGACCCTACGACTCTGATACCATGTTAGGGTAATAGATGCTTGTATTACCAGGGGGCCAAAGGCCACAATATATAGTACATGTACAGGTGCAAATATACAGGTAACCCCCTAACACATGGGGAAACTACAATATACAAATATATACTCTAACAGCCATATCATGCATGTGCTCCATCGGCTGGAGAAAATACCATGCGTAGATCCAATATGTTCTCCGAGGAATAACCTACATAAAAGATGGTTTTGTTGCCTTGCTGGTAAAGTGAACACATGGGCTACAATAGATATAAATAAAAACATCTGCAACGTCACCCAGGAACAATATGCAAGATGTGTGTCACGAATATACCACACGACAATCGGGTCGATGTAAAGGAAGAAGTTGTAGTCGAAGTATCTCTCAAGATGTTACTTCTGATCCAAGCATGACAAGCGATGGCTGTGACAAGGTATCCACACGTATATGAGCGAGAATCAAACAACACAGGACGGTGTTAGTTGTCTTGAGCAGCAACAAGACGTGAGGGAGGAGGAGGTGGGGCGCTGAGTAGATCAGTTCTCTTTCGGCCAGCCCCCATGCCTCCTTTATATCGAAAAGGTATTAAATCTTAAGGAGAAACCTTTTGAGATTTTCAAGGTTTATTGCTTCCAAGCTTTATAAATTGACCATTTTGATAGTAAGGCATACCTATGACCCAAGAAAATGTGAAGTTACATTCACAAAAGACAACAATTTTTCTCAAATTTTTGGGGTCAACTTTGACTCAATAAACTAGCAATTGAAACTAACACTCGTAACACCTCCATAGTTTCTTAATTAACTTTTAATCAATCATCCAAAACCCGATAGGATTTCTAGATGCATTTTCACCAAGGTGTGATAGGCCAAAGAACCACTTAGGCCTTCGCCACAACAACTTCGTCCACGGTCGTCAACGTCTGGCCACCACGACACTCTTCACAAACATGCGAGATGCATAAGTGAAGGAACCATTTTAAATTGACACCTAAAGGAAGAATTTAAAAAGGTGAAATAACGAAAATGAAGGAAGAATGACAACTAAGAGCATCTCCAACCAGACCTCCCACTTTGCCCGTATTTGTCCGGATGGACAATCTGGACATGAAAGAAGGCAAAATGGTATCCAACCGGTCCATCCAATTTGTCTCTATATGTTTGAACTGTCAGGCATCCCTCATACCCAGCCCATATATGAAACGGAAATGAGAGTGTCCGGACATATTCGAACAGTCCGCACACGTAGTAATTCCTCTTTCTCCATCCCCACCAATCACATGCAAATGCAATTGACTGGACATTTTTTAAAGGCATGGCTGAATACATATACAAATAAGTGTTCAAAGCCGACATTGTCTGAACGCGTTCGCGGCCCGATGAGGGGTCAAATTAGACCATTCCAGTTGTTGATGACATAAACCCGTTTCTTTTTTTTTTTGCATGGCAATACGATTCTCATTGATAAATAAAAGACGAGATACAAAGTACGTATACACCGATCTTACAGATCTGGAAAGATAGGATAACCTATGTGCCAAACCAACGCCTATCCATTTTCTTCGGCACCACCGTAGCAGCCACCAAGAAAAATAGACAGATCACCTCTTCACCCAAGATCGACGCGGCTCCATCGCTGATCATCAGCTTTTCGGACCTCCAATGTAGTTTGCCATAGGACAAACCATTGCCGTTGAAAGAAACAGACCGGGGCAGTGATGGGGGGATACTTTACAGGTAGGCCCACGGACCCGGAAAGTAGACCCGCCAAGACCAAGAAGGCCAAAGCCGAGTCACGTATCAAGTCGCATGGGCTGGGCTGGAGACAAGCCGACCAAGGCCCATGATGAAGAAAGGACCCGTCCGGAAGGAGTCCAAGTACAACCCGGAGTCTAAACTTGGAAGACCAAGACGTAGAGTAGGACTCCGTGTTCTAGTATGACCCGGTGTAAATTGTAAGTCCAGAGACCCGGCAGCCTTTATAAGCAGGGTCCTGGATCTTAGATCGATAAGTCCAACCAGTAGAGATAAGCTTCAACCAACAGAGAAACCCTAGCCACCAGAGAGAAGTCGCCGGCTCCTAAGTTGTGGGAGCCGGGTCCTTGTAATCGAGATATATCAAGAGCAATAACATAGAAGCAGGAAGTAGGTCTTTACCTCGAATCAGAGGGGCCGAACCTGGGTAAATCCTTGTTCCTTGGCGAGATTAACCGTTCCAGCGTACTTCAGTCATCAATGGCCCCAGAACTCATCTTCCCTGAGGAAGAACTTGCCGTGACAATCCCACGACAGTTGGCGCCCACCGTGGGGCCTACGGTGACGAAAGGAGTTGAGATCGTTGGAGCTGCTCGTCGAGCTATGGAGAAACTCGCCATCGGGCGGGTCTACACTGATGAGCATGGAGAGACAGAGATCGATGACTCAGGCTGGACCTCGGAGATGAACGAAGTCGACGAGGGCTATCAGCTTGTCTTTGGAGGAATCAACGTGTTCGTCGGGATGGTGTGCGCGTCGGGTCTTCGCGAGAACTCGGCGGAGTCGGTACCAGAGCCAACTGTTATCGTCGAGTCCGACGGCGAGGAGTCGGTCGGAACTTCAGAGGTCGGCATCATCGCCGAGTCTGAGGAACCCCTAGCTGAGGAACCAGAGGCAATGCAAGAGTCAGATTCAGATTATGATGCAGATTCAGAGTCCATCCTACCCTTGTTTGAAGATCGGCTTGGGTATGGGATAGAGGAAGAGGATTATGAGGAGTCGCCAGTACGCGCTCGTGTTGTGGGAGTCTACATGTCTGGAAACACTGGGAATCAGTTTGATCCAACTTTATTGACAAAGGAGATTAATGCAAGTAATGCCGCAGAGAGGGCGGCCGAGTTAACCAACGCTCGTGCTGCGTTGGAGAGGCAACTAGCTGATATCACGGAGGCAAACCGTAGACTAGCTGCAGAGCAGGCCCGAGTCCAAGATGAAGCTCAGGTCGTGCGGAGGCGCCGCGAGGAGCTTACTTCAATTCAGCATCGCCGAGCCAGGAGTCGCTTGCATGATGGAGTCCACATCAATCCAACCAATCTATTCACCACACCCAATGGTCCAGGCAGAGGAGCCGGACTAGGAGGCTCAGCGGCAGCAGGAGGCGCCGCAGGAGGAGCCGGAGGAGCACCACCACCACCACCACCACCCCCAGAAGGATCGGGAGGCAGCCGTGCTAACGGACCACCGCCTGAAGGAGGAGTCGGAGGAGGAGCATCTGGTGGCTTAGGGTCACAGCCTAACAGATTTCATACTCCAGAGGGACATTATTCTAATCCTATGGACAACGTTCATGCGGCGACTCTGAGATTGGAGAATATTGTGGTACCAGAGGGACCAGCAGGACAGGAGACTCGCGAGGCTATCGAGTTACTGAAAACAGCTTTGACCCAGCAAGCTTTGTATCCAACTTTTCCAGATGCAAGTAGGCTACACTCAACACCCTTTAACTCAGGTACGAGGAGTCGGCACGGCGAGTCCAACCCGGCAAACTCTACGAGTGGAAGGCGTCGTGAACTAGCAAGGAATCGAGCAAACATACCAACTGCTTCACAAGATCAGCTAGTGGTTGATGAAGCAAGGCAACGACGAGAGAGAGAAGCAGCAAGAGCTCGGGAGGCAGAGAGGGACAGAGCGTTAGTGGGTGCAGTTAACCCGCCTCAGCCAACCCGGGTCCACGAGGAGGTGACTTCTCCTGGTGCATCCCCAGCATTAACAGGACCAGAGTGTTTGTCTGATGCCATCAGGTCCGAGTCCTTCCCCAGCAGTTTCAAGGAGCCGCGCAAGGTTCCAAACTATGAGCCAAACATGGACCCGACCTCTTGGTTGGGTACATACGAGATGGCAATGAGTATTCGCAATGCCACAGGTAATCTGTGTGCCAAGTTCATGTATCTTATGATGGAGGGAGCAGCCAAGGTGTGGATGCGCAACTTGCCTCCTAGGTCAATCAACTCTTGGGAGCAATTGAAGGCGGCTTTTATTCAGAACTTCCAGGGCACATGCAAAAAACTCAGCACCATCGAGGACCTGGAGCGGTGTGTCCAGAGGAAGGGCGAGTCAGCAAGGCACTGGATGAAGCGAGTCTCAGAGATTATTAACTCCTCACAAGGACTCCCACCAGTTTCAGTGTTAATGGCGATGGAGAGAAATTGCAGTTACAATCCCTTAAGTTGGAAGCTAGGTCGTATGAAGGAGAGCCTGAATCAAGGTATTCCCCTTACGATTGGTGAGATCATGGCAGGTGCTAATAAGCACGCTGCCACAGACAAAACAAAGGATCAGGAGGAAGGAGCTAAAGGACAAGGTGGCAATGGTCAGAATCAGAACCAGAATCAGAACCAGAATCAGAACCAGAATCAAGGTAGTGGCAAGAGGCCGTATGGAGACAACTCTGACCTAGTAGCCAATACAAACACTGGAGTCAGACGCAAGGACAATAATTCTGGTGGGTACCAAGGCCGTACTCCAAGCACAGAGGAGGTCTTGAGAATTCCATGCCCTAAACATGCCAAGAACGGTAGATGCGGTCATACCTTGGGACAGTGCGTAGATTTGCAGCGCGCCAGGTTCCAAGGGCCAGGAGGAGGTAACAACAATGGTGGATATAGAGGAAACAATGGAGCCGGAGGACCCGGCAATAACGGTGGAGGAGCCGGCAATAACCCAAACCAACCTCAAGGAGGAGGTCACCAGCAGGGCGGGTTCCAGCAGAACCCGAAGCAGCTCAATGATGGCAACGGTCAGTATTATGTCACAACTCGGCAGCACAACCCGAGTCGTGGCAGCTACCATGTCTTCACAACTAGTACGTCCAAGCGTTCCAAAAAATTGAAAGTCAGAGCAGTTAATGCAGTAGAGCCGGCCCTTCCACAGTGGCTCAGGTGGTCAGAGCAAACCATCACATGGAGTCGGGCAGATCATCCTCCAAGAGTCGACGAGCCAGGGCAGCTAGCCTTGGTAGTGGCACCTCAAGTTGGGGGCTATACATTGAACAAAGTGCTTATGGATGGTGGAAGCAGTATCAACATCTTATATTATGACACATTCAAGAGGATGCAGCTGCAAGATAGACAGCTAATTCCAACAGAGACAGTGTTCCACGGGATAGTACCAGGGAAGTCGGCTAAGCCCATTGGTAAGATTTATCTTGAGGTTGCTTTTGGCACAGTGGAGAATTTTCGTTCAGAGATTATGCCCTTTGAGGTAGTGGACCTTAAGAGCCCATATCATGCTCTTTTTGGTCGACCTGCATATTTTAAGTTTATGGCCAGGCCATGTTATGTGTACTTGAAGCTCAAGATGCCAGGTCCAGCAGGAATCATCACAGTTAATGGTAGCAGACAGATGGCATTGGAGTGCGAGTTAGGTGATGCAGCTATGGCTGAGACAGCTTGTGCTCAAGAGGAGCTGAAGTTTTACAAGGCAAACGTGGATCCGGAGGACAACTCGGTCCTTAAGAAGCCGGCCACGGAGGAGAAGATGAAATTCAAGTCAGCTCAGGACACAAAGCAAGTCGACTTCACCCCTGGTGACTCTTCCAAGCAGTTCACCATTGGGGCACACCTCTCTGATAAATAGGAAAGCGCGCTCGTCGAGTTCATCCGTGAGAACCGGGACGTCTTTGCATGGAAGCCATCTGACATGCCAGGAGTCCCGAGAGAACTAGCCGAGCACAGCTTATACGTTAATCCTAACGCAAGACCAGTTAAGCAGGGTCTGCGCAAGTTTCATGATGACAGGAGGAAAGCCATAGGAGAAGAGGTGGCTCGGCTCCTCGCAGCCGAGTTCATCAAGGAGGTCTTTCACCCAGAGTGGGTGGCCAATCCAGTGTTAGTACCAAAGAAGACAGGAGAGTTACGTATGTGCATCGACTTCACGGGCCTGAACAAGCATTGCCCTAAGGACCCGTTTGCACTACCCCGCATAGACCAGATCATCGACTCCACAGCGGGGTCAGAGTTGCTTTGTTTCTTGGATGCATATTCAGGGTACCATCAGATCAGACTCAACATAGAGGATGAGCTGAAGACGTCCTTCATCACGCCCTTTGGAGCATTTTGTTACACAACAATGCCCTTTGGACTCAAGAATGCAGGAGCTACATATCAGAGATGTATTCAGAACTGTTTCCAAAAACAGATTGGAAGGAATATTCATGCTTATGTGGATGATGTAGTGGTCAAGTCTCAGAAAGCCGACTCTCTGATAGCAGACCTGACAGAAACGTTTGAGAATCTACGCAAGTATAAGATGAAGCTCAACCCGACCAAGTGTGTTTTTGGAGTCCCTGCTGGCAAACTCCTAGGCTTCATCGTTTCAGAGAGAGGCATTGAGGCAAATCCAGAGAAAATCAAGGCTATCCATAACTTGCAGAAGCCGACTTGTCTGAAGGACGTCCAAAAGCTCACTGGATGTGTGGCAGCTCTGAGCAGGTTTATTTCCAGACTCGGGGAGAAGGCGGGTCCTCTCTACCGACTCCTGAAGAAGTCAGACAAATTCCTATGGGATGAAGAAGCTGACCGTGCTTTTGAGGAGTTGAAGAAAACTTTGTCAACAGCACCAGTGCTTGCAGCTCCTACAGATAAGGAGCCCATGTTATTATATGTAGCTGCCAACGAGAGAGTTGTCAGTGCAGTAGTAGTTGTGGAACGTGCAGAGGAAGGAAAGGAGTACCCAGTGCAGAGACCTGTCTACTACATCAGTGAAGTCCTCACAGAGTCAAAGCAAAGGTACCCTCAGTGGCAGAAACTAGTTTATGGAGTTTTTCTTGCAAGTAGAAAGCTCAAGCATTATTTCCAAGAACATCCAATTAAGGTGGTGAGTTCAGCACCGCTGGCAGATATTATACGCAACAGAGAAGCAACAGGGCGAGTCGCCAAGTGGGCAATTGAGTTGGGTCCTTATCATATCAAGCTTTGGTTGATTTTGTCAATGATTGGACAGATTTTACATCTTCACCAAGCACCCCTTGCACCAAGTATTGGACAATGCACTTTGATGGGTCCAGACAGCTAGAAGGTTCAGGAGCCGGCGTGGTGTTAACATCACCCAAAGGAGATAAGTTGGCATATGTCCTTCAGTTACACTTTGATTGTACCAACAACATGGCAGAGTATGAGGCTTTGCTACATGGCCTGCGTTTGGCCAAGGAGATGAACATCAAGCGTATCAGGTGCTTTGGAGACTCGGATCTCGTAGCTCAGCAAGTATCTGGAACCTGGGACTCGAAGGATGCAAACATGGCAGCTTATAGAAGAGCAGTCGAACAGATAGCCGGGTTCTTTTCTGGTTATCAAGTGGAGCATATTGACAGGCGCAAGAACGAGGCTGCTGATGCGTTATCACAACTCGGCTCTCGTCGAGAGAAAGTACCACGAAATGTGTTTTTGGACGAGCTTCATCATCCTTCAGTCAAGCTGCCCACAGAGGAGGAGTTAGCTTTTTCAGACCCAGAGTCGGCACTTGTTGCAGCAGTACGAGCAATCCCAACGTGGACAGAGCCCTACCTGGCATATCTCCTGCGGGGTGAACTCCCAAAGGATGAAGTCAAACGAAAACAACTCATCAGACGAAGCAAGTCCTACACAGTCATTAATGGCGAGTTGTATAGAAGGAGTGTTACTGGAGTCTACCAGAGATGTGTGTCTCCAGAAGAGGGCAAGCAAATACTGCAAGAGATTCACGCAGGAGATTGTGGTCATCATGCATCCACTAGATCCTTGGTGTCAAAAGCTTTCAGACACGGGTTCTTTTGGTTGACAGCACATTTAGATGCAGAGAGGATAGTTCGAGTCTGTGATGGATGTCAAAGGTACGCAAGGCAAGACCACGTGCCAGCTCAAGAACTCAGAACCATCCCTATCACTTGGCCATTTGCAGTATGGGGACTCGACATGGTGGGCCCTTTCTCAAAGTCGCCTTGTCAGAAGACCCATCTGCTAGTAGCAGTTGACAAGTTCACCAAGTGGGTGGAGGTAGAACCCGTCAGCAGAGTCGACGGTGCATCGGCTGTGAGATTCTTCAAGAAGATAGCAACACGTTTTGGGTATCCTCACAGCATCATTACAGACAACGGTACCAACTTATCAGTTGGGGAGATGGCCAAGTTTTGTGGTGAGAACAACATCAGACTCGACCTAGCCTCAGTGGCACACCCACAGTCCAATGGACAAGCAGAGAGGGCAAATCAGGAGTTGTTGAAGGGAATTAAGCCTCGGCTCCGAGTCCCTTTGCTAAGAGCCGCCGGGTCTTGGGTTGAGGAGTTACCAGCAGTACTTTGGAGCATCAGGACGACTCCTAACAGATCTACTGGCTTCACACCTTTCTTCATGGTGTATGGAGCAGAAGCTGTCTTGCCAAGCGACTTGTTGCATGACTCGCCACGAGTCGCCAATTACGTTGAGACAGAAAACGAACTCACCCGCCAGGACTCGGTCGATGCACTTGAGGAAGCAAGGGAGTTAGCCCTTGAGAGATCAGCAGTATATCAGCAGGACCTGCGGCGATATCACGCACGCAGAGTCAAGACCCGGACTTTCCAGGAAGGAGACTTAGTGCTTCGCCTTGTCCAGAGTAAGGAAGGGATGCACAAGTTATCTCCACCATGGGAAGGACCGTTCATCATAAGCAAGAAACTGAACAACGGGTCGTACTATCTAATGGATGTGCGAGAGCCGGCAAGTGTAGGCAAAGGAGCTGATACAGCTCATACTCTAGATCCTTATGCAGAGGCAAAGAGGCCTTGGAACATAGCTCAGCTACGCCCATATTATACCTAAGTGGTAATAGATTCATGAGTTAAAAGGCAATGAGCCCAGTGAGCCATGCCTAGATGTAATCGAATTATTATGATCAAATGAAATAAAGCCGGCTTTTGTGAACATGAGTCCTTTAGTCGAGTCACCCAGTGAGTGCGCTTTGTTCTTTAAATTTTGATCATCAGGTTCTTGGGGGCTTGCTTTTCAGTGAAAAAAGTTAAGCTTAAACTCTTGGACCCGGCACAGTAGCCAAATTTTCCTAGTTTTCTCGCTGGTAAGTCAGATGCATCCTGCACAATATGATCTATCTACAGGCATGACTTGTTTCTCTCTCTTATGGATCCTAAGGAACATATGAGTTAAGAACCTGTCAGCATAAACTGTAAGAGAAGTCATGCAGGGCCTACTTATTCATCAGTGAAAAACTAGACGGGTTATAAGAACCAAGCCGATCGGCACAAATTTCAAATAGATAAACAAGCTCAATTGTTTAAAGCACCAGTAGTGCATCATTACAACTCAAAAGAGCTGACAAGCTCAATAGTTTAAAAGCACCCGTAGTGCATAATTACAAACTCTCAATAGTAACACAGCATCACATAGCAATCAAAAGTCATTCAGAGGAGTCCTTCTCAGCAGGCGACTTCTCCTTTGCTTGAACAGCAGGAGTCGAGGAGTCCTTTGATTTCTTAGCAGGAGATTTGCCTTGTGCTTGAGCAGCGGAAGAAGGAGCCGGCTTCAATGGAGGCTTGGTGGCGACTCTCTTCGTTTGAAATCCAGAACCCCTGGGACTCTTCATATGCTTAGCAAGCTCTGCTTGTTTCTGAGCGTCTCCAGGGACAGCTCTGGAAGGAGTGGGCGCAGCAGGAGTCCTCAGGGTAGGCTCAACACTTGGAACAGGAGCCGCCGGGGACGATGAACTCGGACCGGCAGAGGCAGCGAATACACCAGATGGGTCCTGTGATGGGCGGCCAAAATTTACTATCTCAGGAGTTACTGGAGCGACTCGCTTGTTCTCCAAATCATAATGATGAACCCATACCTCAGGGTCCATCTTATTGGCAATCTCACAAGCATATGGCCGCACCAGCTTTTCTTCGGCTATGAAATCATTCTGAGTAAAAGGTTTGCCATCTTCATGCTGCTCAGGTTTCCCCATTGTAAGCATTGCTGGCTCGAGAACAGTGGGATAGTAGCTGTGGGCTAAGGCCAAGATCCTGATGGCAGATCTCCTCATGGAAGATTGTTTCCACAGACGCACATAACCTGGTGCTCTGGACAACTCGTCCACCAGACGTTCAGGCTCTTTTGGGCACTTGCCTTTATGATTCAAATACTTGACCACAGAACGGGCTCCCTCTTGTAGCCCATGACAGTAATCCAGCATTTCAGATAGTTGTTTGCTTGTGGGCAATTTAAGCTTTGGGGAGTCAGCCCCTGCAGAATGGAAATCAAGGAGTCATTGTTAGTTGAAAAACAGTTCAGAAAGGTGCAAAAGGAAGCAAGCAAAGGCCATAAACTCACCAAATATATGTTGACACATTGCACCAATGCCTTTCTTGCAAGTGTTGAACACAGCTTGTAGGTCATTGTGTGCTTTCTGAGCAATCTTTTTGGCCTCAGCCGACTCTTTCTTTACCTGCTCCAGTTGAGCAGCTAAGGTCTTCAGATCCTTCTCAAGTTGAAGGGAGTGTTCTTTTTCGGCCATGGCAGATCTGGCGCTGGCAGCTGCCTGGTCCTCAAGTTCTTTCATGTCTCTCTTCATCTTGGAGACGATGCACTGCAATTACAAGTTATAAAGTACAAGTGAGATCCATAAGTCAAATACAGAACTCATGAGCTCCAAGTCGTCACAAGTTAACAACTTGGCGCTTGGGGGCTACTCAGGAGTCAATTCTTTCTATCAGAAAAGCAGGCATGAGTCCTAATCGACAAGTCATAAGCTCCAAGTCGCCACAAGTTAGCAACTTGGCGCTTGGGGGCTACTGGCAGATCAGAATTTTTCATCAAGTTAATTATGAGTAGAGTGGACATATTTGCAGCTCCAAGTCGCCACAAGTTAGCAACTTGGCGCTTGGGGGCTACTCGCAGAACAGAAATTTTTTCTTCAAGAAAGGTATCAGTGAGCGATATATATTGGTAGCTCCAAGTCGTCGCAGGCTGACAACTCGGCGCTTGGGGGCTACTCGTGCAGAAATTTTTGGTTTAAGGACCCGACAGACAGTAAGTTAGCAGCCCCGAGTCCTAATAGAGTTAAGGACTCAGTGCTTGGGGGCTACAGTGTGCAAATTTTCTCTATATAGCAATTGAGTTCAGTATCAAATCAAACCACCTATCCTAGTCACAAGTCACCACAGACAGGTGCTTGGGGGCTACTGAGATAGGATGATGCCAGAAAGCATGAAAAGAGAAGTCAGAAAAGCTTACTTCATGAACTATATGAAGAGACCTAAGAGCCGCTTGCTCGTCATCCTTCAGCCTAGCAGCTTGATCGTTCAAGTCGACTGCTTCAGCATAGGCTTCGGAAAATGACATGTTATCTGCCACCCGAAGTCGACTGTAGTCAGTAGATGACTTGATCTTGATGGATGGAGAGGCTGTAGGAGTCGGCTTGACAGGAGCCGGTTGAACTTGAGGCGCAGAATCAGGAGTCGCAGCACCAGAGCTGGACTGGACTATTGTTGGAGTCGCCGCTCGAGCCTTTGAAGAGGACTCGGGAACGGTAGGAGTCGTGGTTGCGCCAGCTGATGCTGCGATGGAGGGACCTGTCCTCGTACTGGTTGTCTGAGAAGTCGATGGAGGGGCAGGTCCACGCCCAGAGGAGACATCAGCCATGCCTGGGAGCTTTGTCACCTTGGCACAAGGCCGAGCCCTGAAATAATTAGAGACAGAAATCAATAAACCTAGTGAAAAGAAAGATCAGAAGTCATACAATCGCAAGTACAGAGACGAAGGAGTCTTACCCAACATTGGTCTCCAGGTCAAAGGGGGCCTGAGAGTCTGAAGAAGGCATTGACCAACCAGAGTTGTAAGAGTCGTCCTTTTGGGGAGGAGAGGTCGATTTCCGTTGGTGTGAGACTGGCAGAGGCTCAGGAGCGTCTGCAGGCCCATCGGAACGCAGCTTCCTCTTTCTGGCGGCAATGACACTCTGCATGTGTTCTTCAGGTTTAGTGGGAGAGCGAGAGGACCCAAGGACTCGTGAGAGTGGTACCTTGGGAACAGCCTCTCGAGAGCCATTATTGTTCGAGGCTGGAGAGGACGAGGAGTGACTCCTAGCAGAGGACTCTGCAGATGGAGATGATTGAGCAGCAGCAGAGGCAGTATCCGTTTGCCTAGTGGTGGGAGCCTCTGGAGAGGACTCGTCATCGTCGGTTTCTTCCACAATGGGAGCCTCTTGAGAGGACTCCTCTTCATCAGCATTCTTAGTTGGAGCCTCTGGCGAGGACTCCTCATCGGCAGCACCATCATCAGCAGGAGCCCCCTGGGAGGACTCCTCATCCGCGTCATCAGTGTCTTCTGCCACAGTGGTTTGATCTGTGGCAGGGATTTCTTCTTCAGCTTCAGCCTCAGCTTCAGCTTTATTCTTAGAACCAGCTCCAGAGGCCGGCTTCCAGAAGGAGTCGGTGAGCTGCAATAGAGTTAGTAAACATGAGTCAGCAAGCAATACAAGTGAAGTCAAGGTTGAAATAAAGTAGAGAGTGATACTTACATCAGGAGCTGGGTGGGTCGAGCAGAAGGGTTGGAGCCCGAAATGAGCTTGATCCTTCACCGGTTTCCCAGTCAACTTCTTGATGAGTCGACCAAGTTCGGGTCCATCAGATAGCTGCTCCGTAACTCGGAGGTCATCACCAGCGCATCTGGTATATGAGCAGATCAGTCGAGTCCTAGGACTCAGCGGCTGGATTCTCCAAGTTGTCCAGCAACGGACCAAATCCATATTCTCCAAGTTATGGGACAAGAGAGCCCGGATGCGAGTGATAAGAGACTCGACCCTTGGCCGGTCGGCCTCTGGGCACCTAGCTTTCATCAGAGGAGTCGCCCGGAGGCGTTCCTCAGAGAACAAGGGAAGCTTGGGTTCATTTGCAGGGGAGGTGTCCTTGCAATAAAAGAAGGTTTTTTGCCAGTCTTTGATGCGGTTTGGGAAAACTGGCTTAGGGAAGACAGAATTGAGGCGCCGTTGAAGGGCGACGGCGCCACATTGGAGAAGAGGGCCCCCAGAGGTCTCGGGTTGAGGATTGCAATAGAATAGCTCGAGCCAAAGGTTGATGTCAGGCTTAATCTGGAGGTAATCCTCGCAGAGAACGACGAAATTAGAAAGTGTGAGAATGGAGTTAGGAGCAAGATCGTGAATTCGCAGCTCGTAAAGCTCGAGGAGCTGGCGGAAGAAAAAATCGCCGGGGGGAGAAAACCCGCGGAACAGGTGCTCCACGAAGACAACTACTTCATCCTTAGCGGGAGAGGGAACGATCTCATCCCCTGGGGCCCGAGCTTGAGCACTAGAGGGAATCAAACCTGAGAGCCTGTGGGTCTTCAATTGTTCCGCCGAGACCACAGATCCACCCCAATCGGCGGAGATCGACCGCTTGGAAGAGGGTTTGGCGGCGGCGGCGGCCGCGGCGGCAATGTTCACCGTCCTGCTCGACGTGGTTGCCTTGGCCTTCGATGTGGTCTTTGAGCGCTTGGGAGCCATGGCGTGCGGGCGGTGCGTGCTGGGCGCGGGAAGAGATGGGCGCGAAGAGAGGAAGGAGAAGTTTTGAGCTGAGGGGGCAAGTGAGGTTTAAGACCTAACCCTCCGCGATTTATAAAGGGGGGTAAAACCCTAGAAAGTTACAGAGTGGGTCCACAGTTAACTGTGGATAACGTTTCAGTAAAAACGTTCCAGTGGCTAACAGACAGATAAGGAATTATAACAGAGAAAGGTCAAAGGTCACAGATGTGGAATTAGCCGGCTTGTCTCAGAATGACGAGTCCTGTGACAGTGAAATCAATTTATCTAGCCCTTGTTTGCAAGAGTCGCACCAGAACCCGGCCTGCTAGTACGAGGGCAGGAGTGGTGGCTTGAACAAGGGATAAGAGTGGACTCATTTTATGTATGTATTATGTTTTTATGCAGGAATTCATCTTGGAGCTAACAGCAAGCGACTTTGGAGCCCTTGGCTCAAGTGGAAGGAGTCGACCCAGAGAGTCGAACCAGCAAGTCAGAGGAAGCCGCCAAGCTGCGCCCAAGATAAATTCGGGGGCTACTGATGGGGGGATACTTTACAGGTAGGCCCACGGACCCGGAAAGTAGACCCGCCAAGACCAAGAAGGCCAAAGCCGAGTCACGTATCAAGTCGCATGGGCTGGGCTGGAGACAAGCCGACCAAGGCCCATGATGAAGAAAGGACCCGTCCGGAAGGAGTCCAAGTACAACCCGGAGTCTAAACTTGGAAGACCAAGACGTAGAGTAGGACTCCGTGTTCTAGTATGACCCGGTGTAAATTGTAAGTCCAGAGACCCGGCAGCCTTTATAAGCAGGGTCCTGGATCTTAGATCGATAAGTCCAACCAGTAGAGATAAGCTTCAACCAACAGAGAAACCCTAGCCACCAGAGAGAAGTCGCCGGCTCCTAAGTTGTGGGAGCCGGGTCCTTGTAATCGAGATATATCAAGAGCAATAACATAGAAGCAGGAAGTAGGTCTTTACCTCGAATCAGAGGGGCCGAACCTGGGTAAATCCTTGTTCCTTGGCGAGATTAACCGTTCCAGCGTACTTCAGTCATCAATGGCCCCAGAACTCATCTTCCCTGAGGAAGAACTTGCCGTGACAATCCCACGACAGGCAGCATGTCCCCGGACACGCCATCGAACTTCAGCACTGGCACCCACGCACGACGATGTCGGAGTAGGGAACCAGAACCATCAGCCTTTAACCACGAACCCACCACAAGGTGCACCATATTCCAGCTATCACTAGTGCAGACCACCGTCTACACGTACTCCTGGACGAATCCTCTCTGCTCCACCTTGGCGCCGGAGACCACGCCGCAGCAACGGGGACAGAGCAGGAGGAAAAAACCATCTGATGGAGTCATCGCCATCGCCTCGCCGACACCATCCATGAATCCTAAAGCCACCAATCTGAAAGATCGGTAAGCACACAGTGCCACCAACTCCAAGACGTCGCCATGAAGGACAACGCCGGTGTAGGAGAAGAGTTGAGGCAGATTTATTTGCCCGGGCGCCGCTCCCACCACCCCAACAATGCACCATGCCAGAGAACTCCTAGCCCTAAGTACCATGCAAAAAACGGGGTCCCCCTCCCTCCTACCGCCGGAGCGGCAAGCGGAAGGAGAGGGACCAGCACAATCGCCGGAGATTGGAGCAGGAAAAAACTTTTCCGCCGCCGCCGCCTGGGAGACACGGAAGACCTAGTGTCCACAGCTAGCTCCGGAAATCTGAAGTGTGCGTAAGAGAGGATTTGCAAGCACCCAAGAGTTGAGCACCCAAGGGTTGTTCAGAAAAAACACCAAAGGGAAAAATAATAGAGTACATTTGCAAGCACCCAAGAGTTGATTTGTTTTTTTTCGCAAAAAAAAAGCAAATCAACTCTGGCGTTCATTAAAAAGAAAAGCTCTGCCGTTCATATGCGTAGTGTATCGCGTTTACGTGTCACGATCCCTACCCAACGAAAATGACCAGAATGACAAAACAAAAAAGCTCAACGCAACTGGGCTAGGAAACGACAGGAGGGAAAGCTGCTTGCCAATGGCCATGGCGTCCTCCGCCTCCTGCTCCGTCTCCCCGTCCTCCCATGGCCGGCCCCACCTCCTCCGCCTCCACCTCCGAACAGCCACCACCAGTACCCCCGGGCGCCTCCGCCTGCGCCTCGTCTCCCGCCCCGCCCCATCCCGGCCCCGCCTCCCGATCGCCTCCTCGCCCGAGCCTGCGCCCGACGCCGCCGCCGATGAAGAGCACATGGAGGAGGAGGACCGGGACGAGCAGTATGGATTCGAGATGGAGGTCCGTAAGCTACCCGAGAAGAAGAACCGGCGCGTGGTGCGAGCGCGGGTGCGCGTCGGCGCGCCGCTGGAGGCCGTGTGGGCCACGCTCACCGACTACGAGGGCCTCGCCGGCTTCATCCCGGGTCTCTCCGAGTGCCGCCTCCTCCGCCAGGACGCCGCCTTCGCCCGCCTCTACCAGGTCCGCCCGCGTCTCCGGCCGCTCGCGCAATTCGTCGAGCGGGATGTGTGCGGCGTCTGAGTGTGGTTGGTCGGTCTGTGCAGGTTGGGGAGCAGGACCTGGCGCTGGGGTTCAAGTTCAACGCCAGGGGCACCATAGACTGCTACGAGGGGGAGATGGAGGCGCTCCCGGCCGGGGCGAGGAGGCGGGAGATCGCCTTCAACATGGTCGACGGCGATTTCAAGGTCTTTGAGGGTAAATGGTCCGTTGAGGAGGTAACCATGATAATGCACTGTTCTTGGTCACCAGTCCAAATTGCCATTGCCGATCCCAATTGTAGTCAATTTGATAGTCTAGTAGAAGTCTAGGTTCAATGGCATTTGGGAAAGAGCAAGTTTACTTGCTCCTAACAGGATCACTTTATTTCATCAAGCAGCTGTATTATTTGTCGATGATCCAGGTCGAGCAGATGTCAGTGTTGAAGACACATTCGGAACATTGCTTATAACCATAACAAGTGTTTTGGATGATATAATACTTAGGGTTGGAAGGTTCTAGATGCAGGCTAGGGAATATGTTTGCTCCATTGATGTTTGTGACTTTGTGTAGATTTGAGGACTAGTGAAAACTGCGAGGCTGCATTTTTTTTTTTTTTTTTGTAGAAGGCAGCTGGGTAATCTGGTTGGCACTTCTATCTCGTGCAGGTTGATGATAGTAATTGTGAAGGGGAAGTTTCGGCAGACCAAGAATTTCAGACTACACTCTCTTATGTGGTGGAGCTGGAGCCTAAGCTCTGGGTTCCAGTTAGGCTACTGGAAGGAAGGATTTGCAAAGAGATCAAAACTAACCTTGTTTGTATCAGGGAAGAAGCAGAGAGGATTCATAGATTACAGGGCTAGGTAACTGTAACAAACCTAGCTGCTCAATTTTTTGTTCTAACATATGCAAGGAATTTTATCGGGTTTAGTCTTATAATCTATAATACAAGAATTCTAAGAACAAAGACAAACATTTAAAATTGAAATGTTTACTTTTCTATTCTATTTCCTTTTCTTCTTGGAACCATTTCCATTGTTTCTGTTTCACTGCTGCAGCATTGTTCTTCATTTCATTGTCATGCATTTTCAGTGATGACTTGAGATTAACGCTGAAGGCTTTCTTACAACTTACTTCTTGATTATCGTTCAGTGCCTGGTCCTTCAAATTCAGGATTAAAATATTTACTTTTCTATTATATTCCATTTTTCTTCCATTTCCACTCTTTCTTTCTTTCACTGTTGCTATACCGTTCCTCATCACAGTGTCATGCATTTTCAGTGATAACTTGAGATGAATGCTAGGTCTTTCATACAACTTACTTCTTGGTTATTGTTCAGTGCCTGGTCCCTAACAGAGGTATATTCAGCTCAACTTCACTTCTGTTATTCGATCTTTCTGATTGAAGTGCCCTGAGCCTGATAGGTTGCAATTTCATAGGAATGTAGGCATGCTTCTTGGGTCAGTGTGACGGGGAAAGGGCACAAACATGTTGACATGGCTGGATGACAAATCGAGGGAACTCGCCTGAACCCAATCTTGCAGCTTAGGATTTTGCTACTTAATTGCAGAGTGAGTGACGAGTATACATGATTTGTACAGAAGATGTTGTCGTTGCCTCTTTTTTCACGTGATGTACATACAGCAAACGACACTCAGTTGTCTTATGTGTTGTCATCTCGAACATGATTCCTGTATATGCAAATTCATTCTGTAATATGATACAACTGGTAAATATCAATTCCATTGCTACAATTGATAGGTTAGCAATTGGCCATAGCTTTCCTTCATTACCTTGATAAGATTTTGTGAAATACAAACATGTTTTTTCTGGAGATTTGGAGAGCTGAAGACGACAAGTCAACTGCTGCTTGGTAGGCAAGACAGTGACTTGTCAAAGATCACAGTTCTGTGGGCTGTCTCTGAAGAATGCACAATTATTGGGGACAGTTTACTAATCAAAGGTCCATGATTCATCCAGGACAAGCAAAGGAAGTCTATGATCTCTGAACCGGAATAGCAAGAGTTCCCCAAAAATAGAACAGAACAGAATAAGATCAGCACAATTGATGCGCCACTCAGAGAATGTTGTACTACAAACGGAAAGCAATAAGGGGCACCGAAGTTGGTCACTAAGTACGTGGTGCACCTGCTCTTGTGCAATCAATGCCGAAAACACTCAGCAAAAGTCAGCTGAGAATATATCAATAATCGAGTACGTAAACGGTAGTTCATCATGCCAGAAATTTGAACTTTATATTCGACATAGAATAAAATGTATTCATGAGTTGTTGATCCAACTTGGGCTATGGATTGAGCTCACTAACACAATGGGAGCAGATTTTGTTTCTCGTTGTGTTCCAGATTTAAATTTGATTATTTGAATATTTGTGACATGATATATATCTATCATGTGTGGTGTTATAAAAAAAATGAGAATTTGTTATCGCTTTTGGTGGTTGTGTTTTTAAACTTGAATTCAATGGTTGCACCTCGAGATCTAGTGCACAAGATACACCCTCATTAATGCCGGGGCTATACCGATATAATCCTGGTAACGATATATGTTACTTCCTTTTGTGCTAGGCAAGCGGTTGACAGGCCAAGGGGTTACGTTTCATTGTTTTGTTACATTATATACTATTCCATAATGTAAGCCTTTAGCTTGTTAAAAAGGCTTATATTGTGGAATGGAGGGAGTACTTCTGATAATTTGGAAAAGTTAGATAACTTTTCTAATTCCAGCAAACCCATGCAAAGTCAGTCAAACTGCTTTCTTGTTCGTCGCTCGGCCACCCCTGAAGAGGGCCTCTGGAGGATAACACAGGATAACACAGTTCCACACATGCACACAAAACTGAGCAATGATACTTCACGTGGTGCGTGAAATCATTCACCGATGATCCTATGGAAGATAATCAACTTTTAGTGTCAAACTCAAAAAAGAACACAACCAAAAAGACAGTTTGTTCAAAGGACAAGGTATCTCTTGGTAATACAAGGTTACAAAAAGAACACAAGGTATCTGTCAGTGTAAAAAAAACTTAAAATTTTGATTTGAAGCACAAAATCCCAAACTGGCTGTCGCTAGCATTTCACTGAGATTGTGCATGGTCATGTTTTTCATAAATTCTAGCTTTATCGCATAGTACTCACTCCGTATCAAAATATAATATGTTTTAACATTTAGCTTTCCATTCGTATCTAGATATGTTTTAGTGCAAGATTCACATGAATGTTGTACTAAAACATGTCTAGATACGGATGGAAAACCAAATGCTAAAACATTTTATATTTTGATACGGAGGGAGTATATCGCAAACTAATGGTGGAAATAGCTTGCTTAATAAATATCATAAGGTTCCAGATAATAAAAACTGAAAAAATTACATACACCAACGTCCATAAAGTTTGGACAATAAAAAGCTGAGATCGTCCAGTAGACCACATACCAAACCCCTTGTCAACATCAACATATCAATAGACCAGTTTAATCCAAATCACGGACGTCGTAGATCTGCCAGGTAGCTCTCACACATTCTAGTTGTAAAATGAAACCGAACACCTCTTGAACACCCGTTCTCTAGCTCAAGCTTCCTACTCTGTTTTGCAATAAACTCCTCATTGTTGGCTCTACCTCTAACCACAAGTGTTACTGACTCCAGCGCTTCCACATTCAGTACAACGAATGTGAAAAAGTTAACTTCCGAAGTAGTGCCCCGATAAGAATTCAACATTATTGTCTTGAGACGAATGCCAAGACACCTGCGAAGATACCGGTATTTACGACGCCACAAATTTTTGTCACTAGTTGGACATGGCCGAACAACCTGCACAAATAAAACAATAACGACATAAGAAAACAAGCATATCAAGGGAGCAGTTTAACAACTAATGAAGAATCAGCACCTGAATGTACAACTTCTCCAAGCACGGAAAGCATCTCATCAAGTTAACAACTCTGTCCAGACTAAGATGATCGAAAGTAACATCTAAAATCTTGACAGTGCGCACCACCACTGTTAGGCTATCAACGTGCAATCCCTACAACAAGCAGTTAAGAAAACATTAGGGCATCTGCAGGTGCAGAAAATAAGTAAATTCTGCATAGAGAAGTGCAGGTTTAGAAGACCATGTAAAGGCAAACAGTAGGAAAGCTCTAGCTACCTGAATAATTGTGGATCCGAATGAGAGTTTGGTGGGGAGATAATTCTTATCCCAAACACAGCGCAAGGTTTCCAGCTTCGGTGCTGATAGCACGGATACGTGCAGCTCTTCAGTGGACCCATAGCTTTGATCAAAATGGAGGAGCCTTTTGAGAAAAGGGGCATCCTCAATGATGAGTTCCCTAAAATGTAGCTCATTCGTTGGATAACATTGAGCAACCACACCGATGCTTGTAAGGCTAGGGGAGTTGATCCGGACACAACGGAAGCCGAAGCTCTCATCAATCATCAAGGACTCCAAGGCGGGGCACCCCTCAATCATATGGTTCAGCGAACACTCCGAGATGCTGACATATCTAAGGGTGAGCTGCTGAAGCTTGGGAAAGCGAAGATCTTGGACGGTGCTATCAGAGAAGTTGCAATTTACAACCGAGACAACACGGAGGGTGGCTGAGAAGCGCGGATGGATGGCGACAAGGGATCTCTTAGGGGGTAATATACGTTGAGCTCTTGTAGGTTATCCAGAGCGGGGGAGCGGAGCCAGGCGTCCACCATAGCCGATCGGGTGTTAGACGGGTCGCCGGGGTTGCTCGGGATGTCCATGCAGCTAGCGTCGACATGGAAGCGGCGGCCGGGGCCTTGGTGTGAGGATAGGATGCGTGATAGGATACCAGCAAGGACACCATGATAGCAGTTGAGGCTACTGCAGTCGAGGTTCAGAGGGGCGGAGCGCCAGATGTGCCGCCACCGGGACGCCAGGATCTGGGTGCGGGCACCTTCCTTGGTGGGGAGGAGGGAGATGATCTCCCCGAGGACGGCGTCGGGGAGGGCGCTGATGCAGTCGGCGCCGGCTCGTCTTCCTCTTCTTCTCCTCTTCGAAGCAGCACCGCCCGCCTTCATCTCCGTGGGGCGGCTAGGGTTTGTGTCAGTTCGAGGTGGCTGAGTCTTGGGGGGAGAAAGGAAAAATTTGGGGCTACGGAGATGCGGAGAGAATTAGGAGTCGCCGGAACCGACCGAGGGAGGAGGAGGGTGACGGTGTGGACGGCGGCCGGCGGTGTGGTCGGGTGGACATGGCACCGACCGCGACATTTGTGTGGACGCTGAGCTACTTTTCTTCGATATAAAAAGATCCGCTGCTTTCATCTTATCACAAAATCAACCTAATTTTGTTTCTCAAACAAAAAAAGCGACATGCTCTTCTTTCGTTCCAAAATAATTGATCACAGCAAACAAACAGTAGATAATTGTGTAATACTCTGTCAAACTTAAACTTGTTCGACTTAGGACAAACCTTTAGCTTGAATTATTTTAGAGCGCATGGAGTATGTAATAGCTTCCAAACTCCGAAACCATCTCTTTTGAGAGCTCACGATGACAACAACCAAACAGAAATACGAGGTCCACTCGTAAGTGGTAGCATAGTCAAAATGTGGTCAACTCCTCAGTTCTCACGTCGGCCACCCCATAGGTCATAGCCCTTGAGTGGGGCCATTTTTTCGTGTGGTGACCACTGACCAGTCACCATTCCCGATCTTTGCACATACAAGTTTTGTCCGTAAGTGGTATCCCTCCGATACTAAATAAGTGTCGGGACTTGTACTATAAATTTACACATAGCTAGTTGATTCTCTCCGACACTCTTTCGGATCGGAGGGATTAACACTTTGCCCGGTCACACCTTTTTACTTTGAATCTTCTATAATTTATGCCCACTTTGAACCCTGTTGTAGTTGATGAGACCTCATTTGTTGACTGCTACTAACATGTAAGTGCATAGGTTGTTTTGATGAGAAAGAGTGTTAAGTCCACAAGAAAGTGAGGTAGCAAGACAATGAAGAAAACCAAACCAAACAAAACCTAGTTGTTGCCTTCACATCTCTTCTCTCACCATCTAGCCACCATGGATCTCTGGCGTAGTGTTGTGGTCATATCTCTTAGGGTTAGGGTTTGGTTCCTCGGCGATGAAGGTGTCGTGCGACATAAAAATAAGAGAAGGGAGAGGATTGCATGATCGCTCCGTTGTACCTCACTCCCGTCTTCAATGGGGTCTGCTCTTTTTTTTTAGGAGAGTATGCCAATATGATCTTAATGAGGTGCGGGGCTTTGCATCTGACATTCGTTGGGCTTTCCTCTGCGGGAGCCCGCGTCCCGGCCTTTTTGTGCAATAAACCCCTCCGGGCGAAGACTAGTGATAGGTGGTCCCGCGGAGCTTTCGGAGAATGTTGAAGTAGTGGATTTGGTTTTGTGTTCATGTATTGCATATGGTCATAGTGTTTTGGTGCTTCTTCTAAGATTGGCATGGTTCGACCAGCTCCAGCTCCGGCTTCGTCAAGGAGCTACTCATGTTAGGTCTCCTCGAATCTGCCTACCTGTATCTAGGGTGGTCGTCTAACACTCTTCATCGTCTTCTAGGAGAACGATTTGTTTCTCAGATTACTATCGTCTGCCACTTATCGATTGTTCGGCATCGAGCTTCGCTCACGTCGTGCTGCGGGCCAGCGAGTGAAAGAGAAAGACAATGTCAATTTACCCCCAAAGAGCTACGTGTAATTTTCTTTATTTTAAGGATGTCGATGTAAGACTTAGTTGATCTTATAGCGAACATCTACCGCCAACATGAAAATAAATCTTATTTTCATAAGTTTTTTAACGCATTATTTTCGGAAGTTTTTCAACGCCTGATCTCAGAACTTAGTTTGAGGATATAGCTAGCAAATGTTGAAATGGATCTTTTCCATTTATTTTCGGAAGGAACTAAGAAAATGTATAGGGGGAGATTGAAGTTCCCTGAGCATCTGCTGAATGATACAGGGCATGATCCGTGCATCAATATCACGTACCTTTTTAATCATCATTTTTCTCTTGTTTGAAAAACTTTATAATGGATGTTTTCGGCACCCAAAAGTTTTGTTTATGTTGGAAATGTCCAAACGGGAATTCTAATGAACGCCAACAGTCAACTGCGTGCGGGGGCTAGTATTATTAAGTCGTCTTCTTTATGAAGCTCATGCTTCGGTGTGGAACGGATATCCCGTTGGAACCTTCAAAGCTGCAACTGTGCAAGCCACTAGAGAACATTGAACAAATCATCGAAGGACACAAAATGATCATATTTGCTCCAAAGTGAACAAATCAGAATTTACAATCCTCAAGATCTTGCATTTCATGCTAATATCGAGAAAAGGATGTATTATGTACTAATCCTCTAAAAGGGTCTCTTCACAGGTTCGAGTATGCTACTGCTGGACCTATGATGATCTGTATAACAGCTTCCAAAAAACACTTATGGTAAGAAGATACATTGCATGGTTAGTGACGAACTCCTCGGATCTCAAACACGAACTACGTTCCCTGCCCAAGAAAGCCAAGATCATCTCTACAGGTTCAGATCAAGTCCAATGTTCATCCCGTTGTACGCAATCGGCGCGTACATCCACATATCATCGGAGCTCAGGACCTGAAAATGGAAAGAACTGGTCAATCACAATGTTGTCGCGGAACAATTTGGATAATCTGAATCCAACTTAGTTGAGCAAATCCTCACCTTGATCTGAAGCTGCAGAAACTTTACATACTGAACTGCCTCCTCCAGCATGGTGCTCATATCTACCTGCAAGATCAACACAAGCATTGTTGTTTTAGCCATTGGATCTTAGCATTTCATTCATGTGACTCTTGTCAGTACCATTTCGGTTCAGAAACATACCTTGGTTCCGTTGGGCACAAGGGTCTGCAGTGTCTTCAGCCTCTCATTGATCCTTTCCCTCCTTTTCTGCTCAAGTAAAGAACAATATTAGTATGTGTTTCACATTCAGCTCTGGAAAAGATTATTTCCTCTTCTAGAAAAGAGATCATAATTTGTAGTAAGTACCCTTGCATAGAGGCTCTGGGGATCAGTTGCTGCTCCACGGCCAGCCCGGGCCTTGCCTTTTGGACTAACATCGTCAGCATTGGCAGACTCTTGAGAAGCATTTGAGTCATTGTCAGAGGTGCAGCAGCTCCCTTCGGTTTGCTTGGCCTTCTTTGCTCGCTTCGGTTCAGCCTTTCTTGTGCATTTCCGACCCTGCAATGAATGAATTACAGTCAGTATCCACATTAGCAGCATGGACATATTTCTGAAACATAGCTGGTGAACAGAATGATCAGTTATTCTCAGGACTTACTCTTGCTTGGCCATCGATTCCTTCTTCTGCCAAGTGCTTTCTCTTGTTAGTAGCGTCGACCAAATCGAGATCCTCGCAGATCGACTCGCCATTCCCATACAAATCATGGGAAATGGTTGGGATCATATTCAGAAACTCAGTTGCACCTTGTTCCTGGACCAAGTTGAGGTCATCGGGTGCAGTGCAGGAGCTGACGCCGAGGGTCTCGCCGGAGTCACCCAAATAGCAGCCCATGCACTCGGATGGAACAGCAAGGCTACTACCATTGCTGTCACTGCATGCACTTGTGTTGGGATTACAGTCATAGTAGGACTGATGGGAAGCCTGGTACCAAGGCAGATCCTGCTGGCTTTCCTCGGCGTGGGAGGGGAAGGTGCCAAGCAGCTGCGCCATGATGTCCGACTCCTCGCCCTGCGGCGTGAAGTCAAACATGGTCCAGCCAGTCTCAGAAATCAGGCCTCCAGCCTCCATTGAGATGTGAACTTAGGACCTGGGAATTCTGGAGGTGAGGGGTGACCTGGTGTGTGTGGCTTGAGGCACTTGCTGTTGAGGGGATGAAGACAAATGCACAACAGTTCAGGTGCTTTTATACTGTTCAGAATTCTGAAAGGTTTCTCAAATGACAACATCTGCAGAATTAAACAAATGGTGGTCAATGTGTCGGACGAAGTGTGCGGTGATAAGTTAACGATTAACAACAGCCAAAGGTATGTTCTGGAGATGTGGAGAGCTGAAGACGACAAGTTTAGAGAATATCAACCGCTGGTTGGTAGGCAAGACAGTGACTTGTCAAAGATCACAGTTCTGTGGGCTGTCTCTTGAAGAATGCACAATGATTGGGGACAGTTTACTAATCATTGGCCCATGGTGCATTGAGGACGAGCAAAGGAAGCCTATGATCTCTGAATCGGAATAGCAAGAGTTTACCCCAGAACAGAATAGAATAAGATCAGTACAACTATGTGCGCATGCTTGTTTTCTTTCAAAAGGATATGTACTTGTGATGGTTAGAGAGATCGAATAAACAAAAGTAGGATATGCAAAGACAGGCGTGCACGAACATGGAGGAAGGAATCTTAACATTCTTAAGAACCCAAAGAGGATACGAAACCATGCCTCCACAGATATCGCCTTCTTCAATGCTGCACAGTTCTTGCAACATTCACGGTCAGCACTTGAAAGACTACAAAGGATAGTATTCTGGAAGATTTGCCATATCAACATTTTACACACAATAATTGCATCTATCTAGTGAAATTTCCTGAATTGAGCTTACGACAAAACCAAGCTTGTGCAGTGAGATACAGACCACCACAACATTAAGAAATGAACAAATCTATTCTATAGGTTGTCATCAGATGGTTTGTTAATACTAACCTGTCAGAAGGTCAACATGGTAACATATCAGCAAGATTACTACAAAGCCTGCAGAAAACTCAGTTAGATCTTAAATTCAGATTATGACACGTTTTAACAATCAATGTACAAGTGCACCATCAAAATGGATGCCACATTGTATGCCTCCCTTCAAGGTGTCAAGTTTGCGCAACATCCGACACGAAGATTTGATCCTGATATCCTCATCAGTAGGATGTGATCTGCATATATAACTAGTAATCAATAGTTGCACATGACTTAGATCCACCACAATGCACAAATCAGCTGAACTTCTGTCATGTCCTGAGAAAGGATTTGCCTGCCTCTCTTTGGTAAACAAGAACAGCTAAGATGCTGGCAAGTGCAATGATTCAAAGGGAACAGTACAAGGTTTGTTTATGGCACATGATCCTTACCCTTTAGCTGTACGAAAGAAGCACAGATGGGTTCGATGTTACGCGGCAAAGTTGCATGCATATGCATTATAGAAGACATAAACAAGCAAAATCATATATCACTGACAGCACATAAATTAATAACTTGATATAAGAGCATCAACAAATATGTTGTTACATTTATTTTCCAACGTTGCGAATGTCAACTCCATAGCATGGGAAAGCCAAGTTGCTTATGATATTGCTCCTTTTCGAAGATCCTATAGGACATTCTCTTAATGTTTCTTACTTATGAAACCTATAAACTAAATGTACAAACTGGCACTAATAAACTATGTTGAGCAAATAGCCTCCCCCTGCTACGCTTCCTATGAAAACAGCTCTATTTTAAGGTGAAAATAGTTGCTTGAAAAGATAACTATACTTCTACATCTAAGAATATCCCTAGCATATTTCTCGTTTTACTTTCTCAATGATATTGTAATTTGTTTACCTTATTATAAAGACAGGAAATCGGATATTCAAACAATTCGTTAGTGGTTACTTTGTATAGCTGCACACAGTGAAGATACGAGGAATGAACTGTGGGGACTGGGGAGGCAGGGGGTAACTTGCCAAGTAACATTAAATGATCACAATCCAAATGATTCTACTTGACTGAATATATTACTTAAAACTAAAGCAGAAGTAAGAACATAAGAAATTAGGATATTTTCTGTCACTTTCAGTTGACAAGTGTACAATACTAATGAAAAATTGATTAGAACTTTACTGATTCATATTGATCGACTTCACAGAAGTCAACACGATAGTATACTCAGAAACCAAGTTCTCCAATGCTGTATTTTCTAAAAATTAGTATCAGGGAAAAAATCAGGGTATCATTCCTATGTGTATATTGCTGAACTGGTCAACTATTAAGCAATCCTGCCTCCGCCCCTGGGTCAAACGCAGACATTGTACTATAACTGAACTATGTAACTTCTTTCATGCACTGCCATCACAAGAACATCTCAGCTACAAGGTACCTCGGATACAATTTAGCTTTAAGATATTTACAGAAAAAATATTTTATCAAACCATGTAAATGTGAAACTAAATTCAAGGAAAGCAAAATGCGTATGAACTTCAGTCCTCAGGAGTTTCACGAGTGCCCTCTGCTGTAGCGAAGGGTGTACAGGTTCCTTTCATGACTATTCAACTTACTAAAGTATTTTTTTCTGTCCATCCTCTGTTTTAACTAGTCACGAAAATAACCATTTCGGTGTCCAGTCATCATTCTGGTCAGAACTTCTGTTTGATCTCAGCACATAAACCCCATCCTTCACTACAAGAAAATAGAAGAGAAAAACATTACACCTGGATAGCTACAACCCCCAGTACCATCTAAGAAAGATATATCCGGACTTTATCACTAATACAGCATCCTGAATACTATATGGTCTTCAACGGCAAGATAACAGTTTTTTTTCCCTTCCGGTAGGCAACGGCAAAAAAGAGAATGAGCATTCATCAGATAATTCAAGCACACGAAATCAAAGAGAACATATGCGGCTTTGGAAAGAAATGAAACAAATTAGTGGTCAGAGATTATATATATTAGCACAATGCCAAAAGGTAATCACAAGACTAGTTCCTGAATCCAAAATGAAATTGAAGTCAAACACTACTTGGGCATCTTTGATTAGGACATCCAGAAAGCATCAAAAATTTCAAAAGGATAATTTGATTAGGCAAAAGAGCTATACTTGGAATAACACAATTAAACATGTTCAGGAAGAAATGGACTTTTATCTGGAGGCAAAGGTACCAAAGTGATCCTCTAATATTAAATACTATGTAACTTTTAATCTTTCAGATAATTAGGGAATTGAACTTGTAAAAATTTGTGATCCTGATCGCCTAAGCAGCTAATATTTCTTCACAAGGTTTCCGAAGTATGATTCTGTCTGGGGAATTTCAAGCCATCAGCAGGTATGATTGATACAAAGATGGCAAAATGTATGTACACTGGGCTAACCACACATCAAACTACAAAAGCATAACTCAAGAGGTCATAACTTGTGTACCAAGTACCAAGGCCATTGGCTCCGCAATAATCACCTCAGATAAACGCAGATCTCTATACATCAACCACAAACAAGTCAAAAAAAATTAGCTGTGAAAAGTACCAAGAACGAACGTAGGAACAGCAATTAACTTCAATATGGACTTCGGACTATCCTCAGTTGACATGAATAATTTCAACTGTTGTTTACAGAAATAAGCCATGTATTACAGGGAACGATCAAGCCTGCATTCCCAAATAATATGTGAGCTTACGAATTTAAAGATGAAACTTTATTGAGCAGCTCCAGATAGGAACTAGCTAGAAGTAACATGGGACATCTTTGTTGCTTCCAGCATTTTCAGAACGCAAACATCATGGGAACAACTCAAGAGGTAATAACTTGTTTCATGCTGATTCTTCCGCCTTCACAAGGACAAAAACTGGCCTGTTGCCCAACTTCTCCCGGCCCTGAAATGCATGCCATAATTAAGCACTAAACAAAGAAAATTTACCAAGACAAACAGCTATATCCTATATAGGTCATTTCCAACTAAAATACAGTTTTGCTCCTACGTGATAATTATGATTATTTAGACTTTAAGTTGCACAATTCAGGTCGTACCAATGACAAAAAATTTATCAAGTTAAAACAAGTTTTCCTGCCTTGTAGCTAGTCACAAGTCATAAGGTGCATTATCCCCTGTTTGTATCTACGCCAGTGTGCATGAGCTATTCAGTTTTGCTCCTAGATGATAATTATGATTATTTAGACTTTAAGTTTTAAAATTCAGGTCATACCGATGACGATTTTTTTTATCAAGTTAAAACAAGTTTTCCTGCTTGTAGCTACTCACAAGTCATAAGGTGCATTATCCCCTGTTTGTATCTACGCCAGTGTGCATGAGCTATTCAGTTTTGCTCCTAGATGATAATTACGATTATTTAGACTTCAAGTTGCAAAATTCAGGGCGTATCAATGATGACTAATTTATCAAGTTAAAACAAGTTTTCCTGCCTTGTAGCTACTCACAAGTCATAAGGTGCATTATCCCCTGTTTGTATCTACGCCAGTGTGCATGAGCTATCAGTAAGATAGTAACCATCATCCAAAGATGTGTAGCCAATTATCCGAGGTTCAGATTAAAATTCAATGAGTAGGCATTGTATTATTCAAATGCATGAGAACAAAAGAAGACAGAGCTTTATGCTGATACTCTATTCCTGTTCCTTGTATATTTAAGTGGAGAACATGTGTGTACAATTCTTGATAGAATCCATCAAAGTAAAGTTCCTTAATTTCTAGAGCATGCTAGCTAACCAGAACTGCATGCAAATGACCAAGTAGTTGCATGCAGTAAGCAGTAACTACAAGAAACAAATCTCTCAATGATTACTATCGAAACTTAACCAAACAAGGAACAGTTGAATGGAAATCCTAATAAGGGCACGACAACAATTTCAACAAGATTGTGAACAACGTTTTGTTCATCTAAACAGGGAGATGGTGCACCGGAAGCAAAATGTACCTTCAGCTCTGGCAGTTCAATAACACAGGCACACTCAACCACCTCTGCTCCAACACGCTCTACAAAGTAGCAATGCATAATTAACGTAAGTAAATCACCATATAATAAAATCAACATATAATAAACCATAAGAAAGCAATGCAATAAGAACAATCAGAGTGCATTCACTTCAAGAAATAATATTTTAACATCAGAGATAATGAACAATAATCATTCAGAAATTTAACCTGTCCGCATTCATTCATATGCACTAAAAGCATTTCTATCTCAACATTTGGAGTGGGGATCATATATTTTTCAACTTGCAAGGAAAATGGAGCATATGAACGTAAGCTCACCGATAAGTTTGGCAGCAGCACATAGGGTTCCCCCTGTAGCAATTAGATCGTCTACGATAAAGACCCGATCATTGGACTGCACAGCTCCTACATGCATTTCGATTTTGTCTGTGGCATATTCCAGAGAATATTCTTCCGATATCACCTCACCTAGTATAAATGTGTAACATTATCAGCTAATGCAAGCCCTGAAGTATAGCTGCTTGATTAAGGCAGGTGCTGCACATTAAGCACCCAAAAAAACATACCAGGTTACTTTTTCGGCTTCCTTATTGGAACAAACTTTGCACCTATGGCTAATGCAATGGGAGGACCAAAAATGAATCCTCTGGCTTCAACACCTGATTTTGATGGCAAGAGATATGATACATGAGCACCACAGAAAGTAAGAATCTCAAATTGATTTGAATGCTGGCCATATTTTTATAATAAGCACATTTAAGACAAAGAAAATCTGCTTAATTTCACGTTACCAACAACTACAGTGACGCCTTTGTCCTTGTACTGCTCGACGAAGAGGTCGGTAGTGTCCTGGAACGCCCGTGGATCGAGAAGCAACGTTGTGATGTCCTGAAACAAAATCCCTACACAAAGAAAGAACAGGATATACATGATTAAATGAAACAAAAAAAACATTACATGCAACAATGTAGAGCGAGGGTTGTCCTATTTTAAAGGTACCCTTGTCATTTGCCAATGTGGTTTGCTTACTTTCCTATGGGAACAGCTACTTCTAGTAGCAATAAAAGTCTATAAATCCTGCATGTACTGCATATTGGTTCACCATCAAAATTTACAGGCCTTACTTAACTACTTCATTTACAACAACAGCAAATATGCTGCGACACCGATTTACACACTTTAGAGGTAGTCATTTGCCAACAGCACAGAACCACAATACCACATAAACGAAATGGTTCACATGTAGCTGCCTAATATGGAACATCAGACCGTTACTACCCAAAATATTTCCTGCGCCACCAACTAAGTTACTGGTCACTGCCTCAAGCATGATAAGAAGCAGGTGGTTTAAACCTACAATGGCAATGTATTTGATCTATAAGGGAACCAAAGTAGTTTGCTTATAGTTGCCTAAATTAGCAGTTACTTCTGGTGGCAATGACAATCGACACATCCTGCATTCCTGCATGTACTGAATGTTGCTTGGCCATCACAATTTACAGGCCTTACTTACTTCGTTTACCCACAGCAGCAATATGCAGCGACACCAATTTACACACTTCATTTAGTTTCTTATCTGGGCAACGCTTGCTTAACGCGCTTCAGTGCCTGACAGTATAGTGCTTAATCGCTGTTCGTTTCGTGCCAAGATTTTCTTTTCAGCAGTAGCTCATTTCTTACGCCAAACATGATCCACTAATTTGGCCTGCTGGATGCTTACTGGTAACAGTGAAATTCAGCTTTGGTTTATAAATCTGCTGCACTCGGGCAGAATTACACCGAACCTGCGTCCACTCCAACCGCTGCTACTCTGTGAAACCCCGGACAGGATACTCACAGAACACAAAACCGCGTAAGCGACAGGGCCGAGATAGCATAGCTAGCCGTCCTCCGCGACACATGGATAGCAACCCGCCGCCGCCACCGCCACTGAGCGAGCAAGCGAGCAGATCGAACCACCCGACCCAATCGAGAGAGCGAACAGCCTAGGGTTCTAGAGAGCGGGGGGGAAGTGACTAGCGAGCGAGCGCCGATGGGGGGGCCGTACCTGGTTTAGGGAAGTCGGGGATGACGCGGATGGTGGACGTGATCCGCTCCACGCGCCCGTCGGATGCCATCGCCGCCGCCGACCCTCGCCTGAGCCGAAGCGCGCCTCCGGGGGACACGAACCGCCGCGAGCTCGGTGGGCGCGCGCCGCCGGGGGGAGTGGGAGCGGGAGCGGGGTGGAGGAGGATGGAGCGAGGAGAAGCAGAGGGGAGCATCGCCCTTTTAACCAGCCGTCGCCGCGAGCGCCGTCAGCAATAAACGGCGACGGCCCGGGCGAGAGAGGTCAAGCGCAGCTGACACGTGGGTCAATGCCGGCGGCTGGCCCCACATGTCACTGAGGTTCGGCGTGGGTCGCCGTCGCGGGGTGGTGGGCCCGGGAGGGGCGTGGTTCATGCGGCCTCTCCACCAACCGTGAAGTGGGGCGTGTCGGGTCTCCGGCATGTGGGCCAGGCGATGGGAGAGCTCGGGCGCACCGGGAGGGAGGTTTGTCGCCCGGCTGACGTGCGGGGCCCCCAGACGACCGCTGCGACGGCCTTTCTCTTGCCGTCTCTACGTGAGCAACTTTGATCTTTTTCTTTTTTATTATACAATTTTTTTGAGAGATTCTTTTTTACAATTGCAACAGAGTTCGTCCCGTCAAACGACTTTTTTCTGGATCTTTGTGATTTGATACACATCTGATTGAACGGAATGGAACTATCCAGCAAATGTGATCACGAAAAGTGGTTCACCCATACTCCTCGCCTCGTCAACTCACGACGCGGCGTCGCGCCACGTGAATCATCGTGAATCGAGTCAATTTATGCGGTTTATTTTGCTTTTCGGGGAAAATTGTGACCAACTTATGCGTCACAGCTGAGCTAGTTCGGATCGCTCCTGAATTGTCTGATGTAACCGATTCGAACGTGCGGTGTGGACTTGGTTTCCACATCGTCTGTTATGGTTTTTTTTTTTTGAGCTCGTGCACCGATGAATGCGGGTATAGATCGCGGAAACCAGTCGCTCTTGTGATCATATACGGGAGAAGGGCTTTCCGGCAAAGAGTCCTCGCTGATAAACAAGAGTGTACCATTTGAGAATCGGTTTAATAATTGGAGTGAAATGTTGAAATGTCGCGGGGTATGCAGCTTTTTTCTTTGAATCGGCTCACCATTGCAGATGGTTTTATGGTATGACATTCTTGTTAATGCAGTGCATGTGTACACGTACATACGCTAAGGTGGCAATAGATGCATGTTATTACATAGTACATTGTTAGGTATTCCCATTAGAGAATAGTATACAATAGTACAAAAACTTTATCTCAAATAAATTGTTGTACATTTCAAAGAAAAAAATAAGTAAGATGCTAATGTCTAATGCCATATATACACTCCGTGTGTTTCTCCCCTCATAGGAGAGGTATAGCCCGCCGCAAAAAAAAAAAAAGGTAGAGCTATAACCATATAGGAAGTAAGTATAGCTAGCTACGAAGTGATCTTTTATGTACTTGTCGTGCGTACTTCCATTCATGCTTTCTTTGCTTAGATCTATCATTGTTTTAGGCATGGAGGGCATGCATCTGTCTCAAGAAATCTGTACAAAAGTACCTTATGAAGCTGCCTTAAGCTCATACGCTGCATGATGCACATATTTTTCAACCTCAAGGCTAGCTAAAACGGGCACTATGTCTTTCCTGACCTGCGGGCCAGAGCAGAGGAATCTTACGAGCTCGTCCGAAAGACCAAAACACGAGAATAGAATAGGGGAGCAGCAGTGAAAGGACGACCACGAGTTCTTGTAGAGCCTCGCCACTCTTTCATCTCTGCCATTGAAGCCGCACTGTGACGCTCCTCCCGACATGTGTACATCCGCTCTTTCACCTGCTCTTAGAAACAAAATAGTGGCTAACAACTGAATTTGTCTGCAACGCAGCTTAGAATCGTGAGGCACAACCATGCATGCATACAGACAAATTTGGGAACAAGAAAAAGTCATCTGCACATTGGATAATCGCTTATAAGAGCAAACTCTAGCGGATCGTAAAATAACTGTTACTTTACTTTTTTTGAGGTAAAACGTGACCATTCCATATCCCGCAAACGAGAACGTCCCGTATTTTCCGTAAAATGGAAAACAAGACGCTCGTGCGTTATATTTTCAGTACAAAGAGCAAGTTTTTGACTATACCATAAACAATGATATGGTTGGCGGGAGGAAAACTTCAGGCATGAAGGCAGTGACGACACTCACGTCGGCGACGACGACGCTCACAATGACGGTTGATTTTGTGGCAAAGAGGCTCGATTCTGACATCAAACTTTGATTCCCGACGAGGACGTTTGATTCCCATGTCAATTGCCGACACATGTTTAGGGTACGAACTTCTACCGGATGAAGCTCTAAGGACTTCCACATCGTATGATCATATTGGTGCCCTCCGCTGCCTAGACGGTGCTTTGGATTTTTTTAGGGAACCAGAGAAACTAAGTGATATGATGTCACAACTCGATAGCAAATTAAATATTACGAGTAAGAGCATCTCCATCGGAAAAGTGTCCAACACCCATGAAATATTGTCCGCTATGGGGGTGCCCCCTCCCCACACACCAAATGTCTGGCACAGATTTTCATTCAATGTTTTTTTACATTTCCAAAGACTTTGAACAAATTGTATACTAACTCTAACCCTAATCCTAACCTTAATCATCGTTGATCGCTGCTTCGGCTGCCGCGCGCAAGGATTATAGGAAGTTGGCCCATATAGCATAGAGAAAAGATGAGCGATTTCGGCCTAAGGGCCCCAGCTTATTAATTATAGCGCACCACTTGAGAATCAGTTTTATATATTACAATTGGAGTGAAATGTATAAAATTCCAAAGCCCCTGGCACTTTTTTTTTTGAACCAGCTCACCATTACAGATGGTTTGATGACGCCATACCCCTTGTAATTAAATGCAATGCTTGTGTGCACCCTTATTACATAGTACCGTGGTAGGTATTTCGATTGGAGAATATTATACCACAGTAGTACAAATTATTTCAAACAAATCGTTGTACATTCGAGGGAAAATAAAGCAAAATACTAGTGTTTGCTGCCATATATACACTCCATGTGTTTCTCCCCTCCTATAAAAAGTAGGTATTTGTCGTGTGTAATTCCATCGATGCTTTGTTTGTTTCGATCTATCATAGTTCTAGGCATGGAGGACATTGGGATTTAGGATGTGAGTAATGTGTTACGAGTAGCACATAAATATAAAAGTATCATACATCTATAGCAAGAGATTCGTGCTAGATTACCATGTCAAGTTGCGTTAAGCTCAGGTGTTGCATGATGCATATACTCTCGGACTTCAAGTCTAGTTAAAAGGAGTAGTTAGCATAAAACTACCACATTACAGTTGAAATTCTGAAAAACTACCACTTTACGTTTCAATCGCAAAAAACTACCACATTTTGTTCCGTTTGTTGCAATGTGCACAAATCCGTGTCTAAACAGAAATTAACAGCGATTATGACAGGTGGGACCCACTTTCCAGACTGACGTGGCGGTGCTAGATGACGCGTTGTCTACCATTTTGCATGTAGGTCCTCAACTTTTGAACATAAATTACACACGGGTCCCTAGCACCCCGCAGATTTCACAAAACCTTTTTTTTAAACCTTCATAACTTTTAAATACTAATTCAAATGGAAAAACTTTTAATATGAAAAGTGCTCAGAAATATATGAATATTTCAAATAGACATATTATTTATAGTATTTGGACTTATATTTTTAAAGTTATGAATTCCCAAAGTATACATTATTAATAGAAGTAATTTTAATTGTTTGCATATTTTAATTATACTACTTCAGATAATTAAAATTACACTATTTGAAATATTGAAACATTTCTAGAATTAGTATAAAGTATACATTATTAATATAAGTAATTTTAATTGTTTGCATATTTTAATTATACTACTTCAGATAATTAAAATTATACTATTTGAAATATTGAAACATTTCTAGAATTAGTATACTATAAATAACTTAAAAAATATAACTCCAAATACTATAATTAATATGTCTATTTGAATTATTCAAATGTTTTTGAGCACTTTTCATATTAAAAGTTTTTCCATTTGAATTAATACTTAAAAGTTATGAAGGGTTTAAAAAAGCTTATATTAAAAATATCTAAACATTTCTAGAATTAGTATACTATAAATAACTTTAAAAATATAACTCCAAATACTATAATTAATATGTCTATTTGAATTATTCAAATATTTTTTAGCACTTTTCATATTAAAAGTTCTTCCATTTGAATTAGTACTTAAAAGTTATGAAGGTTTGAAAAAATAAATGAGTTTTCTGAAAACTCCGGGGTGCCAGGGACCCGTGTGTAATTTGTGTTTGAAAATTGAGGACCTATGTGCAAAACGGAAAAGGGGCGCCGTCTTGCACCGCCACGTCAGCCTGGAAAGTGGGTCCCACCTGTCAGAATCGCTGTCAATTTCTGTTTAGACACGGATTTGTGCACATTGCAACAAACGGAACAAAATGTGGTAGTTTTTTGCGATTGAAACGTAAAGTGGTAGTTTTTCGGAATTTCAACTGTAATGTGGTAGTTTTATGCTAACTACTCAGTTAAAAGGGGCAATCCCAAGCTTTACTCAAATCCGTGGTGTTTCCCCGGCCTCGAGCCGGTGCGAAGATATCGCACATTCTTGCTGGGAACACGATAGTACAATATGGGATTACCAGGGAAAAGGACGGCCACAAGTTCTTGTAGGGCCTCAACGCGTCCTAAAACTACAACTGAAGCCGCAGTGTGACGCTCCACACCAAGTTCAAAGTTCATCCATCCAAATAGGTAAATAGTGGCTACGTTGCAATGCAGGTTAATTAGATCCATGTGAGCAAGAATCAGGTCACACACCTGTGCATGCGTACGAACAAAAACTGGAAACAAGAAAAAGGGCAAGTTCTGGAGTATACGGTAAACAACAATATGGTTGGCGGGAGGAAAACTTCAGACCCGAAGGCAACGACGACACTCACGTCGACGATGGCTCACAACGATGATGGATTTCGTGGTGAAGAGGCTCGATCCCAACATCAAAATAAGATTCTCGAAAAGGACGTTTGATTCCCATGTCTATTGGCAAAACATGTTTAGGTTTAGGGCCGTATGAACTTTAACCGAATGATGCTCTAAGGACATCCACTACATATGACCATATCGGTGCCCTCCGCTGCCTAGATGGTGCTTTGGATTTTTTTTTAGAGAATCAGAGCAATTAAGTGCTCTGATGTCCAAACTCGATAGCCAAAAAAAATATTATGAGTAAGAGCATGGACGGAGCCAGGAATTTTTCACCAGGGGGGTCAAATGAATGCTATAGAGTTTGGAGGGGGGCATAGGCTTAAATTTTAGTAAAATTTGTTGTCAAATCCCCATAATACAAGGGGATTCTGAAAAAAAAATCAGCATGGGGGTGGCCATGGCCCCAGCTCGCCCCTGTTGTCTTCGTCCCTGAGTAAGAGCATCTCCACCGGCACCGTCGGAAAAATGTCCAGCACCCATGAAATATTGTCCGCTATGGCCGGCCCAAATTTGCATTCAATTTTTTGACATTTTACAAATACTTTGAACTAAATTTGAACCAACAGCAACCTTGATCCTAACCTTAATCATTCATTGACCGCTGCTGCGACGCGTGCAAGGAATACAGGAAGTTGGCCCATATAACATAGAGAAAATAGGAGAGTTTTTGGCCTAAGGGCCCCATCTAATAAGTAAGAGCGCACCAATTGAGAATCGGGTTTACAGATTACAATTGGAGTTAAATGTATAAAATTCCAAGGCCTACCACTTTTTTTTGTTGAATCAGAAGATTTTATGAATCGTATATCCTTATAAATGCAATGCTTGCGTGCACGTATGTACACTGCAGCGACAATAGATGCATGTTATTACATAGTACTGGGGTAGGTATTCGATTGGAGAATAGAATACCATAGTACTACGACTTTATCTCAAATATATCGTTGTACATTTCGAATGGAAAAGAAATAAAATACTAGTGTATACTGCCATCTATACACTCCATATGTCTCCCCTCCTAGGAGAGGTATGGCCTCCTGCAAAAGAAAGAGAGAGTGAGGTATAGCCATATAGAAAGTAGCGTTGGCTCCGAAGTGGTCATTTACTTGTCGTGCATACTTGCATCCATGCTTTGTTTCGATCTATCACAGTTTTAGGCATGGGGGGCATTGGGATTTAGGATGGGAGTAACATGTTACAAGTGGCACATACATGTCGAAATAGCGTGCATCTATACCAAGAGATCTTTTCCAAACTTCCATAAGGAGGAGCAATACAATCATGTGTTGCATGATGCATATACTTTCCAATTTCAAGGCTAGTTACAAAAGGCACTTCAGAGCTTTCCTAGACTCCGTGGTGTTTCCTCAAAAGCGGTATAGTGTCGTGGAACCGCGCGATATCTTTTGGAATATGAGGGTAGAATAGGGGAGTAGAATGTGAAAGGACGACCACAAGTTCTTTTAGAGCCTCTCCGCTCCATAAAGCTGCAACTGAAGCCGTAATCTGATGCTCCACGCTGACGATCTGGACACAAACATATATCCAAATAGTGAGTTAGAATCATGGCAAACATCAGTGCATGGACACAAACATAATTTGAAAACAAGAAATTGCATTTACACATTGGATAATTAGCAGATCCGTAAAATAACCATCAATTTACAATTTTTGAGGTAAAACGTAACCATTCAATATCCCGTAAACGAGGTTGTCCTGTACTTTTATATGGTATGCTGAAAAAGAAACACCCGTACATTATATTTGCAATACAAAGGGCAAGTGTTAACTATATGGTTGGCGGGAGGAAAACTTCAGGCCCAAAGGCAGCGACGACACTGACATCGACAACGACGATGCTTTTGTGGTGAAGAGGCTCGATCCTATCATCAAATTTGATTCCCGACGAGCAAGTTTGATTACCGTGTCAACCGGCAAAACACGTTTAGGGTACGAACTTTGTCGTATGATGCTCTCAGAGCAGTCGCAGTACGGCACTAGTATCCCGATGCCAGGGTCAAAATCGAGAGCTCGGGCACACCGGGAGGGAGGTTTGTCGGCCAGCCTGACGGGTGGGCCCTATGTTGCGTGCCCAGACCACCACTCTGACCTGAGGGAGCAACTTCGTTTTTTTTTTGCAATTGCATCCGTGAAACAATTTTTTTCTAGATTCTGTAATTTTATACACGTCAATATTTTTTTTGAAGGATACACCCTGAGAGGTGTATCAGTTCATAAAAGAAAAAGACCAAGACGGCCGATACAACACAGTGATGGTAACACAATATAAATGCACACACAAGGCTTACAACACAACCAAACAACAAAGCCTCGCCTTGCATCATTGTCCGACAAGAATGGCAAGGAGACGATACACCAAGCTACCAAACCGTGTCACGACCGATAAAAAGGAATCCGATAGGCCAGCTTCAACTCCAAAAAGACGTAGATAAACACATTGCCCGCCCTTTAGCGCCTAAGAGTCGTTGAGTGAGCGACGGGATCGAAACCAAAGTGGATAAGGCGTCGACCAAGGAGCGCCGACAACGGTGTACATTGCGCCTCAGAAGCTCACACTCGAACAGCGGACAAGTGTCGGCTCCATCTAACGCACCGAGGACTCCACGAACAACAAAATCAATGCGGCAATGCCTCCAAGAAGGGAATGACACTACCGTGATACCGCTGCTCAATCCGATGAGTCAGATCTGGTGTTTCCCCCGGTGCTCGAGGCGGGGGAGCACGAGCAGGACCATGACAACGCCTCCAAGAAGGTGACGACGCCCATGGGTGTCACCGTCGTCAGCATCACGCAGGGATTTCACCTCGGCATGTCTTCAACCCCATCGCATAAGCGCGGAAAGGAGCCACCTTGAAGCCTTACCGTTGATGAGAGGCGAGTTGGAACGTCGTTGACGTAGCAGGCGCCGCTGACCTCCGGTCCACTACAACCACCAGACGGGACTGGATGGTGGAGGTCCAGCCCGCCGCCAGGACCGGCACTCTGACACCACCCATAGTACCCCGCAGCCACCACACCACCTGTCACTGCCGAGCCAGCCCCACGTGCCCGCCAACTCATCTACAGGGAGCCGCCCCCGATCGCGCTCGTTCCACATCGCCAATGGCCGCAGCTGCCCAGATCTAGGGTGACTTCTTTAAAACTTCTGCTTATGCAGAAGCAAGTTTCTGGATTCCGGTGGGGAGAAACTACTGTGGGCAGAAACTGCCAGAAACTCCCTGGGAGACTTCTTTTCAGCTTCTACTGTTTTGCTTATTTGGTATGATGAGTTGTGAGATGTCTGTTATGCCCTTGGATTTCGTTTTTTCACTTAATAAAGCAATATATAGCAATATATGCTAGGTTTTAGTAGATACGAAATAAAAATAATATGAAAATGTCATAGTAATTTCGATATTACAATAGAAATAGTATCGTTTAATTGAATACATGCATATATAATAGAAATGTCATAATGATCTCGAAATTACAATAAAATATTTGCTCAATCTACGATTCCTTGAGCAATGCTCTGTCGTAGTGCACTCATGACGCTATCAGATGATGAGGGCGCGGTTCCACCAGTAAAAGATGCGCTATCCTCGTGAACATATGAGCCTCGCTCAAAGGTGTGGAAATGCTGATCAAATAGCTTACTGATGAAGTTATGCAAACACATGCACGTAGTGATAATCTTCGTTTGCGTGAGAGTCTCAGGAAAATGTGGTATTCCAAGTAGAATGCGCCACTTCATCTTAAGAACGCCGAATGCTCTTTCAACAGCATTGCGCAAACATGAATGAAGATGGTTGAATCTCTTCATCATGTTTCTTGGAGGAGCCGATTGGAACTTCGGAACATGATAGCGTTGCTCTTTGAATGGGGCGAGATAACCAATTCTGTTTGGATATCCAGAGTCAACAAGATAGTATTTTCCTGCAAGTAGCAAAATATATTAGAACATAACTATAATAGCTAATATATTTTGCTATATATTACATATGCTAAGAGATTACCATCGGGAGGGTGAGGATAAAAGTCGAAATGGGGTCGAGCATCAGTCCATACACGTGTATCATGAACAGATCCAGCCCATCCAGCAACAACAAATGTGAACCTCATGTCAAAATCACATATTGCCAACACATTCTGACTTGTATATCCTTTCCTATTAGTGTATTGCACCTTTAGTTTCTCAGCAACCGTGACAGCAATGTGTGTTCCATCAATTGCTCCAATAGCATCTTTGAAATGGGGCCAGAATCTAGGTTGTTGTAGTTTCTCATGAACTTGGGTGAAAGTAGGATCATTAGGTCTAATATAATCACCCGCCATACGGTCTACACAGTCTAACACATGATGAAACTTGTTGCTGGCGGTGGAAACACTACGCTCAAAACGATCTGCAGCTTGACTATTGGTCACAGGTGCCCCCATCATATACAGAAATAGAGCTAGTGATTCAATACTGGACATCTGAGAAGTAGACTCGAGGCCATACTTAGCAACAAGAATGTCATGCGGCATGGTAAAAACTGACCTCCTCATTCTAAAACACTTGTAGAATTTCTTTGGATCCTTCATCCTCTCCTGAACCCATCGTATCCATGTCAGCAAAGGCAGTCATCTAGCCGCATACGGAGCCTTCTCATTCTCAATCTCAGCAATACAGGCCGCAAGCATAACACACATGTCAAACTCGTCATCAGAATCATCATTTGAGGAATTTATCTGTAATCGTACAAAAACAAATAGAAGTTACAATCAAATAATATAGTTCTTTACTAAAAAGCAAATACCATAGTTCTTCACATCCTGAACCTTCACCATCGTCATCAATGTTTGGCTGGCATTTTTGAGTGAATTCAGTACAACTACCAGCACAAACAATGCCCAAAGCTCAACCTAATGTAGTAAAAGACAGAGCTTTTCCATCAGCCAATGAAGCACAAGAAAATGCATCGTTACCGTATTCTGCGAGGTCGACATGTTGCCGGTCGAGGACGGGGCGTGGAGGGCGGAGGAAGGAGGGCGGGGGGTCGCCGGGATGTCGGCAGCGGACGGCGGGAGCAGGGATGTCATCCTCGGAGGGCGGAAGACGGGGAGGCGTCAGCGGGCAGAGAACGGGCCGTCCTGGCCCGGGAGCGGAGGTGGAGGGCGGCCGAGCAGAGACGGTGGCCGAGGGTGGAGGGGCGAGGGCGGCGGCGGCGGCGGGAGTAGGGGCGGCGGCGGCGGCTGGCGAGGAACCCTAGCCAGGGTCGCGTCGCGCGAGCTAGCAGGAGGTCAGGCTTGCTCGATCTGTTTCGTTTTTTTACCTTCCCAGCGACTCACAGCGAGGCAGAGGACACAGGGTACCGGTTCGGGATGGTGGGATGGCATTTCCTTGTAAATTCTGTGTAAGGTCGGGGCATATGGGTAAACCGTTTCGGGTCATCAGTGCAGAAACTCGGGAAACTGCTTCGAGGCAGATTCTCAAATTGCACTGCGATGGTGTGTTGCAGTGGGGAGAAGCTACGAACAATCTGGACACTTCTTTTAAGATTCTCCGGTTTGGTACCCAGAATCTGTCTAGAAATTTTAAAGAAGTCACCCCTAGCCATCCCACACACCGTCGGACAGGGAAGGAACCGAACCGGCTACTGCAACCGGTGTCACCGCCGCACACCGTGCTGGACACCGGTTGCACTGCATCAGGAGACCCACCACGCCAAGAAGGAGCCGCGTCGCCTAGATGCACCTCCGCCGGCGGAGCCCGTCCCGTGCAGGCCCTGCATGCGGTCGGGGAGAGGAAGTTCCATCATCGCCGGCACTGCACGGGCTTTGCCCGGCGGCAGCGGCGGAGGAGGAGGAGTAGGAGAAAACGGGTGCGAGCTAGGGTTGAGGTGCTCGGTTGCCTCATCTAATTTAATTGAATGGAATTATCTAGCAAATGTGCTCATGAAAAGTTGTTCACCTGCACCACTCCTCCTCACCTCATCACGTCAAAACGCGCGTCGAGTCGCGTGAATTGTGTATCGAGTCAACTTATGCGCTTTATTTTGTTGTTGGGGAAAAACTGAGTTGTTGAACGACACATCACAGATAAGTCAGTCCGGGTCGCTCCCAGATTGTAAGCCTGTAACCGATTTGATCGTGCGGTGTGGAGTCTGTTCCCACATCGTCCGTTAGGTTTTTTTTAGCTCCTACCTAAACGCCGGGATGAACAGATCTCTGGAACCAGTCGCCCTTGGGTTTATGACATCACATTTTTGTGAATGCAATTCTTGTGTACACGTACGTACGTTGAGGTGGCAATAGATGCATGTTATTACATAGTACTGTGGTAGCTATTCCTATTAGACAATAGTGTGAATAGTACACAAACTTTATTTCAAATAATTCGTTGTACATTTTAAAGAAAAAAATAAGTAAGATACTAATGTTTACTGCCAATATATACACTCCATGTGTTTCTCCCCTCATAGGAGAGGTATAGACCCTGCAAAAAAAAGAGATATAAGGTATATACAGGAAGTAGCTTCAGCTCCGAATTGATCGTGTACTTGTCGTACGTGCCTCGTGCGTACTTGCATCCACGATTTGTCTGTTTCGAACTATCGCAGTTTTAGGCATGGAGGGCACTGGGATTTAGGATGGAAATAACATGTTACGAGTAACACATACATATCAAAGTATCATGCATCGACAGCAAGAGATCCGTGCCAAAGTACCCTATGGAGGTGCCTGGTACTCCTGAGTTGCATGATGCATATACTTTCGTACTTCAGGGCTAGTTAAAGGAGGCACTCGCGGACATTCTTCAGCTCCGTTGTGTTTCTTTACCATCTGTGTGCTATCCTCTACTGTTAGTTGCAGACCAGCACGACGGAATCGCATGAGCTTGTCCGGAAAACCAGAGTAGAATAGGGGAGCAGCAGGGTAAAGATGGCCACAACGTTTAATAGAGTCTCCCTGCTCCCCAAAGGTGCAACCGAAGCCGCAGTGTGACGCTCCACGACGACAATCCAGATGTGTACAAACATCCAAATAGTGACTGACGTCCTAACACAGGTTAGATCGTGCGAGCTAGAATCATGGCAAACACTTATGCATTGATACAAAAAGGAATTTGGAAACAGCAAAAATGCATTTGCAACAGAGTGAAGAGCTCCGACTGGATTTTCGGTCTTTCTTCTATTCATAATAAAAAGCAGCTCCGACTGGATTTTCAGCCTTTCTTCTATTCATAGCCAAATGGATCGTCCGAGTCATTTGGCTATCAGCCTTTCTTCTATTCATAATGAAATGCAGCTCCGACTGGATTTTCAGTCAAAAGAGCGAAGAGCCCGGAAACGTACTGCCCTCCCCGTGAAACGTGTTTTTTTTGTGTGTTTTTATACTTTGATACACATCTAATTTGATTGAATGGAATTATCCAGCAAATGTGCTCACGGAAAGTGGTTCCCGCCCTCTCCTCCTCGCCTCGCCTCGTCACGACACGCGTCGCGTCGCGTGAATTGTGAATCGAGTCAACTTATCGGGAAAAACTGAGTGTTAAATCTAAGTCGGTCCGGATCGTATGTGCAACTGTAACCGATTCGAACGTGCGTTGTGGACTCGGTTCCCATGCCGTCCGTTTGGGGTTTTTCCTAGCTCCATCCGGAGCATCTTGCGTGCACCGACAAACGAGAGTGCATATCTGGAACCAGTCGCCCTTCTGATTCCGCAACGGAGTGGGAGATGGGTTTCAGGCAAAGGGTCCGGGCTAATGAACAAGAGTGCACCATTTAAGAATCGATTTAATAATTAGAGTGAAATGTTGGAAATTCCAAGGTATGATTTTTTTCTTTTAATACGCTGAGGTGGCAACATATGCATGTTATTAGATAGTACTGTGGTAGGTATTCCCTTTAGAGAATAGTATACAATAGTACAGAAACTTTATCTCAAATAATTGTTGTACATTTCAAAAGAAAAATAAGTAAGATACTAATGTTTACTGCCATATATATACAATCCATGTGTTTCTTCCCTCATAGGAGAGGTATAGACCCCACAAAAAAGAAATAGGGGTATAACCAATTAACCATATAGGTAGTAGCTTCAGCTCTGAACTGAATTTTTACTTGTCGTGCGTACTTGCATCCACGATTTGTTGGGTATGGAGGACATTGGAACTTAGGATGGAATTAACATGTTAGGAGCAACACATGCATGTCGAAGTAGCGTGCATCGAACTCAAGAGATTCGTGCCAAACAACCATATGGAGGAGCATTATAATCATGTGTTGCATGATGCATATACGTTTCAACTTCAAGGCTAGCTAGTTAAAAGAGGCACTATGTGTTTCCTGATCTGCGGCCTGCGGGTCCGCGCGGAGGAATCGCACGAGCTCGTCGGGAGCACGAGTGTAGAATATGGGAGCAGCAAGGAAAAGAACAGTCACAAGTTCTTGTAAAGCCTCGCCTGTGACGTTCCTCCCGAGTCCCGACATGTACATTCATCCAAATAATGGCTAACGTTGCAACGCAGGTTAGATTCATGGCACACACCCGGCCGTGCATGCATACAAACAAAATTTGAAAAAAAAGAGCAAGGCATCTGCACATTGGATAATCGCTCATAAGAGCAACTATAGTGGAATCATAAAGTAAAGGTTAGTTTACGTATTTTGGAGGTAAAAGGTGACCATTCCATATTCCGTAAACGAGGTTTTTTCCCATATTTTTCATACGGTAAACTGGAAAACAAGACGCTCGTACATTATATTTACAGTACAAAGAGCAAGTTTTTTACTATACCGTAAACAATGATATGGTTGGGGGAGGAAAACTTCAGGCACGAAGGCACTGACGACACTCACGTCGGCGACGACGAAGCTCACAACGACGGCTGATTTCGTGGCAAACATCAAACTTCAATTCCCGACGAGGACATTTGATTCTCATGTCAATTGGCGAAACACGTTTAGGGTACGAACTTTTATTGGATGATGCTCTAAGGACTTCCACAGCGTATGATCATATTGGTGCCCTCCGGTGCTTTGGATTCTTCTTTTTGAAGAAAGTCCACTTTTCATCCCTCAACTTATTAGAAAGTTTACTTTTTGTCCTAAAATTTCTGTTTGGTCTGAAATGAACCCTGAACTCTTGAAAAAGTCCATATCACATCTAAAACTCTTGTGTGTAGCACAAAAAAGGGTTAAACCAGGCTGAATTAATTGGTACTGAATCTTGATCGCGTGTTTCACCGAGTCAAACTCCCCGCTTGCATTGTAAATCCCTAAACCTTCGGAGCACCCGTGGCGCCCCACTCTACCGTCATGCGGCTAATCCGTCCACGACTCAACTCACCCGTGACCACCCTGCTCTGGCATGACCCTCGAGCTTCTCTAACCCGTCCACGACTCAACTCACCCACATCTCCAGCCCGTTTGCACATCCAGACCTCCCTACTCGCGCAGACTGACATCAAGTTCAGCGTTGCCGCTACACTCGGCTGCGACATCCCGTCAACGCCGCACTTGTCGGAGGGATCTCGTGGTCGATTCATGCTGACATGCTTGTTTTCTCAAATTGTGCGGCACAACTAGCCAGTCAACTTCAAGAGGGTGAAGAGATGGGGCAGTAAACGTCACTGTTTTCAGGGTCATGCAGGATGTGAACTTTTTCAAGAGTTCAAGGATCAATTTTGGACCAAACAAAAGTTTTAGGATCAAAACTAAACTTTCTCAATAATTCAGGGACGAAAAGTGGACTTTCTTTTTTTTTAGGGAACCAAAGAAACTAAGTGATATGATGCCACACCTCGATAGCAAATTAAATATTACGAGTAAGAGCATCTCCACCGGCTTCGCCGGAAAAGTGTCCAACACCCACGAAATATTGTCCGCTACGGGGGTCCACCAAATGTCCGGCCCAATTTTTCATTCAATTTTTCATGCCCAAATGACCGCTACTTCGGCTGCCACGCGCAAGGATTATAGGAAGTTGGCCCATAGAGCATAGAGAAAAGAGGAGAGATTTCGGTCTAAGGGCCCCAGATTGTTAATTAGAATGCACCACTTGAGAATCAGTTTTATATATTACAATTGGAGTAAAAATGTGAAATGTATAAAATTCCAAGGCTGCACGTTTTTCTTTTAATCAGCTTACCATTACAGATGGTTTGATGACGCCATATCCTTATAAATGCAATGCTTGTGTGCACCTTATTACATAGTACCGTGGTACCTATTTCGATTTCGAGGGAAACTAAAACAAAATACTAGTGTTTGCTGCCATATATACACTCCACGTGTTTCTCCCCTCCTAGGAAAGGTATCACCCCCCCCACCCCCCCTCCTTACACACGTACGTACACCCACTCCCCCCACACCATGGCAAAAAGACAGAGAGGTATAGCCATATGAAAAGTAGGTATTTGTCGTGTGTAGTTCCATTGATGCTTTGTTTGTTTCGATCTATCACAGTTTTAGGCATGGAGGGCATTGGGATTTACGATGTGAGTAACGTGTTACTAGTAGCATGTAAATATAAAAGTAGCATACATCTATAGCAAGAGATTCGTGCCAGATTACGATATCAAGCTACGGTAGGATCAGGTGTTGCATGATGCATATACTCTCGGACTTCAAGTCTAGTTAAAAGAGGCACTCCCGAGCACTCAACTCCGTGGTGTTTCCCCAGCCGTGAGCCAGCGCGGAGGAATCGCACGATCATGCCGGGAACACGAGAGTAGAATATGGGAGCACCAGGGAAAAGGACGTACAACAGTTCTTATAGAGCCTCGGCGCTTCCTAAAACTACAACTGAAGCCGCAGTGTGACGCTCCACACCAAGTTCAAAGTTCATCCATCCAAATAGATAAATAGTGGCTACGTTGCAATGCAGGTTAATTAGTTCCATGTGAGGTAGAATCAGGGCACACACCTGTGCATGCGTACGAACAAAAACTGGAAACAAGAAATAGGCATTCCACAGCGTAAACCTATTTAACCGAATGATGCTCTAAGGACTTCCACAGCGTATGACCATATCGGTGCCCTCTGCTGCCTAGACGGTGCTTTGGATTTTATTTTTTTAGAGAATTAAAGCAACTAAGTGCTCTGATGTCCGAACTCGTTGGCCGAAAAATATATTATGAGTAAGAGCATCTCCATTGGCACCGCCGGAAAAAATTCCAGCACCATGAAATATTGTCCGCTATGGGAGAGTAACCCCCCCCCCCCCCCCCCCCAAGCACAAATAGCCGGCCCAAATTTGCATTCAAATTTTTGATATTTTACAAATACTTTGAACAAAATTTAAACTAACTCTGACCCTGATCCTAACTTTAATCATCACTGATGGCTGCTTCGGCTGACGCGAGTAAGGAGTATAGGAAGTTGGCACATATAACATAGAGAAAATAGGAGAGGTTTCGGCCTAAGGGCCCCATCTAATAAGTAAGAGCGCGCCACTTAAGAATTGGGTCTACAAATTACAATTAGAGTGAATGTATAAAATTCCAAAGCCTGCCACTTTTTTCTTTGGATCCGATGGTTTTATGAATCATATATCCTTATAAATGCAATGCCGATGTGGTGACAATAGATGCATGTTATTACATAGTACCATGGTAGGTATTTCAACTCAGGATAGAATACCATAGTACTACGACTTTATCTTAAATATATCGTTGTACATTTCGAAAGAAAAATAAATAAAATACTAGTGTATACTGCCATGCATATATACACTCCATATGTGTCTCCCCTCCTAGGAGAGGTATAGCCTCCTGCAAAAGAAAGAGAGAGAGCGAGGCATAGCCATATACAAAGTAGTTTTGTGTCCGAAGTGATCTTTTACTTGTCGTGCGTACTTGAATCCATGCTTTGTTTCGATCTATCGCAGTTTTAGGCATGGAGGGCATTGGGATTTAGGATGGGAGTAACATGTTACGAGTGGCATATACATGTCGAAGTAGCGTCCATCTATACCAAGAGATCCGTTCCAAACTGCCATAAGGAGGAGCAATACAATCATGTGTTGCATGATGCATATACTTTCCAACTTCAAGGCTAGTTAGAGGTGGCACTTTGGAGCAGTCCAAGGCTCAGTGGTGTTTCCAAAATAGCTAACTCGCGCGGCGGAACCGCACCGGAACATGAGGGTGGAGTAGGGGGGCAGCATGTGAAAGGGCGACCACAAGTTCTTGTAAAGCCACGCTGCTCCCTAAAGCTGCAACTGAAGCTGTAGTGTGATGCTCCATGCTGACGAATCACACGTGTACATCCATCCAAATAGTGACTGACGTCGTAACACAGGGTAGATCCATGTGAGCTAGAATAATGGCAAACACTTGTGCATGGATACAAACAGAATTTGGAAACAGGAAAAAAACATTTGCACATTGGATAATTGCTGATTCTAGCAGATCCCTAAAATAACCATCAGTTTACAATTTTTGGAGGTAAAACATAACCATTCAATATCCCATAAACGAGGTTGTCCTGTATTTTTATATGGTAAACTGAAAAACGAGACAACCGTAGATTATATTTGCAGTACGAAGGAAAAGTTTTTCAGTAAACCGTAAATAATAATATGGTTGGGGGGGGGGGGGGGGGGGATCTTCAGGCCCGAAGGCAACGACGACACTCATGTCGGCGATGATGATGCTCACAGGGACAACATATTTCCTGACGAAGAGGCTCGATCCTGACATCATACTTTGGTTCCCCACTGGAAAGTTTGATTCTCGTGTCAATCGGCGATGCATGTTTAGGGTACAAACTTTTATCGGATGCTGCTCTAATGCCTTCGTTGTTTAGGCATCAGCCACTGGTACCCTCTGCTGCCTAGATAAGGATTTAGAGTTTTTTTAAGGAGTTAGAGCAACTAGGTGCTCCAATGACCAAACTCGATAGACGGTAAAATATTATAAGTAAGAGAATCTCTACCGACACCCCCGAAATATTGTCCGCTATGGGGGTGCCTGGACACTTGTCTGTCCTATGGGGACAGCTACCCCTAGCCCCCCCCCCCCCAACGAAATACAAACTAACTCTAACCCTAATCATCGTTGCCGCTGCTCCGGCTGATGCACGCAAGGCGAGCGTGAGGCAGGGGCAGTCCAGTGGGTCGAGCTTATGACGTGGCCGTGGCTTCTGCTCCTATGGTTTGGTTGCCGAAACAAGCAAGGCTAGCGTGAGGCCGAGGCAGTCCCCGTTGGCGGCGGCCCCGTATCGCGATGGGACGCGGAAATCCGTCAACACCTCCTCATCCATGTCCGGCTTCGGCATGCGGAAGGCGATCCCACCGCCCCTCACTGGTGAGGGCGCCTCCGGCTTCGGGTGGGAAACAACGACGGGCTCCACTAGGAAGTGAAATAGAATGAAATTGAGCCACTTTGTGCTTCCCTATGAAATTAGGCATGGAACAAGGCACTACAAAGAAATTATGGGAGTTACGAAAGAAGCTTCGGCTCATATTGTTCATGGGTTGAGAACAGGAGTTGAACTCTAGGAGGTCAAATCCTCCCTTGTTCCTAGTACAGCAGTCGGCCGTTAACCGACCGGTCGTAGGTTCGAAACTTCGAATCCTACTTGGGGAGGTTTCCCTCGCATCATGTCGCCGGGCTTGTTTGACGACGTTCTCCATCATGTGGCAGTCCTACTATCTCCTCAGCCGTTTGTCACTGTACTTCTTCAAGCCATCCTATTTTTGGGTCCACGACTTCATACTCGCCTTCAAAAATCTCTCAACACACATGAGCCATGGCAGCGCGTTTTCAGAGCCATCGAAGGTGGAAAACTACAGCTTGTGGAATTTGGGCTTGGCCGCAGCAAGCATAGTCATCTCACGCCTGCAGTAATTATGCATAAGATTGTACTGGCCTGGCCTCATGTGCAAAACAGCACGGTTCCATGCATCGTTACATAAGCAAAGCATAAAGCTCATAGGGGCAAATAAAGAATGATTGCCCTGGATTTCATTGATTAAATGTTACATCGTTCAGTAGTGAATTAAGAGATACAACATCAGCAATGGAGATTGCCAGATTCTCATCCTCACTTCAACTGTACTAGGAGGGGATGCATGCGTAAGGCCTACAAAATGGTGTTAGCTGATGACTAACCAGTTAACAAACTACTCGCAGTATGTACTCTTGTTTCGCCTACGTCAACTCATCGGAAAGACGAAATGCTCGGAGATCTGCACACGCTTGGCGATCTGGAGCCCTCCCGCGCCCCCGAGCTTAGAGAGGATGAGTCACTCCGGAGATCGGATAATCGAGCCTTCTCACGCAATAGTTTGCACTGCGGAAGGTGAATTTTTTCGAGTCAGTAAATAACAAAATCTAGTTAGTTTTCACACCATTGCATAGTAATATATACCTTTATTTTAAGATCTTCAACATCACTCTCCAAGGAGGAAATGCAACATTGGAGTTGATTTAAGGCTTCCATTGCTTTCAGAAGACTCGCGTCAGACTCGTGGTTTCTAACTCCAGCTACCTGTAGCAACAGTATGGTTCATGTAATCTGGCATGGCAAGCTCGTATCAACCACATGAGGACGCTGCTTTGCTTCTTAGTAGAAATATCCATACCTTCAGAACGCTGGTACACAAACTCGATAGGTTTTCTGCGAGTTTGTTTCTATCTTGTTCGATTTCCTGTTGACATGTAACAAGCAGAATATCAGTGTCCTTGTACCGTCTATGATTATTAACAGATAGAAAACGAAGTAGACGCACCTCTAATTTCTTCCTCAAATGCTCTTCCTCTTCGATCTGTTCATATGGATCTCTTCCATCCGAGACCTCGTAGCGGGCAAGCTTTTCCTTTGTGCGGGTAACAGTGACTCCTAACTGTTGCAGCTTTGCACTTAGTTCTTCATTCTGCTTTTTCAGCAGGATATTTTCTTCCTGCACGAAAGATGATCAGATGCTGAAACAGCAACGTTTAGATATATACCGAAAGGTTTAGAAGTAGTCGATACCTTAGTTTTGACATGGTGATTAATTCGCAGCTGGAGATTCTGTTGTCTGTTAAGCTTTTTTACTTCATCTTCAAGATTATAAATGATAGTTTTGTAGTTTCCATTCTCAGCCTACAACATATCAGCCAATTAATATAGCAAGTAAACATTTAAGAGAGAAAGAACTACGTCCTTATTTTTCTAGTGGAAACCTTAATTGACATACCTTCAGCAAGTCAACTTCAGCTACCATAAAATGTTCCTTTTGTCGTAATTGTTCTATAGTAATACGAGCAGCTCCAAGTTCTGACTGTCTTTGGTTTATTTCATCAATCCAACTGTAGCAAAAACATTCACATGCAGGTCATGTTAATCTATAATTCAGATTTTAAAGAGGTCATCGATGGCGAAATATCTACCTCTGTCTTTCGTCAATGAATTCATCCAGCCGCTGCTTCAACTTCATCAGCTCATCTTTAGATTCTTCAGTTTGATAAATAGCTGACTCTTTCGTGCTCATCTTTTGCTGTTTGTCAACTAGAGTCTACAGTACGATAGGCACATGTTTAGAAAACTATTGTGGCTTAAATGCATAAATCGAAATAAGAGAATTGGCATTTTTACCGCCCAAGTTGTCATATTCATCTTAACCCCCAACATATCACGAATCACATCGTGTGTCATACTGTCAGTTGCAGCTAATTTCGCATTCAACATGAATATCTACATAAGAAAAAAGCTAGATTAGTAAAACTACAAATAGAATAAACAGAATGAAGTGGAAATTTTAGAGAAATCTCACCTCCCTTTGACGACTAGCTGATATGCCCTCGAGTTCCATAATACGCTGCTTTGCGGCACTAAGTTCTTCATCTTTCTCAGAATTCACTTGTTGAACAAAGCCCAAACCAATACATTTAAATGGGGAGCCTGATCCTCTAGGTTTCAAGCTAATCTTCTCCGGTCTCGTTGACAAAGCATTTGTTGATGTATTGTCAGTATTGACCTGCTGCGCCATAGCCTCCAGCTCCATGAACTAACCAAATCATATTTCATTAGCTCTCTTGTAAATTGTTGACAACTTCACTTCTTGAAATAAATCAGAAAAATGAAATTGCTTACTTTTTGCTTATATTCGCGTGCTGCTGCCTCGGCATGTAGGTTTAGCTCTGATATATGTGACTTGCATTGAGCAATCTATAAAGAAAAGATATCGCATATTGAAACCAGTGATGTTTGGATAACACTTGTGTGATAGCAAATGGATGTAGTCCGAATAACTAAAACATTTCCATATGTGATAAATGTACCCTATTTGAAACAAAAGGCTATAAATGGCTAGAAAATATATCATTACCTCTGATTCCTTTTCAGCAACCTCCTTTTGAAGTATTCTGATACTCTCCTGAGCACCCAGTAGCTCAGTGTGTATCTCGCTTGAGTGTCTGCGGGAGAAAGTTAAGCCAATTATTACCCTTTTCTAGAGTACTATGGCAGGAGCTCTGCATTTCGTCCAGAAAACAAGGAAACCCCGGGAGAAAAGCAAGGCAGTGGGCTCAACCACCTAGCAAGTGAACTAATGACTGCAAAACGTAACTGGTAACAAAGCTCGTAATCATGCAAACCTGAATGAGTCAGTTGAATCAACCGTTCCATCTTCCACAGAGCTCCTTATCTTCCCAGAAGATGATACGGATGGCATTTGGTGCCTGACTTTCTGCAGCTCCAGCTCTAAGTCTTCTCTCTGAATTCTTTGCCGCTCTGCTTCATCCTTGATGTTGCCGACCTTAAGGTATATACCCAGTGTTATTGTTAAGAAAAATAACTGCAGTAAGTAATGAATCAACACTGAAATATAAGTAGACAGCTCACCTTTTTCTCCAGAGCATTTATGGTACTTTCGAGCTCCTGAATTGAGCTCTCCAACAGCTTGACTTCTTCATCCTTCTCTTCAGCATGTGTCTTCCTTTCATCCGCTATCTGTAGATGTACAACAGAAGGGTTTTAGAAGAAAATAACGCAAGCGGTACTAAGAGAGATAAAAATAATGATGTAGGTAGCTGAGCACCTGTTGAGCCTCCATAGCAATTGCTTCACTTTCTTCTGCCACTGCCTGAGCCATCTCCAGCTTCTCTCTCAGGGTAAGCACCTGAGAGTCACAGCATTTCTTCTCATTCGAAAGCTTGGAGAAGTCATTTTGCAAATTTTGAAGCAAGCTGCTCCTTTCATCAAGTAAATTTCTCAGCTCAATCAACCTTTCTTCCATTCTTTCAGTGTCATTACTTTTATGGGCTAACTCCTCTTTCATAGAGTAACTGATCTGTTCAATATGGTTCAGCTGAGATCTCAATTCACTGTTCTCCATAGAAACTGCATTTAGTTCAGCAACTGTGTTTGCTAGCTGCTCCTCTAGCACAAATATCTTTTCATTAGCCTTCATGATTTGAGCTTCTAGTAGTTGCCTTCCAGAAACAAGATTATCAAGATCATGCGATTTAGAAGCAACCTCATGTTCTAGTGATTTAATTGTTTCAGTTAACTCAATAAGTTGATCTGCTTGATCTTTTGCAACAGATGCTGACTCCTGTAATAGGCTAAGATCAAATGACAAGCCCTTTGACAATTCATCTTTCCTGGCTAATTCCAACTGTAAAATAGAATTATGGGTGGTCAACTCTTCAACAGACAACTGAACCAAGTCTAAATCATCAGAGAACTTCATCGCCATGTTCAACTGTTCATCGATGTATTTCTGTACTTGAGCAGTAATTTGTTCCAAACATGCTTGAATGGAGGCAGATAACTTCTCTGTATCAACATTAGAAACCAAATGAACCATGCTCTGGCCCTTGCGCAGAATATCCAGCATTTCATGTTTCAGTGAATCATTATCGGACCTCAAATCATTTTCTCTTGAAATTCCGAGTTCAATTATCTCAGCTTTCAACTCAAGCTCTTTACATAAGGCTCCATGGGAGCACTGCAATTCCATCAGAGTTTTGACTTTTCCATCTAAATCTGTTTGCAAGGATCTGATGTTGGACTCCAAGGTGTCAACTACATATCTAAGTTTTGGGTTTTCCTCGCTTATTGCATGCAGACTTTCCATAACTTCATCCTTGCTCTGCTTCAGTTTCTTTATATCAATCCTTATATTACTGTTCTCCTCCTGTAAAGCATTAATTGCAATACTACCCAAATCCTGGTCAACTTTCCACAAAAGTGCTTCTGCCTTCAATCCTTCAAGTACTTCAGAAAATATAAGCCTTTGTTTTTGCAGTTGTACTTTGTGTTGCTCCCATTCTGCAGCCAAAACAACAGACTCGATATCATTTGCAATAGTGTTGATCATAACAGACTCATGGTGGTAGTTTATGAGCCAACTGCACAACTCAAATTCATTGCACTCTTTCATGTCATTTGCGGGTATAGTACTATTCACTTCAGGCAGACTGAGAACTTCAAGCATTGTGTTTTTTAACATTCCATTGAGAAGCAACGTTTCGTCCAATTGGTGGCGCAGCTCTTCCTTCTCTTTCGATTGAGCTGCCAAGGAGCTCCTGTTGGTAGCATCAATCTCTTCAGTCAAAATGGATATCTCATTATACATGGAATCTGACCTTGCCAACATTGCTTCTTCTTGTGCTTGCAAATGCAGAATTTTCTTCCCAAAGGAAGATAGTCTTGAGCTCAGTTCAGTTGCTTCTTGTTCCTTCTTCGCAATACGACCAAAACTGTGGTTGATGTCGAGTAGTAACTTTCCTTTGAGAACACTGCACATTTCCAGTTCATTCTTTGATTTATCATTGTGCTCTCGCAGTGTAGATATCAATGAATTAGATTCAGAGATTCCCCGCTGAAGGAAACCATTTTCTGCATGGAGCCCAGTAACTCTCTCCAACAAAATCCCCATATGGCAGAGGTGCAGCACAGAAACAGCACAATCTTTTCCAATTATCTCTAACCAGTTCTCCTCCAACAAAGTTCTTACCAACTCTGCGAACTGCCGTAGTTCTGACCTCATCCATTCAATATCAGAAGCCACAAACTCAAGGTTCTCTGATAGCAAATTCTTCAGATGTCCGATTCCATCTTCCAGTTCAAGAACTACCTCATTTGCTTCACGCAAATTTGATTCGAATTTCTTTTCCATATCCATGTAAGTTTGTTCCTTCACAGCCAGCAGCATCTTCAAACTACTGATTTCACTTAGCAAATCATCCTTTTCACTAACAAACAAAGATTCCTTTTGTTTGTACTTTTCTGTGTGGAGTTTTGCTTTTTCATTCGCTTCCACCAGTGCCTTGACTGTAGACTCTGCATCAGCTATAGTTGCCTGCGCTTCTTGAAACTGCGCTATAAGAGTGAAAGCCTCAAATGATTTCTGTTGTGCAAGACCTTTGGCCTCAGAAATCTCAAACTCAAGTGCCTGAAAGAATGATCATAATTGATAACAAGGAATCAAGATCGACCAACTCAAGAAATTGAATGCAACATTCCATCTGTAAATACAAACTATGTTGTTTCTACAGAAAGGATAACAACAAAATTCATCTGTTCTGCGGGGAAAAAGAATATGGGTAAAATATTTTTGTATCTATCAATGCATTGAGACGCAGAGCTTCTTGCACATTAATACCACATCCCTGCATGTACATTTTTAGTATGAGCCTCTTTTATTAGAAAGAGAGACAAGTCTACTGTATTGTTTAGTTTCTGGCAACATAGAAACAAGTCTACTGTGAATATGCTCGTTTACAAATCCAACTGAAGCCTAATCCAGTACTCAGAAGACCAGAAAACAGATTAACAGAAAATAATTACAATGGAAGCCTTCGGCATCATAAAGTATTTACCTCTTTCTCTTTATGCCATGAAACAAGTGATGTTGTAGCATCATTGTCTTTTTCTTGCATCTTTATTTCCAATTCTTCCAGTCTAGCTTCATAGCACTTCTGTTGATCAGTTATATGCGACTTCAACTGAAGCACCTCGGAACTTAGATCTTTCACAGTTTTTTTACTCTGGAAAAGGCACTCTTTCACATTTTTCTTTTCCTGCAGAAGCTTGGCCATTTGAGACTGCAGCATCTGCAGTTCATATATTGCAGACTGCATCTCCTTACTAAGTTGGCAAAGGGGCACAGCATTGCATTGCTCTCCAGCTTCAAGGGCTCCAAATGTTTTAAGCTCAGCCTAAAACATGGAGTAAAATATGGTCATGCCATGAATTTCAAAGACCGGTACTCTTAATAGGTACATAATGATTAACAGGAGGAACTTACTGACATAAACAGTAGTTGTTTGGTTCACCTCGATACCAAATAAAAGAGCATTATCTTACCCGGTCCTCCAAATTCAAGTGTGAATTTTGACAAACAACTTCTTCAGGATCCACAGAAAGGCTTGATTCCAACGTATTGAATCCAACTCCAAACTCATGTATAATACCCTTCGCCTTCAGAACATCCGACAACATTCGTAACAAAACAGTATTTTCTTCATTTTTTAGCTTCTCAAATGTCTGCTCCTTGTCCTTGGTCTGACTCAATGAATGAGCTATAAGTTTCTTTGAGTCATCTAATTGAGTCTCGAGCTGATGGATCTCTTCTTCCATCCTCCTCAGTGATGATACATAGTTTTGTTCAAGAACCTCCTTCTGCAGAAATGTTCCAATGGATTCATCCAACAGAAGCTCCACTCTCCTAAGTTCTTCAAGTTGCTGCTGGTTCACTTGTTCTTGTTCCGATGCTTGAGATCTTAAAAGAGAAATTGTTTTTTCTTGATCATTCATTTCCTGTTGATGCATCTCATTTATTGCCTCCATTGCTCCTCTTAAGGACTTTAATTTCAGGTCCAAGTCGCACTTTATGTCATCTGCCTCTTTCAATCGGCTTTGGAGCTCTTTGAGCAGCTTCTCTCTGTCAGATATACCCTGACACATGTTCTGAACTTGATCCTCAACCCATCTTCTTTGAGAAAAGGACTCCGAAATAAAGGCCACCTGGTCAGAAGCTTCATCAAGAGAAGCATTTCCGTCCACAAGAAAGCTTCCAATGTCAGCAGCTAATCTGTCCCAGTCATGGGTCAGGAGTTGAATATCCTTTTCTTTTTCCTCAATTAGTGCAGAAAAGCTTTCATTATCTTTCATCGCCTCATGTAGCCTATCATTCAACTGTTTCCTTTCCAGTTGAAGCTCATCTAGGCTATGCTTGACTAATAACCCACATTTGTTACTAGCATCTAACTGTTGCTGGAGCAATAACAGCTCTTCCTGTAAGCTCTCCCAGTCATTGGTCAACAGCTGGATTTTCTTTTCTTTTTCCTCAATTAGTTCACAAAAGCTTTCATTTTCTTTCATCACCTCAAGTAGCCTATCATTCAACTGTTTACTTTCCAGTTGAAGCTCATCTAGGCTTTGGTTCGCCATCAACTCATTTTTGTTACTAGCATCTAACTGCTGTTGGAGCGGTAGAACCTCTTCTTGTAAGCTCTCCCAGTCATTGGTCAACAGCTGGATTTTCTTTTCTTTCTCCTCAACTAGTTTAGAAACGCTCTCATGCTCTTTCATTATCTCAAGTAGCCTATCATTCAACTCTTCTCTTTCCAGTTGAAGCTCATCTAGGCTTTGTTTGGCCAGTAATTCATTTCTGTTACTAGTATCTAACTGTTGTTGGAGCAGCAGAACCTCTTCTTGCACGCTCTCCAAGTCATTGGTCAACAGCTGAATTTTCCTTTCTTTCTCCTCAATTAGCTCAGAAAAGCTTTCATTCTCTTTCATCATATCAAGTAGCCTGTCATTCAACTCTTCTTTTCCCAATTGAAGCTCATCTAGGCTTTGTTTGGCTAGTAACTCATTTTTGTTACTAGCATCTAACTGTTGCTGCAGCGATATAAGCTCTTCTTGTAAGCACATAATCACCTCAGTTGTTTCAACTTCAACCTGTCTACGGACTTCATCCATTTCTTGCTCAGCAGAAGTGTCAGATGCCTGATCTCTTTGGTACCTTGTATTCAAGTCGTGTGCCTTCTCAAGTGAAGCTTGCATCCTTTTCAGCTTTCTCCGCAGAGGTGAATCTTCATTGTCGAAACACTTCAAAAGTTGCATTCTGGGCTCTGCACTGGCCAACAGGCTTTCTCTACGGTGGTTGTCAGACTCAGTATTTAATCTTGAGATTTCTCTGTCCCTCCTCTCTAGAATCTCAATGCTCTGCTGATTATTCTCCTTCAACTCATCTAGCTCATTTATCAACAAAATTTGCTGTGACTCAAGAGCGTCAATAACAGATCTTGCACCATTCAGTTCGCTTTCTATGGCATCCCTCTGCTTGCAAGCTTGAACAATATGTAAATTTGCTGCTTTCAGCTCATCACCTAAGATGGTAGTTCTTTCCTCAACCTCTACACGGGCTGTCCTCTCTTCTGCAAGAATTGATTTAAGTATGTCCAACTCCAGCTGCAGGCTTAATATATCTTCTGTGTTCCCCATTAGAGCATCATCACAACAATCTTCCATTTTTGCAAGTGCATGAGAATCATGCTGGTGTGTCCATAAAAGCAGAAACATAATGTCAGGTTTTGTCATTTTCAGTATAACCACAACTATTTCAGAGAAGCTATTCTCCATACCTCAAATACAGTACAAGGTTCCTCCCTCTTTGTTGGTTTGATGGTACTCAATTCTTTTTGCAGATCAGCTATTTCCCTGTGAAGTGAATTAGTTGCTTAAAACCATAGATTTCAGCAAACAAAATGCATGCTAGCTCTTATGTACAAGACTATAAAATTACCTTGTTAGTTTTTCATTTGATTCTAAGCAACCTTGCAGTTCATTCCTGCAGATTTCCAACTCTTGACAGGTCCTTCTCAACTGAAAATGAATTGAGAAACAGAGAAAGAATAACATCAGTTCGTAAATGGCATCAACATATGGCATGCTTGGCCATTGCAATTTCAGTCAACATAACCATATGCCAAAGATAAAATTATTCTCTTGAGGGGAAAATGGTACCTCCTTAGGTAAAGTTTCAGTCTCAACATAACCATTTTGCTGCTCAGTTAATATCCTCCCATCAGGTATTTGCAAGACCTGTCAGCACAAGGAATGCTGATTAAAGGAACCTAGTACAGTACAAAATAGAATTACAAAGTGAAGGTTAATAAACCTGATTTCGAAGGTTGGATATTTCATCCAACAGAACCTCCCTCTCCCCTTCATTACAGAACTGCTGGTACCTACAAGTACATCGAAAACTTTTAGTACAGTACAACGATATTCATGCATGTTGTTGGTATAGACAATACATCATATCATACCTCTTGAGTTGGTTCGATAAACGAATATTTTCTAGTGCAAAACGGGTTACTTCCGGATTTTTGTCAACTTTTGCACGAAGCAACTCTATTTCTTGTGACAAATTTTTTATGTCTTCCAGTAGATATGATTCTGCTGGCAATTTGTTTTGAACAAGAGCTTCCATCCGGTGAATCTTATCTTCTCGAAATTTAAGTGTCATCTTAGCGCACCTTGTATCCTCCTCTCTTTGACAAACCTAAGAAGATGCAACGGAAGTCATTACAGGACCTCTTAAAAAATTGCAGATAGCTTTTACAAAGAATTGCGTTGTTGCTAAAAGGTACCAATCGGTTCAACTGCTCAATTTCAACTTCAAGTTGCTTTACTGCAGCTTCTGCCATTGATTCTCTTCGCAATGCTCCTGCTAGTGTTTCTTCCAGTGATCTCATCTGCAAGATAATTTATTTATGAAGGAACTTCCATGGCACACCGTGGGGCACACACGGAGAGAATCAGCTTTAATCTAATCGATTATTTTAAATATGGAATTTTTCTTCAGTAGATGCAGGAAAAAATGAACAAGGTCACTCAATAGAAGGTGTTCGTCGTGACTACGAATTATATACAAATGTGGTTTGAGTTTCATAAAAATGATAGTAGCTTAACAACCTAACATAAAATCAAGATAGGTTAACCCGGTGGGCTTTCAACATTTGAAACTTGGAAGTAATGAGTACAATTTAAGGAAATCCTGACAAAGGTAAGTTTCAAAAACAAAAAAAATCCTGACAAAGGTGGATTACCTGCTTATCTGAAACTCTTAAATCTTGCAAAGACTTCATATTCTGGGTGTCACTGTCAACTTCCTCGTCCACACTCATGTGATCAGCACCATCGTCAAGATCACCTCCGGATCTTCCACAGATATCAGTGGTGAATGGTAACGATCTAGAACACGTTGACGCTTGAGGGCAGCTAGCTCCTCCTGATTCATATAAGGACCTTCTTTTAGTTAAGAATGATGTTAGATGGAATGAAAAGTGTGATTAATATTCTGTAGATATCACCTTTAGGAGACGGATTTGATGTTGCAAAGCTAGAACATCTCCTGAAGCATCTTCATTCACAACCGCCTTCAAATTTGAAGAGACAAGAATTTGCAAATGGTTAGTAACCTAAGATATGTTCATAAGGAATATTGACCTGAAAGACAGATACTTACATTGTTTTGAATGAGCCTTGCACGCTGAGCAAACTTGAGGGTACTGAGTGTTTCATTACCGGAACTATTTTAAGGCACCAGAAATGAAATAAGTATGAGTATACCAAACTCCATCTTGAGCTCTTTCCATAGGATTGAATTTTAAGTACAAAATTCATTACCACAATGAAGGGCTGACGTTTGCGATGATCATGGTCTTGGAGTTTCCACCAAGTGAATCCTGTGAAAGGGGGAGTAAATGATTACTAGACCACAAGGGAACAGCAATAAAGACCACAATAATATGGTATCTCGAGGTTGTTACCTGGAGAAGAAACGTTAATCTTGAATCCCTATAAGGAACATGTTTGTGCTTCCCATTTGTAAGCTCAACTAAGTTCATTATCACAAGACTGCAATTCACAATTCCGGAAAGAACGCATTGATGAGCAATAGCACAGTCAAATCTTTTATCATAGTCAACTAAGAGTTTGATAGTCGATACAAACCCCAATGTTGATAACGATTTGTTAATATTAGCAGCTTCTTTCAGCCGCTCCCCTTCAGCACCAGATGTCCTCTGCCTATTTTTGGTAGATAAATTGATATTTCACTTAGGACAAGAAACTATGAAGCCAGTAAGAATATTGTCCACTTACCTTTCTGACCCAGCAAGATCAACTAGGTTCAGTCTTGCAAACCGTAAGTTAGTCGTAGAATCTTTCTCCCACCTACTCTCGATAATACATGTGAACACACTGTGGGAGCGACTACTCTCGCTATTCATATGTGTAGCCGCCACTTTCCTATTCATAGAACCCTGAAGTAGGTTTCAGGAAAGCCTGATTAATTCAAATTCTTTGGCAGTCTGCTGTAAGATATTTGCAAGAAAGGAAATCCAAGAACCTCATAAATTTACTTACATGCATCAAAAGTTTTATTATATCACTGACACAGCCTACTTCAATTTCAGTCAGATTTTCTACATAGACTCCATTTATATCTTCTCGGAGCTGCACATAAGATTTCATATTTGTACAATCACAAAAATGGCGTTGCACCAATAAGTCATATTCACTTTAAGCAATAGCATGAAAGCGTACTGGGAGATTTGTGGCTGAAGGATCAAGAAGATCTGTAATCTGTTCATTGTAAATCTCAAGGAAGAACATTTGCAGTTGTACTTAAGCTTTTCATCCCTCCTGCTCTCTTCCTCCTGCAGTTTCGGGTTGCACACATAACACGTTAAAGATTCACAACATCGTGTAATCGGCAATAAATGATATGTTATGTACGGGGAGTCTGTTACCGCTCTGATCCTGGCAAACAAGAACTCGAAAATGCGCGGTGTCATTCCACGTTCTGGACTAGGCCTCACTTCCAGATCACTGATATCACCAAGCATCGTATATGTTTTTCCACTTCCAGTCTGCAGATAATTAAAGGGTGCAAGAGCATGAATGCAGTTCTTCATAGTCAACAAATAAAACAAAAACATTGCTAACTACCTGCCCATAAGCAAAGACGCAGCTGTTGTATCCAGCCATGCAGTTCTCGACCATTGGTAAGCCAGCAACACGGAAAAGCACTTCCTGCCAATGCAAAACTCGTCAGTTATTTACAGTCCAAGAAATAGAACCAAAGCATGACACCAAATTATTTTGAAGCTGACCTGGTTCACTGCTTCACAAGCAACATGGTCAAATGTAAAGTGGGTTTCTGGCTGACCAATCCATGTGATACTCTGGGCACTGCCTTGCTTCAAACACCGATTATAACCATGCAGGTTTTTCTCCGCACTATTTAGAGGGCGAACACGGATGACAACCTGGAAAATAAAACCACATGTAAAGAATGTGTAGCATGATGCCATTGTGTTTTTATGTATTTGAAATCGTGTGAAATGGTGAAGTTGACTCTCCAACGTATGTACTGATTCATAATCTAAAGCTCAAGCACATGCATACATTGTTATAAACGATTAAACGTGAGCAGTTTTTTCACCCAAAAAAGGTACACAAAGGAAGAACAAATAATCATCAACAAACTTATTTTTCTGCCTCCCTCAAAAAAAAAAACTTATTTTTCTGCCATCTTCAGAATCTTAACTGGGTACTACTATACCTATGTTGGAAGAAAATTAATAAAAGTAGTTCTTTATCCCCATTTCATATGTTGGCATTCATTTCAAATATTGAAATTCTGGGATTATCAGTCAGTAGCCAACCAATCTGTAACTTGAGCTAAATGAGTGTATAATGTATAGATGCCGCATCATATTTCCGAATCAATCAGTAATTTCACTAGGAAACGGCAGAAAAATCAGAGCGCATTGTTTTCGAAAAGGAGGATAGCCCCCGGTCTGAAAATCAGGGTGCATACCTGCACGTTGTTCTCCATCCAGAAGGAAGGATCCTCCCGTAGCTCAAAGTGCGGCACCTCCGCAGAGCTCACCATTGTCGCTGGCCCGAACGACACGGGCGTCCCCCTGGCAGCCATTGGGAACCCCAGCCCCCGGGCACCGCTGCTCGTCACGGGCCTCGACCCGCTCATCCCCACACTGTACGCCGGCTTCGACACACTCTTCGTCGGCGTGCTCCCAGTAGACCCCCCCTCGGAGCCCGCCGGCGCCTGCACGGCCGCCCTACCGCGATGCGCGCGGGGAGTGGTCGCCGCCGCGCTGTACGGCGTCGCGCCCGCCCGCGGCGGCAGCTGCTCCTCGGCGCGGGGCGGGGCCCAACCGAACCGGGTCCGCGCGGCCGCCTTCTCCGGGGTCCGGAACGGGAGCTTCGAGGGCGTGGGAGCGGGGGACTCCGGCTTCCGCTTCAGCCCCGACGCCGGCGCGGGCGGCTGGATGGCGAGGAGTGGGGGCCTGGACGCCGCCGCCGCCGCGTCGGGCTCCGCTGCGGTGGCGGCGACGAGTGCTGCGGCGGGGTCCGAGCCGTCCGCCGGCGCGTTCTCGTCGGCTTCCGAGGAGGAAGCCCTCGCCGGGGTTCGGCGGACGGCGCCGAGATCCCGCACCATTCTGCACACAACAGAGCACACCCTCTCAAATCTCCGAACCAGAAGAGGAAAGAAATGAGGCTCGAAATGGACCGAGGTTTGCCGACGCACCTGAGCCTGGAGGAGGTGGAGGTGGCGGCGGCGGCGGTGACGAGGAGTATCCCGAGGCGGCGAATGGTGTAATGCCGCCGCCTCCGCCTTTAGAACCCTCTTCGGCGGGAGAGATCCAGGGTCGCCGCAGCTGAAGATTTCGAAATTTTTGGGGGAGAGACAAAACTCTGAACAACTGACGTCACTCCGGCGCAGCAGATCGGGCGCCTGACGGGAGAGGACCGAGCTACCTACCTAGATACCGCGGCGAGCCGCCGGAGCAGCGAGCCGGACCCGGTGCTGTCCGTTCTAGAAGGTTCTAGACCCCCGCCCCTCCCTCTCTCTCTCTGACACTCTCACTCTCGGGAAGAAGTGGGGGAGGATTGATTTGGGTTCAGCGAGGTGCTCGAGGAAGGGAGGTGTGGGGTAGCCAGGGTTAACGTAACGGGATGTGGATCGGGGGACAATGCGTTCGAAATGGACGGCCGTGATCGGATCACGGGCGGCGAGGCGAGGCCAACCCGCTTGGAAGGGTTCGAATTTTGGGGTGGCGGCCGAAGCTAGAAATGAAATGGCTCGCCGTGTTCTTGTCTTACTCGCACAGTTGGTATTTTTTTTAGATGGTCCTACCTGCACTGCTGAGGAGCGATGGAGGGGTCGTTAATTAGGACATCATCATCCATGATGTTGCATTGAATTGAATTCGAATGATCACGTGAAATTGGTGAAATGTACCACTACATCCTAAGATCAAAGTAGGTTGGTTTATCCTAAGATCATACTCCCTCTGTCCCGTAAAAGATGTTGTAAGACACTTTTTACGAAAACCCCCTTCTGTTTCTCTCGACAAACCCTGCGATCCTCTTTCCCTTCCAGTCTGCCGTCCACCGTCGCGATCCACCGGCAGCCTGCTCCGTCGCCTCACCGCGCCTTCACCGTCTACCTCTCTTCCTCGGCAGCCTGCTCCGTCTCGCAGCGCGCCGGCCGCATGATCCTTATTCTCTCGCCATACAACCAGATTCCAATGAGGAGAGGAGATTAAGGGGAAATGGACCCCCTTTTCTGTGACCACCTGCAAAGCGCGCGACTTGCTGGCTCCGGTGGCGGCGCTCATGTCCTGGAGCTCGGGGAAAGGAGTCGAGGTCGCCCTCCATGGCAGAGACCTTGGATACGGCCTGGCGCCCTCCACAGTGGCTGGCGAATCTTGGTCATCGACGGCGCCCAGCTCTGGCCCGTCTCCACCGCCTCCCTGCTGCCCGATGGCCTCAAGGACGCGACAACGATGGAGCTGTTGCATGCTGGCCACAAGGGCGCGAGCCACAGAGGGGAGATCCCACCAGTAGCCGTAGGCAGGAGGAGAAGACGGCTCGTGCGCCCAACCCATGATCTAGATCCTCTTCTCCTCTCTCACTTCAAAATTGAATCTTTGCATGGTCGTGTTGCTGCTTCATGGCTTTCTATACTCAAATGTGTGCTCAAATGTGTGTCAAATATTTTTGTGCTTCCATAGAATTGGAAGTTTACTCTGCTCTATGTTTTGGTGCAGCAGAACTAGGTTCAGTATGTTCAGATGGTACTCCTTCTACAGGTTGTACTCCATCCGGCGTAGAGGATTTCTACTGAACCTGCACAGAGGTAGATCATCATTTGCATTCTCACTAGTGACAAGGAGTATACTGTCAGTTCTAGTGTTCATGTCACTGCTAATGTTCAGACTAGTGTCATTGCTAGTGTTCAGTAGTGACAAGGTGATGACTGGCTGTACTAGCTTTTGTCTGCCTGCATTTGCTTATAACAGTGCAGTACATTGGGTCCTTGTAATAGAGAGAATTAGAGGTGTAGAAATAAGAAGCTTTAATGCTGTTGCTTGCTTAGACTATGCATTAGCTGTGAGCCTTTGACATTTAGCTCACATACTCTTGCTTAGATGTAGAAATTTGACTTGTACACTTCCTGTCATATGCAGTAGCTGTGATACTCAATATGTCAATGTCATTGACACAGAGATTACCACTCCTATACACAGGTTCTAGTAATAGTACTGTTCAAACTGAATTTTGCGCAAACTGAAAATGAATCTTACTGTTGGGTAACACGAAAATGTAGAGTAATGAAAATGAAAATGAATCTTCTACTCCTCCATAATTTTCTCATATGAGATTGCAGCAAGCAAACTACTATTTTGCACAATTATTTTTACATACAAGTATACTCCAAAAAATTTTAACTGTCCGTAGCCTTGCAATTATAAGGAGTATTGTCGATGAACATATATTGACATGCAAGATCTCCGACGTGCATGTGTAAAAGGAAGGGAAAGCAGGCATGGGATCAGCTTCTTGCAATTCTTTCAACTCTTTGTAGACTTGCACTTTTTTCTTCAGTTTCTTGCTTCAGTTTCTTTGCTTCAGGTTCTTGTTTCAGTTTCTTGACAGGGACTGTTTCTTCTTCTTCTTCTTGAACATGGGATCAGCTTCTTGAACATGTGATCAGCTCAACTATCTACAATAACTTAAAAGGAAGAGTGCATCAGTGTAAAATGCTTAACTGTCAAAATGCATGTGTATACTGAAACCTGAAAACTGTCAAAATGCATAACAGTGCATCTTCAAGACTACTCCCTCCGTTCCTAAATATAAGATATTTTAGCATTTCTCTTTCCATCCGTATCTAGACATGTTGAAAGAACAAGCTATGCCCGGATGTCGCCTAGAGGGGGGGTGAATAGGCAATTAAAACTTTTTCTATTTAGGGGCTTGATAATTGCGGAATAAAAACTATGTGTTTAAATTAACAAGCCAACAACCTAATTACTAGGCTCACCTATGTGCACCAACAACTTATGCTAAGCAATATAAGCTACAAGGTGATAGCAAGATATAAACTTCAAGCACGAAGGCTATCACAATGTAAAGTGCATAAGTAAAAGCTCGGGTATAGAAATAACCGAGGCACGCGGAGACGAGGATATATTCTCGAGTTCCTCCTTGTTAAGGGAGTACGTCTCATTGGAGGGGTGTGAGCTCGCCACAAGAGGCCTACTCAAGATGCCACAAAGGCCTCACCCTATTCTCCGATGAACCTCACCCAAGGGATTGGTTCACCTTCCACTATCAGAATCCTTCGAGGTGGATTTCGGAGCCCTTTTACAACTTGCTTGGGGCACACACCCACAACTCAATTGGGGGCTCCCAAAATGTGCCGAAGCTTCACAACCGAAGACTTCGTGGCACCTCCAACCGTCTAGGGTACACGATGCACCCAAGAGGCAACAAGCTCTTGGGAACACAATGCACCCAAGAGTAACAAGCTTCTCAACCTTCAACTTCACGTATCACTGTGGAGAGAGCAACCCGATGTAACAAATGCAAAAGGCAAGAACACACGAAGTGTTCAAGTCCTTCACTCTCAAATTTCAACCAAGCAACAAATGCTTTGGGGGAATAAGAGAGGAAGAACAAAGAGGATAAACACAAAGCAACCCCAAATCTAGATCCACTAGGTTCCCCTCACTTAGAGGAGAATTTGATTGGTGGAATGGTAGATCTAGATCTCCTCTCTTGAAACCCTAAGTTTGGGCAAGAATCATTGGAGGGATTGAGAGGAATCAAGCTCACAAGGTTAGCAATAATGGAGGAGAGAGGAAAACAAGTGAGCAAGGTGAGCAACCAGCACTTGGGGGAAGAAGGGGGCTATTTATAGCCTCCCCAAAAACTAGCCGTTGGAAAAACGAGGGGCCGGAAATTCCGGCCGGGGGCCGGATATTCCGGGGCTAACACCGGAATTTCCGGTGCCCCGGAAATTTCCGGAGCAAACCTCCGGTGCAAAGTTCCGGACCCCCACCCGAGAGAAAACGCGAAAAAGACTTAGCCAAAAAAGTTCAGATGAAAATATGGGCCGGATATTCCGGTGCAATGGCCGGAACTTCCGGGGGCCGGAATTTCTGGCCTCAGGGCTGGAATTTCCGCCCCACAGAAAACGGCAGAAATTGCAATATGAAAATGGGCATATCTTTTGCATCCGGACTCCGTTTTCGATGATCTTGGGCTCGTTGGACTCGCAACAAAAAGCTCTACAAGATCATGCAGAGAAACATCATTGTCCATCATGTGAGGAGGAAATCATAAGGAGAGAGTTTGACCTCTCTTAGAAGAGACAAACCGGAAAAGCCTCCAAAATAAAAAACGCAAGAAGGTATTCATGAAATCCGTTTTTGATGAACTAGAGCTTGGTATGGAGATGAACAAAAGCTCTAAATTCTCACATGGATAAAAGCCAAATAAGAACCAAAGATGATTGCATGGATGCAAAGGTTTGTGCTCTCTACGACGATACGATCACGATATACGGTCGAGAGCCCCTCTTGATAGTACGACTATCTATCCTATAACCCGGTCTCTCACTAAACATCATGAGACCGGTAAAATAGAAACCCTATCAAGATCATACCTTTGCCTTGCGCATTAATCCACTTGAGGTCGACGAAGTCGATCTTCATCTCCTCAAGACGCACCACTTTTCTTGATTGCGCTTTGCTTGGTGAAGATCCACATGATGCTCCCCCATACACCAAGATAGGAGAAGCACCACATAGACAAATCTTCACTTGGCCTTTATCTTTAAATGGTTGGCAAGATCCAAGCATATGACATCTTCTTGTTGATCATCTTGAACTTGACCCACACCACTTGACACCGTCCTTCATGAGCTACACGAGATCTTCCTTTTGATGCAAGCTCATAACAAGACACCTAACCCAACATAGATATACCAAGCACATAAATCATGGGTTAGTTCACAAGGCTATATTGACAAGTGCTTACCATACCATGAGATCACATGATCCCTCATGGTACATTAATAGCCTTGTGTGTTGATCAACTTGCACATAGCCTTGATCAACATATAATCTTCTTCTTCCATTAGCCTTGATTCCAACATATGGAGATCAAGCAACGCAAATGAACACATCCTACAATTAGCTTAACACAAATATTAGTCCATAGAGATTGTCATTAATTACCAAAACCATGCATGGGATCAACCATGCACTTTCACATGTTTTAGTGTAAGGTTCAAATGAATCTTGTATTAAAACATGTCTAAATACGGATGGAAAGAGAAATGCTAAAACATCTTATATTGTGGAACGGAGGGAGTAGCTTACATAGACAGGCTAACATGGTGCAACTACTGAAATTCAGTTTGTAAACTATGACCTTATTGGCTCATGTGTATATAAGACTAGCTTCTCCTGGTTGAAAATTATCTGTGCTTTTTCTTGACAACAAACAACACCAAAAATACAGTTCAATTGTGTTGTCTAGGAATCCCTACTATAGATGATTTGTACATTAGTACTCTAGACGATTTGTACTCTAGAAATGCTTCTGATGATTTGTAGCATGCTGATTTAGATTTAAATCACAACTAGTTGCACACTGCATATTCAGGAAATGGAAACCATGGAATCAATTAGCACATTAATACAATGCAATTTCAAATTGTCCAGGTTCATGTGTGCAAGGCATGCACTCAAGTTTATAATCTAATCTGCCAGCAAATTCAATTTCCATACATCAGGTTGTGGTGTGCATCAGGTTTTAATTCAACTTTAATTTGCTTATGCATCAGGTTTCCTTACACTCAGCAAGGATAACAAGTTACTCTCAGGCTAGGCAACAAAATTGGTTTGCATCAGGTCTAAGAGTATAAAATTGGTTTGCATTAGGTTTAAGAGTACAAAATTGGTTTGCATCAGGTTGTTGGCGCAATGTCGAATTCAGCAGGTTTCACTTGTCACTTGTCTCCTATAGGGAGTATTAAGCTTACTCCAACCAATCATCAGTTCATCACTAGAAGTCGACAAATTTGAGTTTCTTTACTTTGGTTGATGACAAATTCGACAGTAATACAGTAGATTCAAGATGGAAATAATGTGTTGAATTTTCAGAAGTCTGAACCTGTATCTCTTTATCTTCTATAGAAAAAAGCGTGGCTGATGGCAAGAGAGCAGCAACACGATCTCCACTAGCGGCAGGGAGAAGAAGCACGCACACGAGCGTGGGTGACACTTGAGTGGCGGCGCTTCCGGTTTTTGGTCACCGGAGGAGCGGCGGTGACGAGCACCAGCGGCGGCGAGCGGCGGACCACGACGACTGGGCAAACCAGCAAGCAATCGGGAGGGGAAAAGGGCCCTGAAGGACTAGCAGATTGCTCAGAAATTTTGGACGGCTCAGGGAAGCCTGGGGAGGTGCGACATCATCGAGCTCATGTGGGGAAGCGGCGGCCGGAGTGGTACAAGACGGGGTCGATTCCGTCGATCCATGGCTTCCCGTTAAGCGTGGCTCGGGAAGGGCCTTGCTCTCGGCTATGAGGAGCTCCTGGTCTGCTCGGAATGGCTCAGGGAGGCGTGACGCAGCGGCGATTGACGATGGCAGTCACTGTAGGGGCGAAGCTATAGGAGGACGCTAGCGGCAGGGAGCGTCAGGGAAGGAGCAGGAGCAGTCCAAGGCACGGGAGAAGCTGCAGGAGCCCGGTTCCACGGGAGAAGGAGGAGGAGCAGGCCGGCGGAACGAGCTCCACCGGCCTGGAGCCTGGCCGGCGGCACAAGCTTCATGCGATTGGAGAAGACGATCTGGTGGCCCAGTTGTAAGAATTTCAACTAAGAAAGGGGTTTATTGCAAAATGGACTGTAGTTTAAATTTTGACTCCCCACGACATCTAATTTGGGACGGAGGTAGTAGTATTTTAGTTTGTTATTTTTTTGGACTCGCAAGCAAACGATCATAGTATACCAAATTCACATATACGGAGTACTATGTGTGTGAATACTTGCTTCAGTTCGAACAGGGTCGGACCGTCGCTTCATAATGATCAAAATGTTTCCAATCTTGCTCATCTCAGCAAGAAACGTCGCTTCAGCTCGAATTGTGATTAAGTTCATCATGTGCACAGCACGGCCGGCGATCGATCTAACATCACATTTGTTAATGAAGAGGTTCTGTGCAACATATACATATGACAGGGTCGAGCCCACCGCTGCTGTTTGAAAATTCGGATGGCGTGAAATCCAACGGCTACGTGCGTGTTATTTTACGAGGAAGAGACGCACATCAATCAACCAATCCATGCACATGCTTCCCCTTCTAACCGGCTAGTTGAAAAAAGAATTACCTTACCACCAATTGCATGTTTCTCGCTGGTAATTAAGATCGATCGGTACTCTCCGGTGCGTACAGTGTTCTGCTCGGGGCCATTATTGTATCAAATCCTCGGTGAAAATCGTGCTTTCAATGCTACGGTGAATATTTTTCGAATTCAAAAGTTTCACCTCCGCATCCACAAGCATACCATCGAAAGTTGACCGGCGATTATAATTAATCACCACTTGCTAAGATTAGCATTACCACTCTGAGATAACAGATCCGGGTAGTATGCTGGCCTAAATTAATCGCACGTCCAACAGTTTAAAATGCACTAGTAGTAACTCTTTGCACAACACCGGACACAATTCAAATTCCACGGATCTAGTAGTATTTGTGCTACGCCGCTCGCACATGGATTCAATTGGTGGCACTGGCACCACTAATGAATCACAAAGTCATCATGAAATCTTTGAGACGTGTGTGATCGATATATAAACTTGCTGTAAATGGTAGGAGCATCGTTAGAGTTGACAATCTAATCAAAATTAGAGTAATAAATTCAATCAGGCGTCAACGACTGTGACTTGATTAATAAATCCGAAGTGTAGGCACTACTTATCTTAGTTTGAACTTTGAAACCATGAATTTGTTATTTTCAGTGGTATAGTGGTATGAACTCATGTGTCTATATATCACCATAACTGAGAGGCTTCTTTTAGCTCTCTTGGGTAAGCAAGTTCAGATTCATATCTTGGACTCCCGACATATATTGGCATTTTGACTCTTGGTGTGTGTGTCGTGTCGCTTGTATTGGTGGTTTGATGTTGTCCGCCCATAACTTGGCATGGCACAGTGGGTAATTTTTATTTTCTGATGTAAAAAAAGGTAACCTCAACATGGTATTGCAAAATGTGTGAGGTTATGTCCAACCATCTAAGATTCAAAATTTCTAATGATGAGTTTGGAAAAAAAAAGGAATTTTTATTGACTAGTAAAACTAATTAGGGTGTCGTTCCGTTTACACTAGTGGACGTCATGTCAATATAATTCTATGACTTGATCTTCGGCCTAAAGGGATTAACAATATCAGCTGGTCGATTTGATCTTGGCAGCACACCGCATTCTATGACTCTCGCGTCGTCCCCCACGCGGGCGACACGGGGGGCTCCAAACCCTAGCCGCCAGCGCCGCCAATATCTCCTCCCTCCCCTCCGTCGCCGCCATCGGTCGCCGCCGGGCAAAGCCCGTGCTGGTGACGGTGGTGGCGGAGGCCTGTTCTCCCGCTCACGAGTCGCCGGGTGGCGCGGGGCACGGTGACTCGGGGGTGCGGCTCCAATACGATCCACGACGCGCACGGCGATTGGCGTGGTTCTGGTGGGGGTCGGCGGCCGGAGGTAGGCGGTACGGCTGGGCGTGACGGCGGCCGACGCTCAGCCTGGTTCCCGGGGCGGCGGCACCTGCCGGTGGCGGCGGGTGAGGTTCAGGCCGCCTTCGACGGCATGACGCGGTGGTGCCCAACCAAGGCGGCGCTGCTCCCGTGGTCCGGTGGCTTCGCCCCCGGTTTCCTCGGTCTCGATGGGACAGGCTGGCCAGAGCGTCGGGGCACCCATGGCGGTCGTGCCGTTGCACAAGATGCTGGTTGGAGTCTCGTGGAGCAGATCCAGGTGAAAATCTTGTCTTTGGTCGGTGACCGGAGCACCGATGATGGTGACGCCATGGGCGTCGTATTCTTCTCGAAGACATCATCGAGGTGAAGATCTCATCTCCCTCCACTACCTCCGGGGGAAACCCTTGATCAGTGCTCGGATGATGGCGATGCTACTGTGTCGTCTTCCCCTTGGGGACATCATTCTAGGAGGTGTGCATCGGCTAGAGTGACCAGTGGCCGGTTTTTCGGTGGAGCGGCTTTGCTTTTTCTGTATCAACGACGATGAGTCTTGGCTGTGTGGCGCTGCAGGGTCTCCACGACAGATGCGTATGATGGACGCGCGCAGGGAGGGGGCGCTGTCTGGCACCATGGTGGTGTCGACAGCAGGCTTGGCAAGGTCGATGCGTCGATATCTGTTCTGAAGATGGACCAGTGGAAGACGGTGGCGGCGGCTTCTGGAGTGCGCGCATGAGGTGCCCACTGAGAGTCTGCTGGGCCGGTCTGTGCTCCGACCCGCCGTTGGGCTGCTTGGTTGATGCCTCCGGTTTTAGATGATGTGAGTTGGTGTGAGGTCTGGGCAAACGGCCGCAATCATGTCCACCCCCTTCATCGAGTTGGTAGGAGAAGCGACAAGTGTTGCCAGGATGGTGGCTTTAGACTTATTGATGTACTACTTTGTAAAGTTATGCAGAGGCCTGGGTCAAACCTCCATTTCGAAAAAAATGTCAATATCAATTTTCTTTGGAATAAATGCCACGAGCACAACAGTATATCTTTAAGGCCATATTTGTTGTTCACATGTATGGACGCATGGTGTACAAGTTTCATTGATGAGACCGCCCTTCGCATTTTTATTCTCATCGATGGTGGGTATATTGTTCACAAAACAATCCTATAGCTAGCTTGAGGTCGTCCATTTCTACCTGTGATTTTGTGCTTTCTCTTACTGTTTTCTATTCCTTTCTCATGATGTGCTGACTACGCAACTCTACCAAAGGATTAGAAGGAACGATCTATATACCTCCACCATCTCATTTCATCCTTGTCAAACTCAATTTTATTTAGGGAAGAGAGGGGTCAGAAATACATCTAGTTGTTACTTGGTCACAATGTGCTATCACAAGGGGACACCTTGAATGGCGCTAAAGCGTTTGTGGAGAGTGCATTTGAATTCAACCACACTTCGCACTTGTGTTTCCTGAACATGCAAAAACGACATAACCAGGGAACATTATTGCACGAACGCTACGCAAGATTCACCTTTCCTCTAGCCGACGCTGATCCAGAGTGGCCCCTTGAGCTTGCTACCGATGTGCATGCTCAAGGTCGCATCATCGCTCGAGGGGAAAGATTTGACATCGTCCATCTTGGTCCTTCGACTTGGTATGGCGCTGGTACCGCGTCCGTGATCACGAAGGAGATAATGTTGTTTGTGCAAAGTTGCAGATGGCATGTAGTGGAGTGCTAGTGAAGACCGACAGGCTGCACCATGGCACCGCGCCTCCATCTGTGTGAATTGTTTGCGATTCGCAATGACCTACTCCCTCCGTTCCACAATATAAGATGTTTTAGCATTTCTCTTTCCATCCGTATCTAGACATATTTTAGTGCAAGATACATTTGAACCTTACACTAAAACATGTCTAGATAGGGATGGAAAGAGAAATGCTAAAACATCTTATATTTAGGAACGGAGGGAGTAGTTTGGATGGATCGATCATTACTGTGTGGTGCTTGTATGAACGGTATGCTAGTGTGTGTGTGACCCGCTGTCAACTATGATCGACTGATGATGATGTGGATGTATAGCATACTTGGCTCAACGCTGAGGAAACACCCACATGTTCTCGAAAAATACCGATATGTTTTCTTAACCTTACAAGTTTAGATCTAGAATGGTTAGATGTGATGCGGTAAGTGTTATTGAAAATAAAATTTTCAAAAGTAGCAAGTCCTAATCAGGAGCTTTGTTTACAACGGTGAAAGCACACTAGTAATTTTGTTCGAGCAATCGACAAGGCGACAAGAGGATTTAAATTATCTCAAGGAAATACAATCTAAATTCACGTGTTGTGCGTAAGTTTCGTTGATAGAATTCAGATATCCAAAACTTCTTATAATTTGGAATGGAGGGATGTTTCATTGATTGTCTTTCACCTACCAAATTTTGTTTTGCATACATAGTATACTAGATGATACCCCGCGCATTGTTGTGTGATATTAGTATGTAAAACCCTTCAGGATGATGAGCTGAACTCCTAGAGGATACATAAAGATAATAAATAAATAAATAAGAAATTTGGCAACTCGGGGTGTTTTAAGCTCTTTCGAACCATCTATAATATAAAGTCGGTATTATTAAAATCTTCATATGAATTTATTTTTATATTATACGCACTAATGGCATATTATTATATTATATGCATTTCATATTATATATAATGATATTTTTCTCTATCGAACTGGTTAAACTTTACAAAGTTTAACTTTGACTAAATATAGAAGACGGTGCAATAAAAAAATAGAGAGAGTAGTAAGGTAAAATTGGATGTGAGTTCGGTCTACTAAGACACTTTGACATTGAATATCTCTCTTTTGTTTAGTTTTATACTCCCTCTGTTCCTAATTATAAGATGTTCTGCTTTTTTATGATTCATATGTATCTAGACACATTTTATTGTGAATGTTTACTCATTTTACTCTGTATCTAGTCCCCGGACGATGATGAACAAATAATATTATTGTAAAAATACCTCATCTGAGCTATCCATTGTACCACACAACTAGGCTGGGAAAAAGTTTGAACACATTATGGGCGGTGCAGGTCACGAGCGGGAACGAGGCATGGCCGGGGAAGGATGCATGGCCCAAACTACTAAGGCGATGGCAACTGGCCCAAGCTACTCTGGCGATCTACCTCCTACGGCTTGTGGCTGCATCGGGGGGGGGGGCAGAGGCAGAAGCGATGTGGCAACAAAGAGGGGAGGAGGACATACAGGTTTTGAAGGGGAGGGCGTTTTGGTCTGTGTGCCGCTAGCGGATGGGCCATAGGAGGGCAAGGGGAGGACACCTCCGGGTCGTGTCCGGGCGGTTGCAAACCACCCCAATTGGGCTGAAAATGGGTCCGAATGGACAGAAAGACTAACACCGGTCTATTTGCATCCCCACATTGGGTCGTGGTTTCTGTCCGCACAGACATAAATGAACGCGGGCGGACAAAATGGGTTGCTCTGTTGCAGTTGCCCTTAAAATCAAAGTAAGTTCGTATTGTCCTCAAAGAAAGACTAACAATAACTACATGTCCTACAAAGATGTGTGGTGTAATTGTCGTGTAAAATTCTAAACTATATAAGCTAGTGATGATGCGATCGTTTGATATTCATAAAACTTAGGATCTCGTCCGTCTGACCATTGCAGTATAACCTTACCCGGCATCAAAGATTATGTATTTTGGCAACATCGTTGTACTATTTATTCTTGCAATGACCACGTTAAAACCAAACATAACACATTGCACTATTTCAAAAATACCAATGAAGCACACAAAAAAAAGAGTGCATGCATCGAATTCCTACTAGTCCTAGCAAACGCACACCCCTCACAGCAAATCCTCGAAAACATCAACATCATATGCAGCATGGGAGTACAATGTGTGCAGCAACTTGCAGAAAAGTTTGCAACAAACACCTAGAATCATTGCTGAATCATGCTTGTGGGCTCACAACAAAACACATACATGTTTACACCATCTGACGTGGGTGTACCCTTCGGGTGCTCCACGGTTTGGATACCTGGTGTTCAAACATCGTCACAGCCCACGGAACAAAGCCAAAGAGAAAGCCCATACCGAAGGAAACAAGCCTAAGATTAGGCAAAGTCAAGGTCGGTTACGAATTGTAACCCTAGTCGGTAGAGGATTCCCGAGACCCAGCCCTACTATTTAAGGGCTGGGAGGGCTACCGGCTAGGAAGACGTTGAGACGAGCCACCGAAACCCTAGCGAGATCGCATCTCTTGATCTCGCCATTGTAATCCCTCTGTAAGCTCCATCCATCAATACCAGACAAGTAGGACATAGGGCTTTTACCTTCGGGGGCCTGAACCTGGGTAACTCTTGCTTGTCAGCCGACGAATCTACCAACACCACCATCTTCTCCTCTTTTCTAAACCCAAGGATGACCTCCGAGGGATTTGGCGTGGTAACCCCACGTCAATTGGCGCCGTCTGTGGGAAAGACTGGTGTTGGATCTACGGATTCAGCGGCTTCATCATCGACAACTCGCGACTCGCCGAATCTGCAATCGCCAATCTTCTTCGGCTCCCTAGGATTCAGCCCACACTCACCGGTCACTCTTCCGGCCTTCGCGGATCTGCACGCAGGCGTGGACGTAAGCTTCGGCGAGCTGCACTTCTTCGTCAACAAGTGGGGCACTCTCCGCCTCACGGACGCATTGCACCCTGCGGCAACAGCACCCGCTACTTCATCGACTGCCGCGGTAGAGTCCACCCCGTCATCGGCTGCATCGGCTTTTGCAGTGTCCTCCGACGACGAGTTCTCAGGCAATTCGCTCAAGGAGATCGCGTTGTTCTCGACTGCGACAACGCGATCTTCATCGCCAACCACCACTCTCGCGCGCACGACTGAGTGGGCAGTCGTGCCCTATGCTTCATCGACTCCGCCATCGAACCCTTCGGACTTCGCCGGCGGAAATCAAGCAAACTTCGAGTCCGTCTTTGGAGACGACTCGGACCTGGAGGAAGTTCCGCGCATCCTCCCCATGCAAGTGTACATGACAGCACCCGCGGGACCAGCCGCAGGAACGGCCATCATAACGGCAGCATCACCAAGCGCTCCACCCGAGCCACGCACATACCCGTTCACAGTAACTCTGCAGAACGGACGAACTCAGCTTCATATCACCCAAGCTATGGGTGAAAAGGCAATAAAGGCCGTAGCGGATGGTGCTCCGGTGGAGGATGCCACGGCTGAAGACCTGCAATGCTACCAGTACCTACTATGGCAGGAAAGCATCAAGCTAAAGGAGCAGGAGAGAGTCCTTGCGGAAAGAAGAAGGCAAGCTAGCCTGTCAAGCGCGCGACGGGCGGATTTATCCGTCCAATCGTCAGGGCGATCTCAACCCTCTCGCGACCGGCCTCGCTACCTGCGTATGCCGGAGGGGGCAAGGACCACCGTCACTCGCAACCTGGAGAACTCCTTCATGTCTCTGGATGACGGGGCAAGGACCACCGTCACTCGCAACCTGGAGAACTCCTTCATGTCTCTGGATGACAGGGGAGTACCAATTCCCAAAATAGCTACCGGCGCTCTCATGTCGGTAGCTACGTACCTGCAAGCGACACAACCTCCGGAGGACGATCCTAGGGCGGCTTTGCACCGCCAGCAAATCAAATTCGCCAGCATGGCAAGTGCGGAGCTGATACCAGAAGAACCACCACAACCAGCCGTAGGTGCAGCGGCTGCTAACAACGCGCCTCCACGGCGCCAACAAAGCCCACGGCATGAGCCGCGGACCCGTGAACGAGGCGACCGCGCTGCTCGTGATCAGGAGGATCGCATCACATGTGTAAACAACGAGCGTGCCGCTCATGACCGAGAAAACCGCGCCACCTGCGATCGAAGGCATCGCGCAACTCGCGGACGAGAAGACCGATATCATCTAGCGGAAGGTGAAGACGCGCGCAACGCCATCACGCAGAGCAAGGTTAATAGGAACCGCTCAAGACGGGCCGCACGCGACACGAGCAGCGACGATCCAGACTCCGAAGAAGAATTCAAACCTTGTGGCGCATTATGCTTCAGTCGTCGTATCCGAGAGGCAAGAATGCCAAAGGGATTCAGACTAACCTCAGAGACCCCAAAGTACGATGGTCTGCAAGAACCCTCCGCTTGGTTGGAGGACTACCTCACGGCAGTAACTTGCCAAAGAGGTTCTACTTCCACGGCCATGCAGTACATTCAACTCATGCTCTCAGGGTCCGCCCGAGCCTGGCTTAAAAGCTTGCCGCGGGGAGCATATACTTGTTGGGAAGATTTCGGCGAAGACTTCATCCGCAACTTCGCCGGCACATGCAAACGACCCGCCTCGTTCGAAGAACTTCGAGCTTGCAAGCAGCGATCGAACGAGACGCTACGCGAGTACATCCAGCGGTGGACCCTCCTCCGTAACTCGGCAGAGAGGATCTCAGACGACAACGCGATATACGCGTTCACCCGAGGCGTCTATCGACTCGAGCTGAAGGAGGCGCTCAGAAGAGTAAAGCCGAAGACTATCGCTCACCTCATGCAAATTGCTAACGAGTGGGCAGACAGAGAAGATTCTATACGCAACGAGCGCGGTGGCACACCCGCGGAGAACGGCGACCAAGGCCACTGGAGTCACCGCAGCAGCGATCGCCGCCGCAAGCGGGAGTCGCGAGCATATGATGACAACGAAGGTGCAGAACTCGTGGCGGCAGGTTTTCCCGATAGCCGTGAGCAAAGAAACCGTGACAACAGTCGCTATGAAAGCGGCAGCCGAACAACCGGTTATAAGGACAACAAGAACATCAAGCAGGAGTGGCGGCCACGCCAGTCGCGCAACGGGCGAGTGCCGCGCCCTTCCCCTACCTTGCAAGGAGCCTGCAGGTTCCACAGGTTCAGGGACGAGAATGGCAACATCACGTCCTCTCACCTCATGAAGGATTGCAAGGGTTTTCAAGAACTGCATGCGCAGTATACACGCCTCCTCCAGCAGCAGGCGCAAATCGTACCAGGTGCACCAGCCATCGGAGCACCATCTACCCCAGCCCTGCCCCCACCAGGACAAATGACGGGAGCTATTCAGCTCCAACCACGCGTCAAGGAACCTCAAGCAGGTGAAGACTCCTACCCAAAACCCGTCGGGCGCATGTTCATGATACAGAAGGGACGCCCTTCCAACCGGGACCAGAAGCTTATAACGAGGCAGGTGCACCTCGCCGTCAAGTCACCACCGGCGCTGCCGGAATATCTAAGGTGGTCTCACGAGAGCATCATTTACTCTCGCGACGATCACCCCCCGCAGGTGCCACGGCCAGGGCACACATCCCTCATCCTCGATGCCCAGATCGGCGGCTTCGCGATGAGCCGCGTCTCACTACTAGGAAATAGGCTATCTATGGCACATCTTTTTAAAATTCTGTGGCGCATGGTGGGTGCGCCACAGAATCGTCGCCACTAATTTTTTTCTGTGGCGCACCCCCACCGTGCGCCACAGAAATAATCAAATTTTTGTGGCGCACTAGTCAACCGTGCGCCACAGAATATCATTTTCAGTTTTTTTATAAAAATACGGCTGCCCACCCGCGCCACACCACCGCATGCCACCACCAACCACCGGCAGGCCACCACGCCGGCCAACACGCCGCCCGTTCCTGGCCGTTCCCTCCCCTGCAGCCACCGCGGTCGTCGACGTCAGGCTCGTGCTGCGGTAGTTGCCGGCGACGGCTGGTCGTCATACTCGTGGCTCGAGTCCAGATACTTGAACTGCACGCCGTAGGAGGGGCGGCCTATGGGGATGAGCAGAGGAGGAGCTCCACCTCCAGCGCCAGGGAGGGAGGGGCACCGGGGACTAGCTGGGGTAGGTGGCCGGCTTCGAGGCAGGGCTGCCGGCGGCGGCGCCCGTACCCACCACGAGACCCCGGGGCTCGACGCGGGACGACGTGGGGAGCAGCGGGCAGGAGGACCGGCTCGTCCCCGCGGCTTCGAGGCGGGGGTCCGCGCGCACAGGCGGCGGCATCGATCTGCTGGGCCTCGGCCCCTGCGGCGGCGCGGAGAGGACCTGCGGGGGTGGGGTGACGGCGGCCTCCACCTCCGTGTGGGGCGTGGGCGCGGCGTGGACGGGGACGGGGACGGCGGCGGTGTGCTCTCCGGTGGCCCTCATGCGGCAGCAGCTGAGAGAGGAGAGAGGATGAGCGAGCTGAGGGGATCGATCGAGCGAGGTAGAGAGAAGAGAAAGGGGAAAGAGAGAAGATCGGGGCAGAAAGAGAGAGAGTGGTGCTGCGCATGTGCGTGCTGGGCTGGGTGCGTGCTCTGTGTGTGCGTGGGGTGCGTGCAGATGCGTGCGTGGTGGGGCCAGTGTGGGTTCGTGGCAGCGTGATGTGTGGCTGTGAGTTCGCGTCAGAGAATAGGAAGAGAGAGAATGTGGATCTGAGAATGCGAGAGTAGATCTGGGAAACGAATTCTGTGGCGCACGCAGCACCGTGCGCCACAGAAAGTCCACTTTCTGTGGCGCACGCAGTACCGTGCGCCACAGAATGTCCATTTTCTGTGGCGCATCTGGGTCATGCGTCACAGAAAGTAGACATTCTGTGGCGCACGGTGCTGCGTGCGCCACAGAAATAGTCCAACAGGGTCAGATCCAATAATTGGTGGTGGGCCCCGCACACTTTCTGTGGCGCACTGCCTGTTGGTGCGCCACAGAAAGGCAATATTTCTGTGGCGCACCTACACACGTGCGCCACAGAAATATTTTCTGTGGCGCACCTCTATTTGGTGCGCCACAGAATTGTGTCCCACCTATAAGGCTTTTCCTACTAGTGTCTTCATGGATGGCGGCAGCGGCATCAACATCATGTTCGCCGACACGTTGCGCGGAATGAACATATTAACCTCGCGCCGTCGGTCAACAACTTCCACAGAATCATACCAGGGCGGCCGGTGTACCCCCTGGGCATGATAACGCTCAACGTCATCTTCGGCGAGCCAAAGAACTTCAGGAAGGAGAAAATAGAGTTTGAGGTGGTGGACTAGAAGTCGCAGTACCATGTCATCCTCGGACGACCAGCTTATGCCAAATTCATGGCAGTACCACATTACGCCTACCTCAAGCTCAAGATACCAGGACCTTTTGGGACCATCACCATCAACGGCGACTTCGAGCAGTCCGACGAGTGCGACCGCAAGTTCAACAAGATCTCTGAGTCGTTTGGAGCCCAGGAGCAGCTCCAGGAGCTGGCACTCACCAACGATCGCACCCTCTTCCCTGAGGGCAAAAAATCACCATCCGAGTCGTCCTTCAATGCGACCAACGACACAAAGGGTGCACCAGATACATCCGACTGACCCTAAGAAGACAGCCCTCGTCTCGACGAGCTTGCCTCCTACATAGGAAAGCGCGCTCGTCGAGTTCCTGCGTGAGAACTGGGATATGTTCGCCTGGTGTCCAGCCGACATGCCGGGCATACCCAGGGAATTCACCGAGCACGAACTACATATCTTGCCTAACGTAAGGCCCGTCAAACAAACTATGCGCCGCTTCGTTGAGCAGGAAATCGACAGGCTCCTGGCAACCAAATTCATCCGAGAGATCAAGAAGTCAGACTGGGTGGCTAATCCTGTACTGGTGCCAAAGAAAAACACAGACATACTCTGCATGTGTGTCGACTTCACTTCATTAAATAAGTGTTGTCCAAAGGATCACTTCCCCCTGCCACGTATCGACCAAATTGTCGACTCAACGGCAGGCTGCGAGCGCCTCTGCTTCCTGGACGCCTACTCAGGTTATAACCAGATCCGGATGAAGGAGGAAGACCAAGACAAAACAACATTCATCATGCCTTTCGGCGTCTACTGCTACACAACAATGCCCTTCGGGCTCAAGAACGCGGGTGCCACCTACCAGCGCATGATGCAGAACTGCCTCAAGCAGCAAATCGGACGAAACGTCCAAGTCTATGTGTTGACGACATAGTCATCAAGACCAAGAAAGAAGCAACGCTCCTTGACGACCTGCGCGAGACATTTGCCGCGCTCAAGAAGTATCATATCAAGCTCAACCCAACGAAGTGCGTGTTCGGCGTTCCAGCCGGGCAGCAGCTCGGGTACCTCGTATCCGCACGTGGTATCGAAGCAAATCCGGAGAAGATACAAGCACTCCTGAAGATGCCGGAGCCTTCAAAGCTTCGGGAGGTCTAGCAGCTCTCTGGGCGAATAGCTGCACTCAGCAGATTCATCAACAAGTTGGGCGAAAAAACGCTCCCGTTTTATCAGCTGATGAAGAAGACAGATCGGTTCGAGTGGACACCAAAAGCTCAAGAATCATTCATCAAGCGCATGCTGTCGACTCCACCAATCCTGGTAGCTCCTCAGGAGAAGGAGCCATTGTACCTCTACATAGCTGCCACGAACCGAGTGGTCAGTACAGTGCTGGTGGTAGAACGCGCAGAAGTAGGAAGATCCCATGGAGTGCAGAGGCCCATATATTACCTCAGCGAGGTCTTGTCTCTCTCCAAGCAAAGATACCCCAACTACCAGAAGCTTACCTATGGTGTATTCATGACTTCACGCAAGGTGGCACATTATTTCCAAGAGCACCCGATCACGGTAGTGAGCGCGGCACCACTTGCGGACATCCTGAACAACTCCAAGGCAACCGGCAGGGTAGCCAAATGGAGCATCGATCAAGGCACAGGTCTTACCTGACTTTACCACCGAATGGATGGAGATGCAGCTGCCCTCAGTACCTGATACATCGAACTCTTGGACCATGTACAGCTCGAAGAGGAACGAAGGAGCAGGTGCAGGCGTTATCCTCATATCACCGAAAGGTGACAAGCTGCGCTACGTCCTGCAGATGGACTTTGAAAAACCATCCAACAACGAAGCCGAATATGAAGCTCTCATACATGGGATGAAGATGGCCAAGGAGTGCGGCGCCGACCGCCTAATGATCTACGGCGACTCCAACTTGGTTGTACAGCAGACCATGAAGGAGTGTGACGCCGCAACAGACAACATCATCGCCTACAGGAACCTGTATAACATCATGGAGGGCAACTTTGACGGTTGCGAGCTCCGTCATGTCGGGCGCAACAGCAACGAAGAGGCGGACACCTTAGCAAACATTGGGTCCTTGAAAGCTAAGGTGCCCCCCGGAGTCTTCTTGGAAAAGATAAACAAAAGGTCGATCAAGGTGGCGCGACCTGCGACTCCCTCTACACCAGCAATTGGGACGCCCGAGGTTGACGCCTCGAGCTCCGAGGTACCCGACTCGGCAAATCGCCCAGTCGAAGTGTTCCTCGTCGAGCCCATATGGACGAAACCATTCCTGGCGTACATGCTACGGCAAGAACTCCCAGAAGATACAGTCGAAGCACGGCGCATCACTCGCCGTGCCAAAGCATTCACAATAATCAACGGAGAGCTTTACAAGCGAAGCATATCAGGCATCCTCCAGAGGTGCATCGCATCCGAGGATGGCAAGGCTATCCTCCTTGAGATCCACGCCGGCACATGTGGGCACCACGCCAGCAGCAGGGCCTTAGTCGCCAAGGCCCTGCGAGCTGGGTTCTACTGGCCCACAGCGCTCCATGATGCTGAGGACATCGTCAGGCGATGCATCGGCTGTCATAAGTTCGCCACCAAGCCTCACGCACCTGCTTCGGAGCTGAAAACAATCCCTCTGGCGTGGCCGTTTGCCCAGTGGGGGCTCGATATGGTCGGACCACTAAGGAAATCTGCTCGTGGTGGACACACTCACCTCCTGGTGGCAGTCGACAAGTTCACAAAGTGGATAGAGGCTGTGCCAATCACAAACGCAGCGGCAACAACTGCCGTCAACTTCATCAGGTCCATCATCTTCTGTTTCGGTGTGCCGCACAGCATCATCACCGATAACGGAACAAATTTCACCGCTGAAGAATTCCAAGACTTCTGCAAAGAACAAGGCATCAAGCTCAATTACGCCTCGGTCGCACATCCACAGTCCAATGGACAGGTGGAAAAAGCAAACGGCCTCGTCTGCAGCGGCGTCAAAAACGCCTGTTCGTGCCACTCAAGCGTGCGGCGGGTGCCTGGGTGGAGGAGTTACCCACTGTCCTATGGAGTTTACGCACCACGCCCAACAGATCAACCCAGTACACCCCATTCTTCATGGTGTACGGAGCAGAAGCAGTCCTACCTCACGACCTGCGCTTCGACGCACCTCGTGTTGTGGCATACGATGAAGACGACGCCAACGAAGCGCTCGAAGACGACGTCGACTTGCTGGATGAGGCGCGAGACATCGCACTCGCCCGCACCACAACATACCAGCAAAGCTTGCGCAACTATCATAGCCGTCGACTGCGAACCAGGTCATTTGTGCAAGGTGACCTGGTGCTCCGGCTCAAACAAAAGAAGGTGCATAAGCTCGCCTCCCCATGGGAGGGACCCTTTATCATCGCTGAGGTCATTGGCGGAGGAGCGTACCGCTTGAAGAATCCAAGAAACGGAGAGCTCTCGCACAACCCGTGGAACGCTGCACATCTGCGACGCTTCTATGCGTAGCACAACTTATAACAAGGCTCTTCAGCCACCGATGTAATCTTTGAGACTATGTCTCCCATAATAAAAGTGCAATATTCCTCTATCTTCGGAGTTGATATACTGCATACCAAAATACCCGCCTCCGTGGCACCCGATACTCGGGGGCTGCGTTGTATGGCCAACTAAAAATAAACTCCGGAATGGCACCCGATACTCGGGGGCTGCGCCGTTGAGTTAGTTCAAACAAAATAAAATAGCCTCCGTGGCACCCGATACTCGGGGGCTGCGTTGTATAGGCCAACGAAAACAAAATTCAGATCGGCACCCGATACTCGGAGGCTGCGCCGAAAAAGCCAAAGCAAAATAAAACGCAGATGAGAACCTGGTAAACAGGGGCTGTACCGCCAAATAGCAACAGAACAACTCAAAGAGCTAAAAGCTCGACATACATTGTATTTGCAAGTAAACTACTCATATTATACAAGGTACTCACTCAAGGGCGCAGCTATTCCTTCGACTCTGCTTTCAGAACCTGCAAGGTCACATGCTCAAGCTGCAACTCGGTGTCATGCTCCAGCTTGTCGACCAAACCAATAGCCACACCCTCCATAGCTCGGTAATGGTGCTCCATTGGCGTAGGTGCGCCATCAGGTTGTGGAGGAACTTCATCTATCCCCGTCAGGCATATGTACGGGTGTCGTCTGCGCACAAACGCCAAGGCATAGATGGCGCCACTGACCAGTTGGGCGCGAACAAACCCTTGCGCAGCCTCGCCATTGCGGAACCTCGCCAGAAGAGCACCAAGTCCTTGCGGCTGCGCGTCCAGAGGAAACAGAGCTTTGTGCACCAGCGACAAGGCAGACTTGCAGGACCCAATAAAGGAAACCACCTGCTGCACGCGGTCCTGCAGCAGAACCAAAACGCGACCCCGAGCGCTGTCAGACCAGAAGGAGGTTGTGTCCCGCCCTACTATCCCAGCAACACACTGGAGTCGGCTGTTTACTCGGTCAGCTTCAGCCCGCGCATCCAGTTGGGCACCTGTCAAAAGAAGATAGCAACTGAACACGCGAAGAAATCGACAACTTGACGGCTCGGGGGCTTTTGTATAACTTACAGAGCAGTTCAGAATTCACTCTCTCCAATTCTTGAAGCAAGAAAGCTTCTCGTTCGGCGGGGCAAGGGTGCTTTGACCGTAAAATGGCGAGGACACCTCGAGTGGCTCGTAAGTCCTACTCCAACCTAGCGCATCGAGTTTGCAGCACCGAATACCGGTACTCGTCAGCATTGCGGGTGCCCGGCGTCAACGCAGCAGGTTCAGAGCCAGAAACTTGGCCGGAAACGGTCCAGTGGATGGAGAAGTACTGGCAAGGCTAGCCTGCCCACGAAGCAAAGCAAGAAATATAAGGAAAAACAATGGAATTGGCATCACTTTCGCCCTAGCCCCGCAAAGGAACTCGGGGGCTGGACGGAGGAAACAAAGATTCTCAGGAGATTGTGCAAAAGGAATATCAGTGGAGGCTCCTAGGCTAATAGTCATTACAAGTTAACAAAAGTGATAAGCAGATAAGTTTTTATACAAGCTCTGCCGAACCACTACAGTAACTATCTACGGCTGCGAGCTGGCCGACTTCTTGGCCTTCTCGGCGTGCTTGGCGGCCTCCTTCTCCATGGTGTCCGCCAGCTTCTGTGCCAGCTCGCGGGACCTCTCGGAAAATTCACCAAGGGGCAGCGGCTTGCCATCAGGTCCGCGAGGACGACCCGACATAGCCTTGTAAAAGTCACCCTCGAAGCCGTGCCCCAGCAGCATAAGGAGAGTGGTCTGTGAACCACGTACCGTGTGCTCGCGGTGGAAGTCCGCGATAGTGGACGCGTCCGGGCCAAACAGCTCCGCTAGCTCGCCAAAGGAAGACGGAGGCTACGCCTTGGGAAACACACTGCCATGGAGGCAGGTCAGCGCATCCCTTGCCTTCGATAGATGGCTGCCTGTCTGGCCAATGACACCCTCCAGGGCAACTAGAGCACCCTCCAGGTCCTCAGGAAGAGCTTGGCTGTTACTGCCAGCAGGAGCACCCAAGTACCCTGGACGAAAACGAAGAGGGATAAATTCACAAACGAAGAAAGAACAACAGCAAGATAAAGAATATAAGGACGGGATGTTGGGCGAACCTGACAAGGAGTTCGCGATAGGCCCAAGTCGCTGGGCGGTTACCTTCTCCCGCTTCTCGGCTTCCTCCCTGGCGGATCGTGCACGGGCATCGGCGTCGGCGGAGTCGAGCTTCCCCTTCAACTCGAAGGACTGCAGCGCGGCGTCATCTCTCTCGCGCTGGACTCGCGCAAGGGATTCTGCAGATAATACACAACAAGGAAGAAGCACAACGGAAAAGCTAAGCTGAGCAAACAGGAGAAATTTACCTTGCAGATCAGCGGACTGCTGGCTGAGCCGGGCAACCTCTGCTTCCATGGCGGCATAGCGGCGGCCTATGCCCAGCAGGTCGCGCACAACCGGCTGCGAAAGCACAAAGAAAAAGTTAAATGTCTGTTTCTGAGTCCATACCCAACTGTGCCAAGTCGCATATGGACTCGGGGGCTACTCTCATCGAGAGCGCTGGCGCGCACCCGATCATACAAAGAGCACAAGACAAAATCAAAGAAAGTGGCTTGAGTCTATACCCGACTATAAATAGTCGCATATAGACTCAGGAGCTACTCCCATCGGGAGCACTTACGCGCATCCGACAACAAAAAACAAAGAGTAAACGACTTACGTGCTCGGCGGACGCCAACGGAGGAGTGCTGACGATGGTGACAAGGTCATCACCAGGGACAGTCGCCGCAGAAGTGTCCGCCGCAGCACCGCGATCAGGCGGCGGTGGAGGAGCCATGGTACCCTTTGAACCAGGATCTGCTCTCTCGCACTCCTCCTCTGGCTTGCCCATGTCCGACAGAGCGTGTTTCTCACCGGAAGAGTCGCTGGAAAGGACAGTCGAATTACTCCAAAAAGTACAAAACATCAAGGTCGCAGAAAAAGAAACAGAAGAAGCAAGGTGTCGACTTACGAGCTCAGCTCAATCAGGAGGATGTCGGGGTCGAAGAAGTCCGAGGAAACGCGGGCCCTTTTCAACGGAGGGGCCGCGGGACCTTGCATCGGAGCAATCTCGTCACCGACGCGAACAGGAGGCGAGGACGAGCCGGAATCGTCGGCACCGGCACTCTGATGCGATTTCCTTGGCAGCTTCGAGCCGGTGGGCGGACTCGTTTCCGGCGGGTCTCCAGCGGAACATCATCGCTGTCCGCACCTTCTGTGTCATCGGGTGACACAGCGGAGGAGACAGAGATGTCCCGGTCATCAGGATCCACCCGCAAGTCTGGGACAGCGGATGTGCCCTTACCCTCGGGCAGCGGCGGCAGACTAACAAAAGTGGAGAACCCCTTCAAAGGGCAACAGTAAAAAGGTTGAGAAAAGGCCAAAAGGAACACTGATTCAAAGCAAAGCAGTAAAAACCACATGATTACCTCAGGCACAGGGTGCTCCGTGCTGAAGGGGGTGACTGGCGGATCGAAGACGTGCGCATCACCAACCTTCAACATGGTCAGAGCGCACACGCGAGCCTCGACTTCGCCCGCCGAAAGCTCCGTGCAGATACGCGTGTCGCGTCCATGGCACCAACATACTCATACATGGGGTGCTCCCGAGCCTGAATAGAATGCACGCGTCGTTTGATAAACGTGGCGATCAGGTGCACCCCGTTCACCTCCTTGCCCGCGGTCTTCAACAACGCGGACACACGAGACAACAACAGGGACGCTTCCTTGGCCTCCCGGACATCGGGTCGGTGCGACCACGAGTTCTTCTTCTCCACAATGACGCCGCCTTGGAACAGCGGCACTCCGTACAACTGCCCCGGCTTGCAGATGTCGGAGACGTAGAACCATTTCTTCCTCCAGTTTTGCGCGGACTCGAGCTGCTTTAGGTCGAAGTAGTCGATGTCCCCGCGCATCTGGATCCCGAAGCCGCCGACAGGATACACGTCGCGAGAGCCGGCATTGCGCTTCACATTGAAGATCCGCTGCCACAACCCCCAGTGCGGGTGTATCCCCAAGAAACACTCGCACAAGACGATGAAGCAGGAAATGTGGAGCATGGCGTTGGGGGTGAAGTCATGCAGCTGTACGCCGTACGCGTACATTAAGCCGCGGAAGAATTCGTGAATAGGGAAGGAGAATCCCCTGTTCACGAAGTTGACGAAGCAGACGCGCTCGTCGTCTCGGGGACGAGGGGAAACCTCGTCGCCAGGAGCCCGCGTCTTCATCTTCTCCAGCGACGGCAGGTGGCCGTCGCGGCGCAGCGCCTCAAGCTGACGCTCGGTCACGGAATACCGTTGCCAGCCGCCATACACCTTCTTCAGATCGTCCGCCGCGGTGGCATCGGTGGCGGCGGTAGCGGCGGTAGCGGCGGTGGCTCCGATGGTCTTCTTGCCGCTGGTCTTCTTCGTCATGGTGGCGTGAGGAGGAACTAAGCTCTCTTGCTCGCTGTCTTGGCCGGGAAGACGGCTGAAGGGCGCAGGAGGAAGAAGGATGAACTGGGCGGTGAGAATGGGGATTTTTCACCTCATCGCCCATACGCCTCTATTTATCTCGCAGAGCAAGTAAATCTTTGCCCTTGATTTTCGCATCGTGCGGCACGACGAAGATCACACCCTACACGTGGCGAGCGTGGAAGGCAACCATCGTGGGCTGCATCACCCACTACGCACCGGAAACGAGGAGGCCATCATCATGGCGCCGCGTAAAATTCGCGGCGTGTGGTCAAAACTGACGCGGTGACGCGTCCTGTCATTTCGTGGCAGGCCAAGCGGCAGAGCGCATCGGTTGTGATGAGCACGCCAATGACGTCGTCAATGACGTAATCCAAGGTCTGCTTTCATTCAAATCCTTCACAACATACTCGACCTAATACATCACCGGGTCCTGAAGGCACTTGACTAAATGTCGTGAACTCCATGTTACTCCCATCGGGAGCAAAAAATTCTCAGAGCAATCTACAACGTCAACGGGTTGAGATTATCCCCAATTACAAGTAATTCAGCCTAATCTCGGGGGCTACTCCCATCGGGAGCGCTGTCGCGCACCCGACAACTACAAGACTGAAAGGCACTCGAAAGGTTATCGACTCCGGTCTAACCCGAGCAAAAACAAAGAAAATTCCCGAGATGAATCAGATACAATTGACCCTCGGATGCTGCATTTACCTTGCAAAGGTAAGACCCACCGATTCATCGTGTAGGGCCGGGACTGACAGCAACAGCTGAAGTACCTGACAACTGCACCGCGCCAACAGGCATGATGAAAATCCTGACGGACGCGTTGGGTACCCTAAAAGCTCAGTTCGACTCTGTGAGACCTCAAATATGGCCTGAGTCGAATGGTCAAGCTTCCGGACTCGAGCCCGGGGACTCGAGTCTGATGTAGGCTGGTAGAGTTTGTGCCCAAGAGCACTTAACTAGTCCCGATACCGTCGAGTGAACCAGGCCTGCCATGTCGAGCATCTCACGACTAAAGCGCCCTGTGAAACGGGTACGATACATACCATCTAAAGCTAAAAGCTACCTACTTGAACACCTGACTAAGGGTGGAGTCCCTGCCGGACTCCCTAAAGTCTACCAGGTCCTCGGGGGCTACTGACGTGGGTGTACCCTTCGGGTGCTCCACGGTTTGGATACCTGGTGTTCAAACATCGTCACATCCCACGGAACAAAGCCAAAGAGAAGGCCCATACCAAAGGAAACAAGCCTAAGATTAGGCAAAGTCAAGGTCGGTTACGAATTGTAACCCTAGTCGGTGGAGAATTCCCGAGACCCAGCCCTACTATTTAAGGGCTGGGAGGGCTACCGGCTAGGGAGACGTTGAGACGAGCCACCGAAACCCTAGCGAGATCGCATCTCTCGATCTCGCCATTGTAATCCCTCTGTAAGCTCCATCCATCAATACCAGACAAGCAGGACGTAGGGCTTTTACCTTCGGGGGCCTGAACCTGGGTAACTCTTGCTTGTCAGCCAACGAATCTACCAACACCACCATCTTCTCCTCTTTTCTAAACCCAAGGATGACCTCCGAGGGATTTGGCGTGGTAACCCCACGTCACCATCCAACTAGAAAAAACATATGCAGTTTTGAAAAAAAAAACACAAATTACTAACCTTGATTTGGCCATCAACCTTGCCGTCCAGACTCGCCGACAATGAATCCAGCTCGTCAGAGTCTTGTCGAAGCTAGAACACATCGCCAATAGCACCATGGATTTTCCTTGAGTTGTACAAGGTGTATGTCATCTGTTACAATCGTAGGTGCATATGTAGATCTACCGATGAGCAAACAATCACAACACGATGACGACACCGAGATTTGCTAACGCAGTTCAGCAAACTTGCCTACTCTGCGGGGCATGACTACGTGCGCTCCTCCCCATCGCTGCATGCACCGGCTGCCTTGGTCGCCAGCACAAGCCGCCGGCTCCCCTTGCGCGCCTGCTGCTATCAAGTCGCCATAGGTTACAACGTGTGGTGCCCCCTGATACGACTCAAACGTATCTATAATTTTTGAGTGATCCATGCTAGTTTTGTGATATTGTCACATGTTTTTACTGTCAATTATATCATTTTTATGCATTTTGTCGGACTAACCTATTGACAAGATGCCTAGTGACAGTTCCCTGTTTTTGCTGTCTTTTGTTTCAGAAATTTACTTCTAGAAATATTCTCGGATCGCGCTGGAAATTTACGGGGAATTTTTATTTGCCACGACGAAGTACCAGACCAAAGGAGAGCTGAAGGGGAGGCCCACAGGGCAGGTGCGCCCCCTGCCGCGGGTCAAGGTGGACCCGTGGGTGGGGCCCGCCCCTGCCCCTGGGACCTCGCCTCAACACCCTCCGACGCCTATTACCCTAAAAACGTTGAGGCGGCCATTATTTTCCAGAAACTCGACCCCGACGCGCCGTCACCGAAAACCCTAGTTCGGGGTCCAATCTGAAGCTGATCCCGGCACTCTGCCGGAGGGGAGATTGATCCCGGAGGGCTCTTCATCGTCATGCCTTCCTCCGGGATGATTTGTGAGTAGTCTCACCTTGGACTACGGGTCCATGTCAGTAGCTAGTTGGTAGTCTCTCTCTCTTGTGCTTCATGTCTTATGATCTTGTGAGCTGCCTAACATGATCAAGATCGATTATTGTAATGCTATGTGATGTGTTTGCTGGGATCCGATGGATTATGAAGTTATGTCCAGATTGTGCATGATTCTTATATGAGTAATTTATGTTCTTGCATGCTCTCCGATGTGCGTAGTTACTTTGGCCAAGTGATTGTGTGTATCTGCAAGAGAGGGTATTTATGCTAGATAGTGGGTTCATGCCCCCTTTTGTTCCCTGGGCACGAGTGACAGAAAGGTCTAAGGGCGAGGGTGTGCTGTTTCTACTAAGGGTAAAACAGCGGTGTTAATGTCTCTTTTGATATTAGTATTGCTTACTTCATGCAATTTACTTAATGCAATTGTCTGTTGCTTGCAACTTAATACCGTTGGGTGACAGGCTAGATAGCGATCTCACGGTGGACTTTTTAGACAAAGATGCAGTTGGACTCAACGGTCTTTGTTCCTTGTCGTGATGTCTCCATAAATATTATCATGTCCTTTTTGTCATAGCTAAATTGGGTTTGTGTCATGATCTTGTTAATTGCCCAGCTGTAATTCGTTCACCCATCACATGCATATTTTATTTACTTGAGAGACTCCACTAGTGAACCCATGGCCTCCGGTCCATCTTTTTACATTGTTTACAACCTCATTTACTTGCTTTTAATCATCATTACTCCACTGGTCACTTTTCATATTTCATCTATTTCATCATACAATTAACCGATTTGTTTTCTGCGAGACCGGAAAGATTGACAACCTTTCCGCCGTTGGGGGCAAAGTATTTTGGTTGAGTGTGTGCAGGTCCACGTCTGTTGAAGGTCAAGCGTCAGAGATCTTCAATATTCACCTCGTTGTTGATTTTAAAGTCCTACTGGTTCGATAAACCTCGGTTCGTTAAACGAGGGAAAACTGCTACTAGCTGCAATTCCGCCTTCGCTTGGGGCACCACCCAACTTATTTTAATACAGCAGCAAGCTCTTTTCTGACGCCGTTGCCGGGGAAACTGTTTCAGACTATCAGAAAAATTAATGTTATCAGATCTAAAGACTGAACTTCATATCTCTAGATTTGTAGTCGGGAACTTAGAACCAGAAGATTCAAGCTATCGGAACAGTTTATAAGTTTATATAGATCTATAGACCGGAGGTTAAATCCCTAGATCTGCAAATAGAAGCTTGGAATCTATAAATCGGGAGCTTAAATCTATAGATCGAAGTTCAAGACAGTTCAAAGATTTTAATTACTTACATCAGTACTGCCGTAGCTTGGAGCTTCTGAAGATTCTTCTCCATCTCCCCATGATACCATGTTGGATCTGTGCAACGAGGAAGTTTACTCAACAGCAGCAGTTATCAGCCATAGAAAGAAAAGGGGCGAGTGGTAACAGAGAAGAAAGGTACCCTCTACTGACTAGTAGCCGTGCACATGCAACTCACGTCTTCATAATATAAATGTAATATTCAATTCAGTTAGTTTTTACGAGAGAAAAAATTTCATGAATAAAACATATAAATATGTGCGAACAACATAGAATGTAATCATTTGAAATCCACAAAGCACAAATAATAGTTATTATTTTCATAATTATTACAATTCAACACCAGTTCAAAGCGATAATTAAAAACCAAATTCTAAGTAACATAACAACATCCACTATTTTATTTCACGAATAGCCATCTCTTTATGCGATAAATAATTCCTTGTTCCAAGACAGGAATATTGTTTATCGCCTCATTGTCTTGCCTCATTGTCTTGATACTTCAGAATATGTACCAAAAATCGTTTTCTAAACTCCAAACCATCCTACATATGCATTATATACAACATTGTGATATAAAGTTCATGTTCAAAGTGTAGCGAATGAGCTTTGTTGAGAATATTCAAAATGATGCTTCATCGTACCATGAGTGCATGAGCATGAGTGCATTACATTAAAAACTAAATAACCAGATAGATCACTGCATACATGTGAAATGTCACACTGGGTGTTGAACAAATCAAGTAAGGTTATATTTAAGTGAAAAACTTCATACCGGTGCAATTTCATATAAATTTTAATATATTCAATTCCATAAACCAATTATAAAAAAAATCTTAATCTCGTATTATTTTATCAAACCTTTAGATAAATCATTAAAATGACCAAACCATTGATATGACTGAACCAATTTTATTAAAGTTTCAAAATCGCCAACACGTACGTACTACTCACTACATAGACGGAACTTGCCTCATATAATCCCTAAATTACTCTGCATTTCGACGGATAGTTGCCCGATTTTGTGTTGACCGAACCTTTAAAATTATCATGACTGATTTTTTTTTACTCTATAACCTTAAAAAAAGGGCACCCACATAGCCAAACCGGACACACTCGGTAACAGTAATAATTGGACACCACCGACGGTAATATTACAAACCAAATGACTAAAAGGCTATCGATGATAATAAAAAGTAATTGTATAAGCTGAGGCTATATCTATGCAAGCCCGATGCTATATGTATACTACCATTTACTACGTGAGCAAAATGACCATCGATGAAAAAAAAAGACACGCTCGACGCTCCTAACATCTCCTGGCACCTATCTTCTCACTTGCCCCTTCCACTCTCCTCAGTCCTCACCGCTCCCCATTCCTACACTCCTAGCTGGCCGGAATTATGTATCTACCTTGTGTGGCCGTCCCTCCCTTCGTCCCCACAGCCGGTCGGGAGGTCTGCACTCCCACACTTCTCAGCCCCTCTCGGCGACTGGGTCGCCGCCCTGCTCGGCATGCTCGCGGGCCGACCCAGGGCTAGGGGCCGTCGGAGGCGCGGGACTCGCACGCCCCTGCTCTTCCCCGCCCTTCTTCGAATCTGGTCGCCGAAGAGCCCGAGGAGGCGCTCGAGCTCGGCATGCTCGCGGGCGACGCAGATCAAGGCGCGGGACTCGTCTCCACCGGATCGTAGGGAGTCGGAGGGCTCCACAACACCGGCCACAGAAAAGAAAAGGTCAAATCCTTCCTCTATTTTTTGTAGGAATTAACAAGCTAGGAAGCCATTCAATTCCGCTTTCCGAGCTGTCGTTCCGTCTGGACAGAAGTAATCATTCTAAGCTAGATATGAGGATCGAACGGCAACAACTGCAGCATGCCGTTGTCTACTTAACTGTGCTGATGCGGTGGAGGCAGAGTTGGCTGCTATCGAGGATCGGCTCGGACTGGCGCTACAATGGACAACGAAGCCGATCATCGTGGAGACAAACTGTACCGAAGCGCTGGCATTGATACAAGAAAGCACATCGAATGCCTCGCGATATGCCATGAGAAAAAAATAACATTAGAGCTTTATTGAGGGAAAGAGAGAGCAGGTTGTTGAAGATTAGCCCTGATGCAAATTATGTTAGTCATGCGTTAGCTCAGCTAGTTAGAGTACATGGTTGGACTGAAGTCTCGTTCCATAACTTTTCGGCCGAAATCGTCATGGCGATGTACTTTGAATGTACTGTACCACCCAATTAATCAATCTCTGTTTCCCCGCAAAAAAAGATATGAGGATGGACCTAGTTGGTCATAGTGATCTGGTTCTTCTCCTCTAACTACAAAATTTCAATTTTCTCCTCTAACTACAACTGCAGATGTAGCTTAACTCAATAGATGGTGTAATATATCATCCTATAAGAAGCAGCAATGACATCTTTTGTACAAGCAATAATGTGGAAATCAGATTAGTAATAACTACAAATTTGGACATGAATTGTCTTTCTGATATAGTCGTGCCACTAATTTACTGAGAGTAGTCGTTGTGCCACTGAAATCTACAATTCTGCACTATATAAGAGCCTCATCAAGCATGAAACTACCGTCTAACTCATCTGTGTTGACTACTCATTCTGTGATGGCAGAAGTTAGGCGAGTTTTATTATTCTAGAGCAAGCAATAAAGCCAGACATTGGTGTTTATGTTTCCTACTTGTGTACATTGCACCGGTGAGTTTCCAGACTTTAGATTTATTTTTTATTTGACTTGTTGCTTGCCTTTGTTGATTATAGATATTTATGCAGGTACGTCATGTTTTAGATGTTGGTATGGATGAAGGTTTGGAGAATGAATTTTGGTGCTTTTCAGCCCACTCGCTACACTATGATGTCATCTACTCTCAGTTGGTATGTGCATATGCATACTTCATTCTTATTATTTATTTAATGCGATTAAGGGGGACATACAAAAAACACATAATATTGATTGCGTTGAGGTAGGAGGTGTACCCATCTGTCCGCAGTCTGCTCTTTATACACTCTTCACTTTGCCATGTTGTGACGTTTAGGTCGTCCCACTTGTCAGATTTTGGCTCCATGTGATGTGATGCATATTTGAATAAATTATCCAGTCCTTCCAGCTGTTGCACGATTAAGTAACAAACTATTAGCATCACAAGCCAATAATAACAAAATATCTTCATATCAAAAGATGGGGCAATGGGACTAATTACTAACCATGGGAGTGAGGTCTTTGCGGTGCATTGCTGAGCCTAGTGAGTCGAGCACATCCAAACTTCAGAATAACAATGCAACACATAGTTCATTTAGTAGCAATGCAACACATCCAAACTTCAGAATAACAACAAGCTGCACAGGTTCGTAGAATGCCAATGATGAATTAATTTGTATATGATCAATATTGTGATATCTTGTTTCCAATTCTCACAAACAAACTTCAAGATAAATTGTGCTCCCATGTTTTATTTGAAGGTATTTTGTATCCACCAGAAGGAATCCAGAGTAGAGTTTGTATTCTTATCCATTATGCTATATGAGTTGAAAAAACGAATGCAAAAGGATGCGGCATGGACACAGGATGGTGTAGTGGGTAATTTTGTTCATCACGATTCTTTGTCTAGAGCTGATGCATTTTCTTAAGAGGTCTCATTGAGGCAGTGACTTTTTCCTTTTCTTCATATTCATATTATTTGACAGGGCATTGGCTCACCTGGTACAAATTCATCTTCCGATGCTAGTCCTATTTCACTATTCCTGGTACGAATTTATCTTCCAATACTGCACCGTGTGTATGGTGGTTTCTAGGTTATATCATGTTAATTTTGGTTACAATAAAATATTCATATTCATATTACTTGACAGGGCATTGACTCACCTGGTACGAATTCATCCGATGCTAGGCCTATTTCATTATTACGGGTACTAATTCATCTTCCCATGGTAAGATAGGAATATTGCACTGGTTATAATGTTAATTTTGGTTTCAACAAAATATGCAGAGAGACAACGTGAGGATCTACGGATGACATTGTTCATGTTGGCAAATGGGCCCGAGAAATTCGTGGTGCCGACATCCTCGTACACGCAGTGCGTCTGGTGAATCTGGACGGCGACTATGAAGGGTGAGTCTGCACATGTGTTGGCGAGGAGCTCGTCGGCGCTGACGTCTTGTCGGATGCGTAGCACGACGACGGCACAGGAACGATGAGGACGGCGACGTCTCACTACAACGCACGCCTCGATGGGAACGATGAACGACGATTGGGCCGATCGATTTTCCTGTAGAGTGGAAAAGCGACTGCCGCGGTTGTCTCCAGGTTGATCGTGCCCTTTTTCCGGGGTGAAGACGCGTATCCCGTTGATTGTGGAGGTTTCCTTTTTTTCCTGTAGCATGCGTAGGTGGGATGGGGAGTTTTCCGTTTTTTTTTCTTGTAGCGTGCGTACCTTGGGATGGCAGAGTTTTCGTCTGCCCACCAAAATTGCTAAATGTACCCATAGTGTGGGTTACCTGTTGTCTTTGACGGTTAGATCCAAAATTAGTGGTGCGATCGTGAGGCTATTTTTGGTCCGTTGTGCTGTGTGTACCGTAGGCGGGGTGGTCATAGCAATGAATATGTTTGCTTGTTTAATACTACCTTCATTTCAAGGATTAAGGCCTATATTATTTTTGAAAAGTCAAACCATCTGAACTTTGACCAAACTTTAGAAAAATCTATCAACAAATATGATATATTGTATATATCATATAAAAATATAGTTCATTATCTATCTAATGATATTGATTATGTATTTTGTATATTAACAATTTTTGGTAAAAACTTGGTCAAACTTAACATAGTTTGACTTTTCAAAAAAAATATAGGCCTTAAGCCTTGAAAAGGAGGTAGTAGTATAGTAGAGATAGAGAAGACGCGTATCCCGTTGATTGTGGAGGTTTCCTTTTTTTTCCTGTAGCGTGCGTAAGTGGGATTGGGAGTTTTCCATTTTTTTTCTTGTAGCGTGCGTACCTGGGATGGCAGAGTTTTCGTCTGCCCACCAAAATTGCTAAATGTACCCATAGTGTGGGTTACCTGTTGTCTTTGACGGTTAGATCCGAAATTAGTGGTACGATCGTGAGGCTATTTTGGTCCGTTGTGATGTGTGTACCGTAGGCGCCGGCGGGGTGGTCATAGCAATGAATATGTTTGCTTGTTTAATAGTAGTAGAGATAACGTGTTGATATATATATGAATCCAAAAGCTATTTTGCTTCTGCCGTCCTCGAGTTGCCACAACACGTGTGCAGACGAGACTGCTACACCTGAAAGATTACTATAATAAATTAAACAACTGTCGTAAAAAAGCATTAGGTTTAGTTTTCCTTATTAATTTACAATAATTGTACAGACACATTATGCAGTACAATATAGGCTGCTTTTTTAGTTTTATACTTTACAGTGATGCGAATGCAAAGACATAATTTACAGATAAACTACGAGACTTGGAAAGTCTCTTACTACAGGAGGGAATTTAGGTTTTATGTAGACACGCTATGCAGTGAATATAAACTGGTTATTCTAGTTCTAGATAGTAGATGTTGGGAACAAAAACTATACTATTATAACTTGACTGATCATATAGTATAGGGTATTATACTTGAGCGTACTGGTTGGTGGACGGTCATTCTGTGAAACCTGCAGGATGGCGACTGCTGTTTACTTGTTTGCTATTTCCTTGATTGCATCTCGAAAGACCCTTGTGACCTCAAATGCTAACTTCTGTGCTGTTGTTCGTGGTGGTATTGGTCCGCTGTATACTGTATCTGCTTTAGTTGGATATTGTGCTCTGGGGTTGTTTATCTGAAGAGCTGCTATGCTGCCAGTGCCGTAGAAGGCATTCCGCATTCTGTACATCAGCTTGGTATGAGATCTTTTGAACATATCGGCTCTCTCGCGTGCTGTCAGGTAAAGCGCCTTGTATTGCTGAGCTGCTGCCATTATTGATGCTTCTCTCTGCTGGGCTTCAAGTAATGCATATTGGGCGCTTGTCATGTCTCTATACAGATTTTCAAGTGCTGAAATGGCTGGCTGACCGCAAAAGTGGATGACTGCTGTGGTTGCGGCATGTTCTTCAGCATCTTGAATTGTTGGTTCAGGGAGGCTCTCGAAAGCTATCTCATGCATCATATAGTGTCCATCATTGTGGGCTGGAAACTGTACTTTCAGATGTGAAACAAACCTGCTGTTTGTTACTTGTATTGTGTGTGGTTTGTTAAATCGTAGACCCAATCCTGCTGCTACAGCTTGAAGCAAAAGCTGTCTGCTGACATAATGTGCAGTTGGTGTCTACAGTGAGTTGTTAATACATCTCACGCAAATGCACAATCCAACCAGCCCTACAGACCTATGGTAAGACAAAACACACTACTTTAATTATACATTGTATTTTACTTACTTAAACTTTCCTAAACATTAACAAATATTAACAACTCACTGTAGGCACCAACTGCACATTATGTCAGCAGACAGCTTTTGCTTCAAGCTGTAGCACCAGGATTGGGTCTACGATTTAACAAACCACACACAATACAAGTAACAAACAGCAGGTTTGTTTCACATCTGAAAGTACAGTTTCCAGCCCACAATGATGGACACTATATGATGCATGAGATAGCTTTCGAGAGCCTCCCTGAACCAACAATTCAAGCTGCTGAAGAACATGCCGCAACGACAGCAGTCATCCACTTTTGCGGTCAGCCAATCATTTCAGCACTTGAAAATCTGTATAGAGACATGACAAGCGCCCAATATGCATTACTTGAAGCCCAGAAGAGAGAAGCATCAATAATGGCAGCAACTCAGCAATACAAGGCACTTTACCTGACAACACGCGAGAGAGCCGATATGTTCAAAAGATCTCATACCAAGCTGATGTACAGAATGCGGAATGCCTTCTACGGCATTGGCAGCATAGCAGCTCTTCAGATAAACAACCCTAGAGCGCAATATCCAACTGAAGCAGATACAGTATACAACGGACCGATACCACCACGAACAACAGCACAGAAGTTAGCATTTGAGGTCACAAGGGTCTTCGAGATGCAATCAAGGAAACAGCAAACAAGTAAACAGCAGTCGCCATCCTGCAGGTTTCACAAAATGAAGAAAAGTTCACCGGTGATAGATTGAATAGTTGTGCCGTGCCAGTATATTCTAACTGGGTTCTCCTCGCCATCTGGTTTGTGGCACTGCTGGATTCCCCCTGCTGGAAGGAGTCTAGCAATCGATGTTCATAAGGCCAGTCTGTTGGCAATACTTGTTGCTCTGGATGCAGAGTAGGTGGTGTGTCTTCAATTGGTTTTTTGCCTTCGGAGATTGCAGTCATTGCGGCTGGTGCTAGTGCCATCTGAAGCTGGGGCACATAGTCTGTGTTTGGAGGGTTTATTTGTGGTTGGTCTCTAGTTGGCTGGTTTCATAGGAAAGAAGCTGTTGCTTCTCTTACCGTCGCTGATGGTGTCTGTTGTGTTTCATTTTGGGGAATGTAGGCTGTTGTGTTGGGGTGCCTGTATGCTGCCAGTCGGCAAATATATTGGTAGCAGACGTAGTAATGGGCCATTGGTGTGTTGGGGCTGATGTCAGCTGGGTGGTTTGCTCGTTTATGCTGGAAAGGTTGGCTGCTTGTGCTATTGGTTGTGAGTTGAGGAAGTCATGTAGTACTGGAGTAATTGTATTTTTTGGTGTGGCTGGAGGTGGCATTGCTGACTAAGCTCGCATCTATTGTCTTAGTTGCCGGACTGCAGCTCTATTGACCTTTGGAACAACCTGCAGTATTTTTCCCGTTATGTTATCATTATTTAGTAGTTGGAAATACATTGTGTAAGCAAATGTATGCAAATTAGTTTTTCTTATTGTTTTTGGTTGGATGTCGTAGGTATTTGTAAGTAAACTTGTCTACATATGTACGTTAACAACAATTTGTATTTAATTTTTTAACTACAATTTTACAGGATACTTGTTGGTTTTTATTTCAGTTTAAATATAATTTAGAAATATGGGGGTAAAGATGTTTGAAAATAGAGGAGCACAATGATGGCTGTTATGATTCTTGTCTTAGTGTTTAAGTAACTGTTGTTTGCTGAGTAATTCATATTGCCAGATTGTATTGTAATTTCTGAATTAGTTATTTCACAGAAATGTGTACTTAATTTTTTGCATATTAACGATAAGAAGTAGTTCATTAGGAACAACACTGCGATGTTTCATAAAAGTTAAAATATATGTAATTCGTGTCAGTTTAATTGTGTGGTGACACATATGAAAAATTATTTGCTTAATTATTCTAGACTATTTTTAAATTTTGTGATGCTTGCTGTGGTAATGGGATTTTATAAATAATCTCTTGAAGTTTGGTTGTGTCCGAAGACCGAAATCTTTGTACAAAGTAGTTGTGTTGGATTTAGTATGTATTTTGTGTATAAAGGAAATGAAATCAACGCAAGGAGTGACAGCATGGTGGGGCATCCGGTGTATTTTGCATTAACTCAATATCTATTCCAGCAAATTTATATTTTATTATCTTGATAAGAAGAGTTCTTAGATTATCTTTTCTAGCGCTTAAAGTTCAGGGAAATGAACTTTTCTTAGAGCTATCTGTTTCTGTAAAGTTATATTTGATTATCGTGCTAAAGAGGGTCTCAGATTATCTTTTCTAGCGCTTGTGGTTCAGGGAAATGAACTTTTCTTAGAGCTATCTTTTTTTGCGAATTTATATTTGATTGTCGCCGTAAGAAGAGTTCTCAGATTATCTCAGGGGAATGAACTTTTCTTAGAGCGTACAAATGCACCAAGTATTTCTGAGGGGTACTTACATGATCGCCGGCATGATCGTCGTCACTGCTTCCCGTGGACGATCCTTCTTCGCGATGACGACGGAGTGGAAGCATGCTGTTGGAGGAAGGGTCGAAGTAATGAAATCGGTGGCGAGTAGTAAAGTTCTAAGAGAGCTAAGGCGATAGAGTCGAAGGCGAGCTGTGGATTGCAACGGGAGCTTATCCTAGGCTATCTGCCTCTGTATATATAAGTACGTTAAGCGGTACGTAGGCTGAGTCAGTACAGTTTTGTGGTTGTGGCAACATGTACCGACGTGTGTCGATGGTTTACCATGAGCGTAGCAGTAGGTCCTAGACATAGGTGTCCTCGTTCTAGGTAGCGAAGACCATGCAAAGCGGTTGGCGGCAGCTTGGACCGTGTATGTTTATCGTCTGTTTAGTAGTACTTATTCCTGCATTTTTTGCTATCAGGATTAATTTTCGATTTGAATATAGTTTGTTTTCTCGATTTAGGAAAAGTGAGTGAAAGTACTTTTGCAAAGGGGTAGTCCTAGAATCTTTCTTTACTATTAAATTGCAATAGGACGTGATGGATCTTAATGGTCCGTCATATGTACGAGAAAACAAACGGTTCAGCCCCTGGCCAGCTCGGGCAAGCAAGGAAATAGCTCGATCGGTTCTGACGTACAAGGAAGAAAAACAGAGCAGCGCGTGGCCAGCTCGATAGGCAGTTCTGATCGGACCAATCAGAACTCGGAGCTACATAAACAGCAGACCCTATTGTTTACGTATCTGGCTCGATCAATAGTTCCGATCAGATGATCGGTAGCTAGCTCAAAATTACCTACGTAAGGAAAAAAAAACGGATCAATCCCACGTACAAGAAATTAAAAAAAAAAGCTGAACCGACATCCACACCTATAGAGATCGTGATTCTCATCTGCTACGGCCTACAACCTATAGAGATCATCAGTCAAAACAAGAAGGTGTCCATCAAAACCAAAGATCGTCGATCTCGCCATCAAGGCGTCCTATGCTTGTGGTGGTATTGGCACTACTACTTCGAGGTGCGTGGCACGGTGGAGAGTACGACGGCGTGCTCCTGGCCTTCAACGATTTCGACAGGTTCGTCGTCCTGGGAAGGAGGCATCGTGTAGGTACGTAGAGGCGTACGTGTGCCGCTGGAGGTAAGATTGACAGTAGAAAAGAAGAAGAATTTTAGGCAACTAAAGCTCGCATTGCTGTGGTGGACAGCAGTGATGGCTGGGCAGTCATGTCTCTCATTTTCAATTATATGTTTCATATTACCTCGAAACTAAGATGAAGGGCGATTAGGGATTACATTCTACCATCTAGGATTTCGATGATTTGCGTGTCAGAGGCGATTCCGAATAGTTCGTGGAGTAGGTAAATGTGTGCATGTGACAATGAAGTTAGTGGAGTGTGATGATAGTGTCATGGGGCGACACATAACGGCGCCTTAGCGGCGTAACCAGAGGTACACACCCGACGAAGCAATAAAGAAGAAAAAATAAAGGCAATAGAAATGTGTGTCGATTAAAGAGATATTAACTGTTGCTCCGTAGCAACGCACGGGTATTGAGCTAGTAATCTGGTAAAGCGGAACTGACAAGGTAGTATAAAATGTGTGTTTTGTCATTATGATGAGAGTACGAAGTATTTGTTTTTTGAATGTCAGCTTACACGCTCAATATGGTCTGCTATTCAAGTGGCTTTGAATTTGTATCCACCTAGATTTGTTGTCAATGTTTTTGTCAACTTATTGCAAGGTCTAGATTACATGTTGAGAAACCATATTTGGGTGGGAGCGATCGCCTTATTGTGGTCGCCGTGGATATGTAGAAATGACAGAGTTTTTAATGCTAAATTGTCTTTCTCTATGTAAGTGATTTTTCGCTGTGCTTTTTTTCTTTGGGAGTGTTTTATTTTTCAGAGTCCAGTATACCAAGACATGTTTGCTTGTTGCAGTTGGAGCAAGTGGCGAGACATGTTTTTACCCGGCATGGGTGGTAGCATAATTTGCGCATTAGTCCACCATGAACAACATCATAGGACTTTGGAGCTACAGCAAGGGGAGTCTCATACTCTCAATCTCTTTACTTTGTTTTTGTCTTGCTTGCTTTATATCTCGTTTAGTTTATTTTCCTGTTTCAAAATTTTAAAACCCAAAAAATTAGTGTAGTCTTTAATTTTGTCATGTTATTTTATCCTGTCTTTATGTCTAGCTTTACCACTCTTGATATGCCTCTCTTAGCCGAGTTCTTTATCTTCAAACAAAAGGGAGAAGAAAGTTTTAAAAATGCTTGGGATAGAATTTCAGAATTACATCAAAAGATCCAACCCATGCTTGTTATGTGTGTTTTACTGAGATGCTTTTATTATGGACTATCTGATGCATGCAAGCATGTTTTGGATGTCATTAATGGAGGAAACTTTCTTGAAATTGATAAATTAGAATCCCTGAGAATTATAAAAGGCTTAGTTGTTTTTCCCACCAATGAGAAAACTAATGAAATACATGGTAGATTAGATAAAATAGAAAATATTTTATGTAATCTAAATTTAAATGGAATAGAGGTGAGCTCTAAAGATTATCAAATCCTTGAAATAAATGGAGATTGGGAACCGTATATCCCTATTGAAATAAACGATCAAAGGTTCCTTGCTTATTGTGATATTGGTTCTATGATGTCAACTATGCCTAAAATGGTTTTCGATGCTATGAATTTTGGAGACTTATTTGATTACCCTTTTTGTCACTCTCATTCTGATGGTAGCTCTTCAAAAATTTATAAAATAGTTAATGAAGTCCTTGTCACTTTTAAACATAAGACTTCTTTGGTTGATTTCTTGGTTCCTGAGTCAAAGGCTCAAGCTAATATTGTTCTTGGAAGATCTTTCCTTCGTTCCGTGGGAGCTTTTATTGATGTTAAAAGGGCTGCATACGTTTTCGTTTTCCCATTAGGGGCAGGTTCTCCTTTCCCCTCAAAGAGAAATAAGTGCTTATTGAAGGAAAAGTTGCAATGGATTTCGAAAAAACTTGATATTTGGCATTGCGCCTAGCTAAAAGGCGTTAAAGAAAAGCGCTTGTTGGGAGGCAAACCATCTTTTATTTTCAGTTTGCTTTTTGATTTTCTTGAGTCATGAAGTTATTACCTCTGTAGCAACTTCATTGTATCTTTTTCTTTTGGTTTTTTGTGACAAGTTTAGCCTCTAATGCATTAAAAGTGCGAGGTATTGTGTTGCTGTCCAAAAACAGATTATGTGCGCCTGTTGCACGAAAATCCTAAAATCGCCAGAATGTTATCTTTTTCTGATAACTTTTGACAGCAAGCCTGATGCTTTTATCTATCTTTCGTTAGATTTAAGTTTTTTCATTTGAGCTGCAGAAGTGCCTCGAAAAATTCGACCTTTACAGACTAGTTCAGATTTTGACAGATTCTGCTTTTATTTTGCATTTGTCTCTTTACCATCGTCATATGTGATACTCTAGGGGTAGAGTGCCACATTGAGGCTTAGTAAACAGTAGCTAATGCTCAATAAAGTTTGTTTGCAATTTGTCATGAGTTGAACACATGTGCATTTTAATTTATGAGCACTAACCCTTAATCAAATTACGAGAAGTTTTGTGTGAAGGGAGTTTTTAAGTTCCAAAGGAGAGGAATATGAAGAAATCGAGGATGGATCAGAGCTCAAGCTTGGGGATGCCCCCATGGCACCCCCTCTGAATATCAAGAACTATCAAGAGTCAAAGCTTGGGGATGCCCAAGGCATCCCCTCATCTTCATCGACTATCATAAGGTCGTCTTCGTTGAACTTTGTTTTTATCACTTTACATATTATGTGCTATGCTTGGAGCGTCTTTTTTACTTTCAGTTTTGTTTGTTTGTTTGTTTGCTGGTCATATCTTTTTTGGATCCTAGCTTTATTTGTGTGGTAGAGAGACACGCTCCGCTTTTTCGTTAGAATACTCCTTTGCTTCGCTTATATCTTTTTGAGTATTCTTAGCTACTGTCTGTTTTCTAGTAAGCTCTCGCTTTTAGCTTTTATCTTGTTTAGAGCTGCTAGTTGTTAAGTTAAACTCTCTTGTTTTTCACTTATACTTGTTGGAGAGTTTTTGTTGAAAAATTGCTTGAATTGTCAATGCGACAAAATGCTGTTTGTGTGATGATAGAATAAAATGAAAAGCCTGTATAGTTTTTTAGATCATGGTGTGGATACTTGATGCTTCTCAATTGTTTTGAGATGTTAAGTTGAATGTTTAAACTTGCTGGTTATTTGAGTGGAATTGATTAGTAGACAAATATGGTTGAAAGCTTGAATTGTAGGTTTTCACAGTTATTAACACTACTAGGAAACAGGCTATCAGTGGCGCACCTTTTCACATTCTGTGGCGCCATCCCTGGAAATAGTGGATGCGCCACTAAATCCCTCACCACTAAATATATTTCTGTGGCGCACGCCGTTGGTGCGCCACAGAATGCCAAAATTCTGTGGCGCATACCAGCACCGGCGCCACAGAGAAATATTTAGTGGCGCATCCCACCTTGGTGCCGCCAGAATTTTTTTTGAATTTCAAAAAAAAGGGCGGCCAGATCTAGATCCAGATCTGGATCTAGATCTGGCCGCCGGAATTTCGCCGGAATTTCGTCGGAGCTCGTCGGAGACCGTGTTGCCGTGGGTGGAGGAAGGGGTCGTCGGAGGTCACTGGATGAGGTCGCCGGAGTGGAGGAGGAGGTCACCGGAGTGGAGGCCGAGGTCACCGGAGTGGAGGAGGAGGTTGCCGGTGGTGGAGGAGGTCGCTGGAGGTGGAGGAGGAGGTCACCGAAGGTGGAGGTTGTCGGGGTTGTGGAGGTGGTCGCCGGGGTGGTGAGGAGGTCGCCGGAGTTGTGGAGCTCGCCGGAGTTGTGGAGGAGGTCGCCGGAGGTGGAGGTGGAGGTGGAGGTGGAGGTGGAGGTGGAGGTGGAGGTGGAGGTGGAGGTGGAGGTGGAGGTGGAGGTGGAGGTGGAGGTGGGAGTAGAGAAGATGTGGAGTAGAGGAGAAGAGATGGAGGAGGGAGGAGAAGGGGAGAGAAGTGTAGAGGAGAAGGGAAGAGGAGAAAGAAAGAGGAGAAGTGGAGAGAAGTGGGGGAGAATTGGAGGAGATGAGGAGAAAAGGGGAAAAGAGAGGGAGATGAGGGCGCCGGCGGGATTCAAATTTTGAATCTCACAATTCTGTGGCGCATGGGCTAGACATGGCCCCATGCGCCACAGAAAGACATATTTCTGTGGCGCATCTAGACACATGCGCCACAGAAAGACATATTTCTGTGGCGCATGCCAAGTGGTGCGCCACAAAAAAACAATTTAGTGGCGCATGGAATAATGGTGCGCCACAAATAGCATTCCACCTATAGCTAGTTTCCTAGTAGTGTAATTCATAGTGCTGATCTTTCCATCAAAATAATTGTTTGGTCAACAAGGGGGACGGTGTAGAGTTTTTATGGTTATGCCGGTAAATGTCTTATGTTGTTCTGTTACCGGTTATTGTTAGATGTTTGCTTCAAACACCCTTTTTGCTAAGCCTAAAAATTCGTATGCATGGTATTTCCTACCATTCCAAGTAATTCGTAGTATGGTTCACTCGTGCATCTAATCCCCAAAGCCAAAGTTTCTTGCCAGCTGAGTCCACCATATCTACCTATGCATGGTATTTCCTACCATTCCAAGTAAATTTGTCATGTGCTACCTTTAAAAATTCAAAATACTTCTTCATTGTGCCTCTGTTTTTAAGCTCATGAGGGAGTAGTAAAGAGCTAGATATAAATTGTGACGAGCGAGGTCATTTCCCCCCTTTCACCCGGTGTTGATGGATTACGTCTTCACTTGAATCAACCCGAGAGCAGCTTAAGCAAAATATAAATATAACTCACAATTCTCCTCCGCGCAATGCAAATCTGAGAAATCAGCCCAAACATTGGACAGTGGTGAAACCAAGGAGAAAGAAGAGCGTACTCGCTCTTCTAAGAACCAGCTATTCTCATAAGTCTAAAAACCTTGCTTGTCATGGGGGACTAGATAGCTTCTCTGTTGTGAAGTCGTTGACGAAAGCATGCATACCTCAAAATCATTTTACTTCTGTTTTAAAAACCAAAAAGCTCTAGCACATGACTAATCCCTGCTTCCCTCTGCGAAGGGCCTTTCTTTTACTTTTAATGTTGAGTCAGTTTTCCTTCTCCTTCTATCTCCACAAAAAGCAAACATCTAGCATTGACCCTGTGTATCGTTGAGCATATTACATTATCAAGATTAAACATGAATCTTTATATTGACTTTATCTATAAGATAAGCCGTTGGAAGTTGAAGCTCTTTGCTAATGCTTACATCTTCCTTTGTGTTGATTTTCAAACACTTTTGTCATGGAATTATTATCCTTGTGAATTAGTCAAATATATTGATCACATTGTTTTCATGTCTTTGACATACTATTTATGAAAGGTTTTGCTTGGATGATTCAACTTGTTTATTCATTGCTTTCTTGCTATCAATTATAGACAATTGTTTTGTATCTCTTCATTCACATCCTTTGATTTGCATCACTATCTTGATCAAGATTGTGTTGGTTGCATGTCTCATAAAAAATTATTTGTTATCACTTACCGACTCGACGACGAGTAAGAGTTAAGCTTGAGGATGCTGATACGTCTCAAACGTATCTATAATTTTTGAGTGATCCATGCTAGTTTTGTGATATTGTCACATGTTTTTACTGTCAATTATATCATTTTTATGCATTTTGTCGGACTAACCTATTGTCAAGATGCCCAGTGCCAGTTCCCTGTTTTTGCGGTCTTTTTGTTTCAGAAATTTACTTCCGAAATATTCTCGGATCGCGCTAGAAATTTACGGGGAATTTTTATTTGCCACGACGAAGTACCAGACCAAAGGAGAGCTGGAGGGGAGGCCCACAGGGCAGGTGCGCCCCCCTGCCGCGGGTCAAGGTGGACCCGCGGGTGGGGCCCGCCCCTGCCCCTGGGACCTCGCCTCGACGCCCTCCGACACCTATAAATTGCCTTTTACCCTAAAAGCGTCGAGGCGGCCATTATTTTCCAGAAACTCGACCTCGACGCGCCGTCACCGAAAACCCTAGTTTGGGGTCCAATCTGAAGCTGATCCCGGCACTCTGTCGCAGGGGAGATCGATCCCGGAGGGCTCTTCATTGTCATGCCTTCCTCCGGGATAATTTGTGAGTAGTCTCACCTTGGACTACGGGTCCATGGCAGTAGCTAGTTGGTAGTCTCTCTCTCTTGTGCTTCATGTCTTATGATCTTGTGAGCTACCTAACATGATCAAGATCGATTATTGTAATGTTATGTGACGTGTTTGCTGGGATCCGATGGATTATGAAGTTATGTTCAGATTGTGCATGATTCTTATATGAGTAATTTATGTTCTTGCATGCTCTCCGATGTGCGTAGTTACTTTGGCCAAGTGATTGTGTGTATCTCCAAGAGAGGGTATTTATGCTAGATAGTGGGTTCATGCCCCCTTTTGTTCCTGGGAACGAGTGACAGAAACGTCTAAGGGAGAGGGTGTGCTGTCACTACTAAGGGTAAAACAGCGGTGTTAATGTCTCTTTTGATATTGGTATTGCTTACTTAATACACTTTACTTAATGCAATTGTCTGTTGCTTGGAACTTAATACCGTTGGGTGACAGGCTGGATAGCGATCCCACGGTGGACTTTTTAGACAAAGACACAGTTGGACTCAACGGTCTTTGTTCCTTGTCGTGATGCCTCCATAAATATTATCATGTCCTTTTTGTCATAGCTAAATTGGGTTTGTGTCATGATCTTGTCAATTGCCTAGCTGTAATTCGTTCACCCATCACATGCATATTTTATTTACTTGTGAGACTCCACTAGTGAACCCATGGCCCCGGTCCATCTTTTTACATTGTTTACACGATCATTTACTTGCTTTTAATCATCATTACTCATCTGGTCACTTTTCATATTTCATCATACAATTAACCGCTTTGTTTTCTGCGAGACCGGAAAGATTGACAACCTTTCCGCCGTTGGGGGGCAAAGTATTTTGGTTGAGTGTGTACAGGTCCACGTCTGTTGAAGGTCAAGCGCCAGAGATCTTCAACATTCACCTCGTTGCCGATTTCAAAGTCCTACTGGTTCGATAAACCTCGGTTCGTTAAACGAGGAAAAACTGCTACTAGCTGCAATTCCGCCTTCGCTTGGGGCACCACCCAACTTATTTTAATACAGCAGCACCCACTCATTATATAGGAGGCCCGGGGTACAAGAGTTTGACTCCAACACTACTTGTACCTATCCACACCTAATACAACTCCAAGTCCTAGCATAACCCAACTCGTACATAATATTCGACACAAACACAACAAATCTGTAATAAAATTTGACTTTCATCGAACTTTATTTTTCTGTTAATTGGTAGCAACTTAATTAATCTTATTTAATTTGTTGAATTAAAATATTTTTCTCATGCATCATATTATTTTAGGGCAACCAGAGAACTAAGTCTTTTTACTTTGTGTTATATTAACATGTCATGCATTCATATGTGTATGTTTGTTTTGTTTTCTTATGTTGTGCATTGCTTGCTACCGTGTAGACAACGACGTTGGTTGCGATTGTTGCTGTAGTTGCGACGATTGTGTGAAAGGCTACTCCGACAATTGAAAGGCAAGTGGTGCAGTCCATGACCTATTTATTTTTCCTATGCATGTAGTTTATTTTCGTAGAATTATATGTGTAGGGGTTGGTTGTAAGCTATGCTTTTAGGCGATCCACTAACACCCAAGTGGTTAGCCGTATGTATCCTTGTAGACTAGTTTTCCTTCAAACCATCGTTCACAGTTGCTTAGACGTGGTTGTGGGATCACATGTTGTGGAAGATGTTGTTGACATAGTTGGTTATTTTCAAATCTAATAAAACAACTTTAATTAAATTGATGTCTGGGTGGTATTGGTCCGTTTTGGTGGAAAATAATTGAGTGGCTGCTCGGGTCCGTAGTATCTGAGTAGGAGCACTTATGTTCGGCCACCCAGGTTCCCGAGAATTATTGTGGTGTCAAGTTTAGTAGCTTACGAGTACAACCACATGTCGATATAGTATGGGCTTCGTCTCGACTAACTAAGTAGTAGGCACTCGGGTCCCCAGAGATGTAGCTTAGTAGGTTTGGTACGGTGCGGAGGTTGGCTTGAGGGTCTACTACCCAACGGTCTCGGTTTACCTTTCTCCCAACCTATATACAAATTGAGTGTTTAGGTAAATGGGGTTAGATAAACCATGTGGGTAAAGTGTACAACACCTTCGAAGGTTTTAAAATCTGAGTACTTAGCCGTGTCCCCGGATACGGACAACTTGAGCCATCTAGACTAGATTCTACAAGAGTTCTCATTCATTCCAATTTCAGTAAATAAAATTTGATGGGTGAACCAAGGGTAGGAGCACTGATTTCTATCAGTGTCCAATGATTGTTTACCTTTGTTGTAAAATTTGTTTATCAAATTGATAGGATAAAATTGCTTTTTATGCAAAGAGCCATCAAGTCCACCTAGCCCAAATTGCATGTAGTAGCTAGGTAGACTAGTGTTTTAATAATTCCCTGCTCACTTGCCAGTACAATTCAAATTGTACTGACCGTATTCGTGAATGGCTACAATTACACTATTACAGGTACGATATTACGTAGGTCTTGGAGCTACACCCAGCATGTACGCCTGTGGCACGAGTTAAATGGAGCTTCAAAATTGTTTACTTTCTGCTGTCTGCTTTTATTTCAATAAAGTTAATTTGTGCTAGCGTCAATGCTATGCAAAGGTATAAGAATTTTTGTTATTCTGGATCATTTCATTGTAATAAAGACACATTGAGCTCTGTTATTTCATTTGTAATGAGTGTGCTAGCGAGTCGATCCGGGATTAGCACTATACTCATAGACGAAATCCATATTATTGGGTGTCGCTACACGGAACCACCGTGAAGTTCTCCATGGCAGCGCGACGGGCGGGCACCGCTGCGACGGGCACCAAGGGACGCCAATGTGGAGGACGGAGGAGGAGCTCCGGAGATAGGAAACAAACGAGTTGGAGGTAGCAGCGGACGGGCACATGAAAAACATCCATGCTCTACAACCACGGGAGAGAGAGAAAGCAAGGCAAAAAGGAAGCTCGCGGGAGGCACACACGCACCCGGACGATGGAAACGACGGATCTTTTTTTATAGATAGTAGACTATTCCATATAATTTATGGTTCATTTCAAAAAAATACGACGACTATTAAAACTATGATATGATTCGCTGCGCGGTAGGGTTCTGGCTACCCTTTATACACACGCACCAATAAATGATTAATTCTTTGTTTGTAACTTGAAAACAAACATATTCGACAATTTAAAAAAAATGTGAGAATAATCATCGAAGTAGAGGGTGGGTTTGAAGTATGTACATGCTAAATCTGATAAATCTACATAATTACACATGTTTGTGATTATTTTAAACTTGAGATTTGTGCACAATTAACAAGTACTACGACTTGTATCATATCCTGTTGCATAGTGTTTTACTCATTGTTTTTAACTCACAAATTATCATATTACTTATTCCTAATTTCACACATATGTGTGCATACATGTCATTAAAAAATGGGTAATTTTTTCCGTACTACACAGAAGTGTTTGGATATCATAATAGTATTAGCGTTATAGATTTTTTATTTTTTAAATCATATACATAGATAAAAATAAGTGGTGTCGCCGACGTCAGACGGTGAGATCACTCAGCACCTTATTCGACACGACAATACCCTCTAAGACATGATTACTGTATGCAACCCTTTTGAAATCCCTCAGGAGCTTTCTCAATCCACTGCATTTTGAAATCTGTAAACATAAATTTTCACTGAATTGCCGTATGGGATTGAGACGGACAAAATCAGAAAGCTCGCTTCAGCTGGAAGGTTCTGCTTGGTACTCGACGATTCGGCGCGAGAAGCGTGGTGATACTTCTTCGGAGGGCGCAGCGGTCGCGGGTCACCGTAGTTTAGTCGATCCGCCTATGTCTCCTTTTCTTTTTTTTTTGGTTTGTGTGTGCTGCTGTCCCAGCTTGTGTGGTGTTACATTTGTATCGCTGGTTGTATGGTGATGGTTGTTTTATTTATAAAGCGGGACGAAAGTCTATTTCGTGGTTGGAACCGTACGTGGTTAAACCATCATGTGCGCAGCACGGCCGGCGATCTATCTAGGAACATCGCATTTGTTAATGATGGGGTTCTATGGAACATACACATACGACTGGGTGGGAGTGGGACCACAGCCGCTGCTGTTTTGAAATTTCGGATGGTGGGAAACCCAACGGCTACGTGCGTGCTATTTTACGAGGAACAGACGCATCAATCAATTCATGGACATGCTTTAACCCTGCTAGCTTAAAACAGAATTACCTTACCACCAGTTCCCTGTCTCTCGCCGTCGCCCGTAAGATCGATCGGTACTCTCGCGGTACGTACAGTGTTCTGCTCGGCGCCATGGTCCATGGAATCAATCCTCGGTGAAAATCCTGCTTTCAAGTTCAAGCTACGGTGAATATTTTTCGAATTCAATAGTTTCACCTCCTCGTCCACAAGCAGGCCATCGGAAGTTGACCGGCGATTATAATAAATCACCACTTGGTAAGATTAGCACTAGAACTCTGAGATAACAGATCCGGATAGTATGCTGGCCTAAATTAATTGCACGTCCATCGGCTTGAAATGTAGCAGTAATTCTTTGTTGACAATTTGAATTCCGCGGATCTACTGTAGTACTCTCTCCGTCCCAAAATATAAGGCGCGCTATTTTTGTGAATTATACGGATTGAGAAAGTGTAAATGGCACCATTAGATTCGTCTTGAAAAAATCTTTCATTTCATATAACTATATATATTAATTTTATGAATATGTAGTAAGTACAAATCATGGTCAAAATTGTACGTTGGTGACCAGCGAAATTAAAGGACGCCTTATATTTTGGGAGGGAGGAAGTAGTATTTTTGCTATGCGGCAGGCACATGGGATTTAATTGGCAGCACGGGCACCACTATCGAATCACACAACTCATTAAATGGTAGGACTGTTAAATTTACCCTTAGTGGACAAGATAATCAAAATTAGAATAATCAATTCAATCAGGCGCCAATGTATGTACCGGCAAAATGAATGTAAAGCATGCATCGTGCACCCACTGACTGCCGCTTGATTAAATTCGGAGAGTAGGCACTACTAGTTTTACCTTTCAAATCATGAATTTGTTATTTTCAGTAGTATATGAACTCATGTGTCTGCCACCATAATTGAGAAGCTTATTTTAGCTCTCTTGGGTTAGCAAGTTGAGATTCATATCTTGGACTCCCGACTGATATTGACATTTTGACTCTAGGTGTGTGTGAAGTGTCGAATATATTGATATTAAATTCGGAGAGTAGGCACTACTAGGCAGTGGCGGACCTAGGAAGATCCTGAAGCCTGGGCAACAAGCTTAATACGGAGGTTTTTCAAAGAAAATCACTGTACAAAGTCAAATAATGTAAGGCGTCGCCCGCCGCCAAGCCTGGGCGGTTGCCCGGGCTGGAGGGGTGGTAGATCCGCCCCTGCTACTAGGTTTGGTGCCGTTCGCCCATAACTTGGCATGACACACCATGTAATCTTTACTTTCTGAAGTAAAAAAAGTAACATCAACATGGTACTAGACGGATTAGCGCGCTTCACCGCGCCGGCGTCCTTTCGTTCTTGCATCACGTGGCCGGTGAGATGGATGGATCGTTGTTTTGGTATGGGCATAGCATGCTATTAACGGTTTGTTTTGATGGCCTAATTTTCGATGGTGGATGACGGTTGACACAATGATACCATACCGAGCAGGGTACTGTCTTCAACATGCGTGGACCTCGAATTTGAGCTATCGTGAAGAAACATAAACAAAATTGAAAAATGCTCCCTTAGCTATCGTATCTCAGTGTCAATATCCGCCGCTGTTGGTGTACATAAACATGATACCTAATGTTACAACATCCCACCTGCTTCGAGTAGTTAGTATCTTTATATAAAGAGGTATTCAAGGAGCGCACATATGTTCCAAAGAGAGAGGCTACACCCCCTGGACGGTCCATCACAATTCCCTTTTCCACCTAGAGATGCAAGTGAGTCCACCACTAGGGTACCCTATACCCTTTTTAGTTTAAAAAAAATTAAATTTTACAATGACATCATCATTTTTAGAAAAGTTTTGATGGAGTTCATGGCGGCATTGGTGCTGATTAGGAGGTGAAGTCGTGTCGTAGCCACCTTTTGGTGGAGCTCCTGGTGTGGTCGATGGATCCGTCACTATGGCTGGTGTTGTGGGAGCTAGCCGCGGTGGCGGCCGATCCTGAGTTTGTCCTTCCAATTGCCGCAATGGCGGCACCTGATGATAGTTAGTGTTGTTATCCGGCGAGTTAGTTGGCCATGTACATAGCCACTACCAACCGATTATCCTACGCCACGCTATAGCATAGCGTAACACGCATAACAAAATGGAGCAAACGTACCGTATTGTTTGACAACCAGAAAAGAACGAAAAGAAAATATAGTACAGCTAAAACTATGTATCTATTTATGCAATTATTTAGATGCATATGACCGACCATATCATTAGATTACGCAACCTGATCTGACACGCATAGCGTTCATCTACTTGGCATAAAACATAAACATCAACTGACCATACACAACACATAAACTAAGGAATTCATCATACACCAACATGCCAACCTAAAAGGCATTTTAGGTTCTGCTAAATACACATTACATGGACATACATAAACAAAACATCGGAGACACAATTCATCCTAGAGGCTTAACTTCAATCTACCGAAGGTCACCTCAGGCAAACGTCGACTACTTATTTGGCTGCAGTGACAGACTGAACAAAAGTACTACATCCGTCCCTAATACAAATAGAAAATAGCAAATGCAGATTGTTACACCCAGTGAGACAACCTGTTATCCGAACCAAATAACAAATACAAAGGGAATGTATCAAATCATAACACCAACTTTTTTCCTGTTTTCTCCACACCTTCGGCAAACAGCTGCATTTTCATGTTTAAGCTTCTGAAAACCTTGAAGACATGTAACGGAAAATGCTTTCAAGGTAAGCTTTACTCCCTCGTAACAAGCTAATAAACTATAGCAATTCAGAATTTCTCATATCTCTCCAAGAAGAAGCGAGCAACATGGAATAGTCTACCAAAAATCGTTCCAAGTGACACGTTATTTTTTATTCTCGAGCACACTATAATCCTATATATTCTTGAGCACCCACTATATTTTTTAGAGGTATTGTTTCATAGAAGCATTGAGAGACGCGAAACTGATGTCACATGGGTACGTCTATGAGAATAGTGTTATACAAATCAAATGGACAAAAACTTTTTACTTCTAATTACTATCAGTGCTGAAGAAGTGAAGATTTATCAAAAATAATAGAACTCACCATTAACATAAAAGATGCCTATTAAGTGGGAAGCTTACCCCCAATTGCTCCCTGGCATGACATCTGCGTGAATATCGATGGAACACCGATATAATTTTGGTCATTGATCTGTATAATTCAAGACCCAAAATAATTACATAACATAAGTGAAACTTACCATGGTTGTTCCTGGGTCTTTCTGAAGTTGTAACCTGTATACAGTTCTAACTAAAGCATGCTTAGGATATGAGCTTCCATTTAGGTTGACAAATGATCACCTACAATAGTGAAAATGAAATTAACATCTACAGGAAAAAATACTTCACACACTCGGAAAATAATATGAAAACTATTATCATATAAACAATATCACCATTATCTATTTGGTAAGTTTGTTTCAATTGTTATATAACTGAAGATTTTAGGAGGCAAAAGAACAGATCACTCTGTTTCATATTCTGCACAAACATCATAGCAATTTCGGGCACTACAAACCAACTAATCCACTCCTAAGTACTCAGATCCTATAGGAACTCTACATACCAACTACATCATTCTGAAGTTCTCGGAATATACTACAAAAGAATAGGATGCCAACTCTGATTACATCCAAAAAAACATGTATAATTCTAATGCAAGCGAATATGATAGCAGTTTTGACTATCATCCAAAAGAACATTTATACCACCCAAAAGAAAAAATAAAGACATCTGCTCTTCAGTGCATCCATCTATGATGCCATCCTATATCACTAAAATTGCATGCACACAATGAGAAAAGTAATAGTACAAACGCATAATCCACAGGGTAAACTATTCAACGTGCTACCAAATCCCAAAATCGAAGCCATCTCTGCAATACTGTAATACTTATATTTCTATTTTATACATGTAATACACATTAACACATGCAATAAAAATACAAATAATTTGAGCAGAAACCTAGAACTAAGATCACAACACATAACTGAACTGAAACCAAAAGTTAGTTCTTGCAGCAAAGGACGGCGGCAGCCTATGGGGCCAAAGCCTGATGGAAGGCAAGAGGGCGGAGGGAAGCAACAGAGGGAAGCGAGTTGGGCCGGATAGAGTGGCGGCGTCCACGACGGCGGCGGACAGAAGGAACCGTGCTGGTGACTGCACAAGTCTGGTAGCAATTTCAGAAGTTGTCCCTAATCTGACATGACCCATGCAACTTGGGAAGCATAACTAACCTGAAGTTACTCTTTGATGCCATTAGAGATCTGGAACATCTTGTGTTAGCAAGCATATTTGTAATTGACATATTTATTGCTTCTTGATTCTTCACTCCTGGTGATGTTGAATCCAACAGGATAATCTTGTCCCTCGTGGACCTTGTTCTTTTCACTACTCAAAACCTGAGGTAACCAAAAGAAGGATCAGCTTGTAGGCGAACCATTGTACTACTAAAAAAATTCTATGATCAATGTACCCAGTTTGCAATATAGAGCACAAGCTCGGTGAAAATTGTGTCAATCGTGCAGGTCCGCCCAGAACTTGAAGGTCACGGAGAAGAGGAGGCAGAGGTAGAGCAGTTGCTGGTGCTCCGGCGGCCGAGACCTATGCCACGCCTGAACTCGCCGAGCCTGTAGTACTTCCGGTGGCGATGAGTGCCGACGTGATAGCGAGTATGGCATTGATGGAGATGAGGAGGGCCGGCCTGCCGCCGCCTCCGTATGCAGGACAGTGTCGGAAACCGTGTAGTGGCGTAGGAAGGCGTTTTCCGTGGCGGAGTCGACGCGGAGGCCGGCGCGGGACATCTCCCGGATAGCTTCCGCCATGAGTGTGAGCTCGTCGGCGGCGCCGAGGCAGGAGACAGCGAGTGGATAGAGATCCCGCGCTGGGCAGGCTCGAGCAGGACATCGTCAAAGCGCTGAGACGCGCATACAACGGGAGGACGCGGGGCGCCGTACTCCGCCGTCGACCCGAACTCGAAGACCGTCGCGTTCGTCTGCCGCTTCCGCAGCACCTCCACCGCCCCATGAGGGCTGGTGGCGGCTACCCGGGTCTCCGCGCCTCCGGCCCATTAGTAGGCAGCGGATCCGGCGAGCCGCGGCGGCAACCCTTCCACCACCAGAAGAGCCCATCGGCAAACGGGATTGGGATTTTAGGGTTGGAGACGGGAGGATTGGATTAGGGATTTTAGCGTTTGGTGGGGAAATAGTCGGGGAGACGCGGAGAGGGAGAGCTCAGCTTGGCCTATGGAGTCTGGACTCTCAACCGGTAGCTGAAATAGGCCCACATGGCAGTGTCACCGTGCCGGGAGATGCCCTGAAAACGCTCACAGCTAGCCCGGCATCAAGCTTTAGATAATTCCAAAATGTGTGAGGCTCCGTCTAACCATCTAATAAGATTTAAAATGTTAGATGATGAGTTTGAAAGGACGAAGTTTTAGTGACTAGTAAAGCCAGTTAGGATCTGGTTCCGTTTACACTTGTGGAAGTCATGTTAGTATTAAATTTATTTCGAGTAAGTGCCAGGAGCGCAACAATATATACCTGTAAGGCCATATCAATTGTTCACATGGTGTACAAGTTTCATTGATGAGACCACCCATCACATTTTTATTCTCCATCGATTGTGAGTATATATGTTCACAAAAGAATCCTATAGCTAGCTTGAGGTCGCCCATTTCTACCATGATTTTGTGCTTTTCTCTTACTTATTTATCTTCCTTCCTCGTGATTTGCTGACTATGCAACTCTACCAAGTATTAGAAGGAATGATCTATATCCCTCCACCATCTCATTTCATCCGTTGTCAAACACAAACCTATTTAGGGATGAGAGGGGTCAGGAATACATCTAGTTGTTACTTGGTCACAATGTGATATTACAAAGGGAAACATTGAATGGTGCTAAAGCGCCTGTGGAGAGTGCATTTGAATTCAAAAGCGACATAACCTGGGGAAAGCATTGCACAGACGCTACACACGTATCACTTGTCCTCTAGCCAACACTGATCTAGAGTGGCCACTTGAGCTTGCTACAGATGTGCGTGCTCAAGGTCGCATCATCACTGGAGGGGGAAGATTCGACATCGTCCATCTTAGTCCTTCGACTTGGTGCGGCGCTGGTACCGCGTCCCGCGTTCGTGATCACGAAGGAGACCAAGATGTTTGTGCAAGGTTGCAGATGGCATGTAGTCGAGTGCTAGCGAAGACCGGCTGGTTGCACTGTGCATCCATATGTGTGAATTGTTTGTGCTTCACAACGACCTTGCATGGATCGATCGTTACTGTGTGGTGCATGTATGCACGGTATATATGTTAATCTGTGCGTCATCCACGATCAACTATGATCGACTAATGATGATGTGGATACTGGACGTATATCATACCTTGGCTCGCTCAACGCCAAGGAAACACTCCACATGTTTTCGTGACCCTAACTAATTTAGATCCAACATGGTTTAGATGTGATGCGATAAGTGTTATTGAAAATAAATTTGTCAACGCTTAGCAAGTCTCGATCGGGTCCTTTGCGTACAATGCGACAAGAGGACTGGAAGTGCAAGGAAAGAAAATCTAAATTCACATGTTGTGCGTAAGTTTCATTGATACACTTCAGATATCCAAAACATCTTATAATTCGAATGAAGGGATGTTTCATTGATCGTCTTTAACCTAACAAATTTTGTTTTAGATACATAGTATACTAGATGATACTCCACGACGTTGCTGCGTACTATTAGTATGTCAAACACTTTAGAATGATGAGCTGAACTCTTAGAGGATACATAAAGTTAATAAATAAATAAGCAATTTGGCAACTCGGGATGTTTGTAAGCTCTTTCGAACCATCTATAATATAAAATCGGTATTATTGGAATCATCGTATGACATGACTTTATATTATATGCATTTGTGACATATTATATATCATATGCATTTCATATTTTTATATTGATATTTTTCTATATGATTGGTGAAAATTTAGAAAGTTTAACTTTGACTAAATATAGAAGAAAGTGTAATAAAAATAGAGGGAGTAGTAAGGTAAAATTGAATGTGAATTTAGTCTACTAAAACACTATTGACATTGAATATGTCTATTTTGTTTTATTTTACGTTGAGTAACCATTGAGTTTGATCCTAGAATTTGTTGCATAATAGATAGAAGCAGTATTAGCCTTATGTATTTATTCATACTTGGATAACTTTTACATAGATAAAAGTATGTGAGTGCAATGAAAGTATCTCTCGCGTGAGAGCACTTGATACCTTCTCGACATGGCACTACCATCTGCATACAACTCCTGCTAAGTACTCCCTCCGTACCATAATATAAGATGTTTTAGTTATTCTCATGTGGATTAAATACAGAATAAAATGAATAAATCTAGACGCTAATATATTATACATCTATATACCTCTGTATATTGTTTGCATGAAAAAACTTAAAACATCTTATATTATAATACATTTTTTTTACCGAATTACCTTATGCCCTGTTTGGTTGCATGGAATTGGAGCATGGAATTGAATTGGACTAAGATTCCAAATCCGAGATGGAAATGAATTGGCTTCTAATTCAATTCGGTTGTTTGGATGTGTTTGGAAACTGCTGTTGAATTGGACGGAGCTGCGAGGAGGGCGGGGACGCGGAGCTCGGAGGAGGGCGGGGACGCGGAGCTCGGAGGAGGGCGGGGACGCGGAGCTCGGAGGAGGGCGGGGACGCGAAGCTTGGAGGAGGGCGGGGACGCGGAGCTCGGAGGAGGGCGGGGACGCGGAGCTCGGAGGAGGGCGGGGACGCGGATGGGGAGCCTGGCGGCGGGGCCACGAGTTGGCGGCGGCGGCGTCGGGGCAACGCGGTGGCGGTGGTAGCGGCGTCGGGGCCACGCGGGAAGGAGTCGGGGAGGGTCACGGGAGGGATGCGGGAGGAAGAAGGGCGAAGAGCCACGCTCGATTCCGAGCGTTTCCGAGGTAGCGACCTCGGAATCTTTGGCCAGCTTATTACACAGGAGGATTCCGAGGGGGGAATTTGATCCAGTTTCCACGCGAGGATTCCGAGCGCACACCAAACGGTGGAATTGACGGAATCGGCCCAAATTCCAATTCCATGCCCCAATTCCATGCAACCAAACAGGGTGTTATGGGATTCAGATGCAAAAGATCAGAAATCTCGCCTCAGCTTGAATTGTGATTAAGTTCAGCATGTGCGCCGCACGGCCGGCGGTCTAACATCGCATTTGTTACTGGTGGGATTCTGTCGAACATATAGTACGGCAGGGTTGGGCCCGCGGCTGCTGTTTGAAAATTTGGAGGGTACGGAACCCAGGGAGATTTGATGATAACCCCCCAGGCCACTTAAACCCCACATGTCAGTGACTCACTAAAGGGGCCTGTGAGCAAGGATTTGCGAACAAGGGGGGTTATCATCAATTGTCCCCGGAACCCAACAGCTACAGACGGATTTCCACTTCTTTTTTTTGAGATAAATTTCCACTTTTTTTGCGGGATAATTTCCACTTTATTATACGAGGAAGAGACCCACCCATGGATCCATATGTGTATGCTTCCTTTACGAGTAGTAGAGAAGAAACAAAATTACCTTACCAGCAGCGGAATCCATATGCTCGGTGAAATCGTACTACTTCCTAACCAAGGTGGATATTTGGAATTTCAAAGTTTCACATCGATCGCCCTTCTCGTCCACAAGTATACGTTCGAAAGTTGACCAACGATTAAATTTAACCACTTGATTACTTTAGCATTACTACTATCAGACATATTTAACGGCATTACTAGTTAACCAAATTAACCTCACACCCAGTGGTTAAGAATGTAGGAGTAACTCCGGACTACACCAAACCCGATTTAAATTCCACGGCTAGAGAGCGTTAAATTGTAGGACAGTTGAACCAGTAGTATAATTCCAAATGTGGTGAGGAAGCCCGGGTTTTTAAAGTCATTCTTTGGGTGGTATTTATCTCGTCCGTCTGTCACCCGAACTGGGAGGCTTCTTTTAGGCCTCTTGGGCAAGCAATGCAAGTTGAGCTCAATATCCTGACCTTCCGATAGATGTTGGCATGTTGAATTTTAGGCGTGTGTCATGTAACATGTACTGCTGGTTCTGTCCACCTACCACCACAAACATGGTATGTCATATAGAAGAACCTCGGCTTTCTTAAAAAGAAAACCAATGTAACCTTCACTTGGACTTGTAATGTGAGGTTCTCCCGAGTCCCGTCGAACCATCTACGATTCAAAATGTTTAATGACGTAAAAAAATTATTTTTCAAAAAAAGGTAAGTTAATCTTGTTCCGTTTACACTAGTGGATGTCATACTAGCATTAATTTTCTTTCAATAATTGCCAAGAGCCCAACAATATATATAGCTTTAAATCCATATCTGCTTGTACATGGTGTGCACATTTCATTGATGAGATTACTGTCTTCCACCCATATCGTTTTATTTCACGTCATGATGAGTAGTATATATGTTCAGAAAAGACTTCTATAGTTAGCTTTGAGGCCACCCATTTCTACTACTGATATTTCTCTTCTTTTACTGTCGTTTCTCAAGAGGCCCATACACCTCTAGCTAGGATCAGCAAGGATGCTCTGTATTCCTCTACCATATCATTTTATCCCTTGTAAAAAACATGTCTACCTTGGGATGAGAGGGGTCAGAAATACATCTAGTTGTCATATGGCGAAAATGTGATACTAGAATGGACTGTCGCGAGACTCGGTGCGCGAGGTCGACCAGGGCCGGCTAGGTGTCTTTTCTACGACCAGCACGCTGAAACGATTGATCACCTGTTGGTTCAATGTCCGGCTGTTCGGTTCATATGGTTTAAAATCCTAACTGAAGCTGGTTTTGCTCAGTTCACACCACAGGCAGACAGTAGCCTAAGAGATTGGTGGAGCTCACTGTCAAGGTGCCACTCCAAGGAAAAGAGGCGGGAGTTGGCGACCCTTAGCGTTGCTTGCTGCAGGCGCATCTGGCTCGAAAGGAATAGCCGCAATTTCGATCAGATTCAAGCCACAGAAGAGGTCATAATTAGCAGAGTTAAGCAGGAGTTTCAGCTATGGGTACTAGCTAGGCAGCCGGCAGAGAGAGGCGAGGAGTAGGTTCAGGTGTGAGTGCGGGCAGCTTGGCTGCAGTTGTAATCTGTAAACGGTTTGATCTCTCCTTAACGACATGACATGCAATTCTTGCATGTTCTTGAAAAAAAGAAGGGGAAATTCTGATCGATATCATAGCACTTGTGGCAGCCCATCTATTCGCTCAGCGACTTCCCGTGGAAGCCCATCTATTTTTATGTAATCTGTCACTTGTTACGCTTACCAGTTGGGAGGTATGTAATGAAACGAATGTGAGCATTTTCAAGAAGGTGATCGTTATGCGTTTCCACGAGCATCATCAAGATGAAGGTCAAACGGGTATTTGAGGGGGCAAGGATCTAGGCCATTTATTACCGGGAGAGTACGTAGGATTTTTTTTTTTGTATCATGTGTGTATGCCTCCAAGCGCTTAAAATGAAAACTTTGTTCTTTGCTCCTTCTTATTTAATCAATTAAGGCAAATCTTGTGCCTTTCCTAAAAAAAGGCAATGTCAACACGGACTAGCGTAGCGTGTGAGGTTCTACCGTGTCCCGTCAAACCATCTAAGATTAAACATTGTTCAATGACGATTCTTCGAAGAAGGCCTTTTCAACGAGTAAGTCAATTAGGACCTTCCGTTTACTAGGGTAGGTCACATTAGCACTAATTTATTTCTGGTGTATGCCAAGAGTGCAACATAATATCTTAAAATCGATAGATGTTTTCTACCTGGTGTACAAATTGCATTGATGCAATTATATGTCTTTCACCATTCATTATTATTTCTCATAGATGACGAGTACATATGTTCACAAAAGCATGCTTTGAGCTTGAGGCCACCCATTTATACCGCGTTCTTCGCTTATTGATTTCTCTTCCTTTACTGCCATTTTGTAATGCGTGATGCTCAACGACGCAACTCTAGCTAGGATTAGGAGGATATATCTGTTGACTATAGTCCTCCACAATCTGGTTATCTCCCTGGTCAAACACCCCTTTATCTATCGAGGGATGAGGGGGTGTTACTTGCTGAAAATGTGATAGTCCAAGGGAAAACCAGTAATGGCGTTGAAGCAACCGTGCGTAATGATTTGTAGTTTAACCTCACGACACACATGTGCTTCAAAAACATGAAAAATGGGCATAACCAAGGAACACTGTCACACAAAGGGAACGTTGCGACATTGCAAGCATCTTCACGACACACGAAGTAATCAGTTCGCATTTTGCCAATACAGACCTAGAGCGGCCCCATGAGCTCATTGTCGTTTACAATCAAGGTGGCTCCGTCGCTAGAGGGGTGGCTCGTCCTCTCGCAGGATCGATACCGGCTAGCTTTGGCCATTTGACTTCAAGATGGCGTCGCCACTTTGCCCTCCCTCCTTGATCATGGAGACGACCACACTGGTTTTTAAGGCACCAGAAAATGTGTTCCTAGGCCGAGGCATTGAATTCCATGGAGCTCTCTACAATGGGTGTTGGTGGAGGTGGGAAGCCTATAACATGACATTGCGTGTTATGTTCAGTTTGTGCTCCGCAACGACCTTATCTCGATCGAGCAGAACTATGTTGTGTATGTATGAACTTATTGTGTTGTTGTGTGTGTGGCCCGCTATCAAATATGAATGCCTACTATGCCTTGCTGACCTATAAGGAAACATCGGTGATGCTTGTGTGTGCTCAAAAAATATTCTACGCTTTCCACACGCAATAATATTAAACTCTAAGAAGAATATTAATTTTGTTTGAGCAAATTAAGCTGCCGAAGGGGCTAAATGTTGCGAGGGCGGCCAATGCTAATTCTCATCGCGGTGTGCAGGTTTCATTGATTAGTTCAGGTCATATTTCACATATCAACTTCCATTTTTCATAGTATATATATCAAGAAAACATCCTGTGTTGGAGGTCATGCATCAAGTCTCAAGCTTTCATGTTCTTCCATCGCCGATCTTCTCCTCTACGACTCTCTACGATACTCAACATACCCCACAACAGACAAACTCAACATCCTCTAGTCAATACCCATTATCCTTATGAAGCAACCTCCTTTCACTTGAGCTATTCTTCACTATTCAACCACTCATGAGAAAGCATCTTCCTTACTGTTATATAAAATTTTAATAGTCTTGATATATGCATTACTATAATTTTCTAGATAAATACATAAAATAATCTGGACATATGCCTTAACAAACATTTATGCGTATATGCATTAACATTTTTCTAGATATATGCATTAATTGTTTTCTAGATATATGCATTAATAGTTGCGACATTGCAAGCATCTTCACGACACACGACGTAATCAGTTCGCATCTTGCCAATACAAACCTAGAGCGGCCCCATGAGCTCATTGTCGTTTACAATCAATGTTGCTCCGTCGCTGGAGGGGTCGATCGTCCTCTCGCAGGACCGATTCCGGCTAGCTTTGGCCATTTATCTTCAAGATGGCGTCGCCACATTGCCCTGCCTCCTTGATCATGGAGACGACCACACTAGTTTTTAAGGCACCAGAAAGTGTGTTCCTAGGCCGAGGCGTTGAATTCCATGGAGCTCTCTACAATGGGTGTTGGTGGAGGTGTTATGACGCATGGGAGGTAAATCACCATGTTTTGGTCCATTCTAGGTTGACTATTTTCCTATTTTGTTCGAGTATGAGGGTTTTTCTGCAAAATCAAATTGGAAACCATCATACGCAGCATGGACGGGTCGTGGACGTCCAGCTGGGTGTGGAATTGCTATATTGACAAGCAACAGATAGTTAGCCTGCTCTTAGAATGAGGTGCGGAATATAATGTCATGGAGCACGCCTCATGGTTGTTGGTGGAGGTGGGATGCCTGTACCGCGACATCTCTCCTTGAACTGCTATTGGTAGTTTGTGGTTTGCAACAGCCTTGCATCGATCAAGCGCGCGGTAATATGTTGTGCATGTAGCCAATGCCTTTATGAATGCTTACCATATCGTGGCTGGCCTATAAGAAAACATTGGCGATGGTCACGTGTTCACAAAAAATACTCGATGCTTTCCTCTTGAAATAATATTAAACCCTATAATATTAGACAAAACTCTACGCATGCTAGTAATTTGGTTCGACCAAATGTCAGAGGGGTTAAAAATGTCGCGGGGCATGTTAACCTCAATTATCACGTGGTGTGCTGGTTTGATTGATGAGTTCAAATCACATTCCACCTACCAACTTTTAATATTAATAGCATATATATCAAGAAAATATCCCGTGTTGGACTCATCGAGTCTCAAGGTCCCTTGTGGATCTTCACCTCTACCACTCTCTACGATACACAAGTACTACTCTTGCTAGGAGTAAGAAAAGATCCCCTTCTTCCACGGCTTGTCATACCAGTGCTTACCTAGGTATGAGAGGGTTCAGGAGTACATGTGTGTGCAGGGAGAAGTGATGGCACAGTTGACCCCCCAGCAATAGTCAGACACCTTGACCATGCCACCCTTTTGCCGGTTTCCACAAGGGAGCACAACTCGATGTAGTTTGAAACTTGTGTTTCATCGCAAGCGCAAGTCTATCCCGCTCTTATCGCAAGCTTCATCCGGTAGGAGTTACCGGACTACATGGTGTAGAAGACTTGGAGCACACAGCAAGCTGGTTCTTTACGGCTCCTACTAGGACTCTCGTGCCAAACCGACCCAGAAGACTTGTAACTCTAGCCTGACTGCATATATAAAGTCGACAGTGGCATCCCTCGAGGGTAAGCTCAACCGTTGAACACAAGCAATATGATCATTCTAGCCTATCTATTCACAAACCGTATTACCAGACAAACAAAAGTAGATCTTTGCCTCCTCCTTGAAGGGTCAAACCTAGGTACTGCCAATCTCGCTCCCGGAATTCATATGATCACCTTATTCCAGGTCGTTCCTTAAGGGTGTGTTTGGTTTGTCTCATGGGGTGGAATGTAATGGGTTGGACCTACACCTAGACTCAATTCATGCGTTTGGTAGAAAACTGGAACGGAATCCACCTGGTCCTGCGAATGGCATATTCGGTCCAGTTGAGGAATTTGGTCATTCCACCACATCGGTGGAATCACCCGGTTCTACTTTTCTCTCTCGTCTTATCTCTCTCTTCTTCGACCCGTCGTTCTCGCTCAGAGTAGTACGGAGGCGGAGGAAGTCAGCACCGCGGCGAAGCTGAGCGATGGCGGAGCAGGGTAGCCGCGGCGAGGAGCAGCGCAGCCGTGGAGGCAGAGTGGGCGTCCGTGGCAGCGGAGCAGAGCTGGATGGCTGCGAGGGCGTCGGTGGAGCTGGGCGGCCGTGGCGGCGGAGCAGAGCTGGATGGCTGCGAGGGCGATGGTTGAGGAGGGCGGAGGAAGCGAGGAGCAGGGCGGCCGCGGCCGAGCAGCGCAGTGGAGCAGGGCGACGGTGGAGCGGGGCGGCCGCGACGGCAGAGCGGGGCGGCGGAGCAGGGCAGTGGAGCAGGGCGACGGCGGAGCTGCGCGGCGGCGGTGGCGGAGCAAGCTGTAGGAGTTAATGGCATATGCGAATTATGTTGATTTGGAGCTTTTTAACGCTGATCGCTAATTTGTAGGAGTTAATGGCATGCTCTAATTAAACTTCCTTGATTGGTTCTCGTTTTAGCTCTCCAACCAAACACGAGAATGTAACCAGCCCATTCTACTTTTTATACCTACGAAACATAGGAATGCATGTAACCAACCTGTTCCTTTAGAATGAAATCATGACATTCCATTCCATTTGGTTCCGGAACCAAACACACCCTAAGTCACCATTGAGCTCGTTGTTGATGTTTGCGCTCAAGATGGCTCTGTTACTGGAGGGGTGGCTCGTCCTCTAGCAGGATTGACACCAGCCAATTTGGGCCATGTGACTTTGGTGTGGCATCGCTACCGCGCCCTTCATCTCTGATCACAGAGATTCCCACACTGTATGTTGAAAGTAACATAGAGCATGTTCCTAGATAGGCTGAGGCGTTGAATGCCATGGAGCTTGCCACATGCTTGCTTGTGGAGGTGGAGGCCGGTACCGCGACATCGCGCCCCTACAACAGTTATATGTATAGTTTGTGGTTCGCGACGACCTTGCATCAATCGAGCGATACTATGCTTGTGTGTGGGTACCGCTAGTAAATGTGATCAGTCAATGATGTGAATTCTTACCATACCTCTTGGCTGGCCTATAAGGAAACAATGGCGATGCCCACGTCGTGTTGCCAAAAATTACTCTATGCTTTCCTTGTGAAATAATAGAAAGTCCTACAATATTAATATCTATGCATGCTAGGAAGTTTGTTCGAGCAAACCTGCCGGAGGGGTTAAAAATGTCCCGGGACAGGGCCAATCTCAATCCTCACGTGGTGTGCAGGTTTCATTGATGAGTTCAAATCATATTTCACCTACCAGCTTTTATTTTTCATACTATATATATCAAGAAAACATCCCGTGTTGGAGATCATGCATCAAGTTTCAAGCTGTCATGCTCTACCACTCTATACGATACTCAACCACAACTCTTGCTATGATTAAGCGGATCCCCGTCTTCCACAGCTTGTCAGGCCAACACTTATTAACTAGGGATGAGAGGGGTCAGGAGCACAAGTGTGTGCATGAACAAGTGTTGTTGCAGTCTTTTCTCCTACATTCGTCGGACATGTCGACCACGCCACTGTGACGCCTATTTCTTCTAGGGGCGCAACGCCATGCAGTTCGAAAGCCAACCAGCCACGACGCGACATGGATTGATACACGTCTAAGTTTAGTCTGTGCCAAGTTCGTGTACCGAGCCTCCCAGCGTCTTTGGTTAGGATGCCACTTCCCTTGCAAACCGGCGCCTTTGGTTGGATGCGTTTGTATCCAATCCAGCCTAGAAGTCCTTGCAACGTGGAGCTATGCGGTCTAGAAGTCCTTAGACGATGTTGCCATGTCCACATGTCCCGCTCCTCATGGCTAACTTTAGCTTTATCATTTCTTAAGCAGGACGTGTCAAGCATAAACACAACATCAACTGTTTGACGACATGAACTTTGGTCTCTGTACATCTTTCGTATGTGTGCATTATCCCTTCAGTCCCTAAACTCCATTGAATTAGAGCGTTCTGAAGCATCTGACCGATCAATTAGCCTGTCATGGGCCCGTTTGTCAGCGTGGGCGTACGCCGGCTGGTCTGGTTTCCTATAGTCGGTTCCTATGGTTGGTTGACTCTAATTTGGAACGACGCATGTCCTGGGAGACCAAACCGAATAACACAAGATGACAAGATCGGCGTCTCCCAGCTCGACATCAAGGGAGGGCTTGCGAATTCGTGAAGTTGTGGAGGAGGGGAAGGGCCGCTGCTGTCGTGAGAAAGTGGAGGAGGGGGAGGCTGGAGAGCCGCCGCGGAGGAGGGACTACTCCACGAAAAGAGGGAGTAGAGTAGTGCCTCCGTTGCCCGATCAATGACCACCGACACCGCTCGATTCCAGGCCACCAAGGTATGCAGCCATCTCCGTCTAGAATTGGTTTGTCATCACATTTCGTTTCATTATCAAATCGAGATCGAGAGATAGCAATCTGAGAGAGATAGAGCACACCGGGGAAGATGAAACACACGACGGCTGCATCTTAGCCACAACGCATCGCGTCGAGCCGTGAGGAGGCCCTATTGTTTCAATGTGGGGATATGCGCATTTATATAAAATAGCACAGCAGAAAGTAGATCAACCAAGAACAAGAACACATATTTTTATGTGCAAAACCCTTGCGGGGAAAAATCACGGCACGCACGAAGGCGTCTCACTATAATTGGGAGGAATATTACAATACACGAGAGGGCAAACCCTTCTCGTGCTATCAATGAGGCTCTACCTCTATCTCTCTCTAATCTATGACTACCTAGTACTTTATATAGCGGGCAAACAACTCTCTTTATTGGCGGACACGAAACAGAGTTGTAGTCAAACAACGTAGTCCGGTAGGACTCCATCTATATTACAACAGGTATGTGGGATTCGGGACACAATAAAATAACACTCTATCTTGGACCAAAATCCCTTACAATAGTCATAGATAGCATCAACTACTCAATTAAAGTCATCACAAGTAATCCTTGTCTTCAAACGTCCATAGGACTAATCAACTTCTCACGAAGTCACATTGAGCAAATCAATCGGTAGGTCGTCCAGAAAACAACACAACTGTCAACAAAGCAGACATACGAAGCTTGGGTCTTCCCAATAAAAGTCTGAGTTTGTGCCACTTACCTTAAAAACCGAAACTACTCAATTATCAAATGACATAAGTCAGTATATCTCCTGTGGTGCCTGAACGAGCGCATAGCTCATAGTGCAACATCTTGGTGCACACAACATTGTGAAGAACTCATCTCATGGAATCTGAACGTGTTACAAAACCAAAAGCACAAACCTCGGCAAACAATACTCATGCAAGAGCATCTGGTGTGGAGGGCATCACATATACCCAAAACTACCGACGGTTAATAAATAATCCATGACATGGTAAAAAAAATGTCCTTGTAGAACAACTGTCGGATGAAGGAACCTCCTGAACTCGCAACGTAGCTCAAACTCTGCAATAGACCCCTCTTCAAAGAGCAAAGACAACTCAATTGTACTGAACCTTAACAGTACTAATGTTGTAGTATCTAGCAGAAACAAATCTCCTTCTGCCATCTCAGCTGATCCTCATCACGAACATAATATCAAAACAAAACCTTCACATGCATCACAGCAATACTTGGAGAGTAAAAGTGTAGCGACCCTGCCTTTTAAAAATGGCCAAGATCCCTGTGTTCTGTGCTAGTCCCTGGATCGAATAGCTAGCACCACAGTTCAAGATGTAATATCATGCAAATGCGTCAAATATCTATTACACCGAAGATCCAGAAAAGTAAAACATTACAAGTTGCATAGCACAAGGCTAGCATATTACAAAGCTCAGCAGCGGAAAACATAAATAGCATGGAGTCCTCATCATCTTCATGTGCCACAGGCAGACATGTTGGTTGCAGACTCGAAACCTATAGCGTTCCTTACTCATCGTCAGACGAACCTGCAACGGTAAAAGCGTTGCAGCCAAAAATTGGTCAGAACCATTGGAATGGATCTGGCAAATGATACTTGTGGACTCATAAAGGCAAACTTCTAACATCTACATGCATATTTGGCTGGTGGAGTTGACAGGCTCTTGCGCAAAGCAATATTTTATCCTATACTTTCAAAAATCATTTCTTTCTTTCCAAAACTTAGGAGACATTCCTGGGCGCACCAGTGTCTCAAATCCCCCCCATGTTCTCCCATCAAATTTTAATTTAGAAATTGGAATGAATGAGATTTTTCTGTCGACCACCTTGCTTAGTTACTCAAATTGTCCATAACCGGGGACACGGCTAAGATCTTAGTTTTATTACTCTCGAGAGTTTGTGACACTTTCACCACTTGACTTCATCAACCCATTCTGTCCTTGACCTTCTTGAAGTGAAAAGGAAAGGTGAAGATGAAGACGAGACCTTTGGGAAACAGTCCCCTGTTCCTCTGGCAGACCCATACAAGACATTCATCCGCTGCGAACTGCCGGAATCAGGTTCCTAGAACTTACTTAGTCAAGGCAGAGCCATAGTACTAAGTGGCTGCACTGGAAGTAAACTAGACACGGAGTGACATGAAATCTCGAGGCCCTGGGTGGCGAGCACAAGTGCACGTACTCAGGTACCCGCAGAACTGAGCCTGAGCAGCCACTCAACTTTGAACCACCAATAGAGCAACTCCAAATCCACCCAGGTGATTGATTAATTTAGTAGAATTTTTCTTAACTCATCTACCACAAAACAATTCATTTTTGCAGCAAGCCAATCTACTAAATTAATATAGGTCACTAGTCATCTAATTCATGTGGCTAACCTAACAGGTTTGCATAGCATATAACTTTATTGAAAACAGCTATCATGCATGCTACTGGAAAATAGTCTACAATGCAATATAGTAAAATAGTAGGTCATTTATGCTGGAGTATCACTTGCCTTTTGAAACTTGTCGTTGCTCACGCACTCTTTTCAACGTAAGTCGTAACTCTCCGTTCAATCTAAACAATATAAACAAACAACAATAAATAACCACCCAACAAATAATAAAACAAGCACAACATCAAACATGGACAACAATAAAACAACAAGGTTGATAGTCCAAGTTCATCACATAATTCAATATACAAAAAGAATTATTGTAATGAGGTCCTGGTAGATCAAAGGTCCAAGGTTTACAATTTGGATATGGTCAAATTGCAAACTAGGTCAAAGTTTGCAACACAAGCCACTAAAAGACTTTAAAGCAATTTCAACATTTTCATGATGAAATGGTTCAACTAAAATGGGATTTGGTTATACTGGACAGAGGGCTAAATTACCAAACATTTTCCCTAAAGAAAACATTTAAAACAATAATAAAATCATTTTCAAACTCCCAAAAAGGGCATAACACAATTTTAAATAAAAAAGGACTCAAAACATTTTATAAATTTTGGGAAAAGTCCTACTGGACAGAGGACATTTATACAAAACTAATCCAATTGGATTTGCCCAAAAATCTATTTTTAAACTAAAGTTATGCCAAAATTACTCAAATTACACATTTGAAATTTGGATAATTTAAACTAGGGCAAAACTGAAAACTAATATGTCTAAAATAATCTACAGATCCTGAGGTTTTCAAAAAGGTAAAGTTTGTAAAATTTGGCCAAACCAGTAAAAAGATATGATGGATCTAAGTTACAGGGGCTTTTCTGTAAAATTGCCATTTAATTCTAATTCGGAAAATTCGCAGAAATTCCCTGGCTGACTGGGTGCTGACTGGATCTGACGTGGCTGCTGACTGGGCGTTGACTGTGCATGCCACGTCGGCGTACCGGTTCGGTAATAATGGATCTAATCGTGGCCGTGCAAGTGAGATCCAACGGCCACAGATCTAGGGTTTACCCGCGGCGGCGCGGTGGTGGCCGGAGACAGAGGACACGGCGGCGGGCGGCTCGGGCGTCGCGGGCGTTGGTGCTCCGGTGGTTCTCGTGCTCAGGGAAGTAGCCGACGGGGAGCGGCGCGTCGAGGCAGAGAGGTTGGCGCGGCGGGGTCGTCGATCCCGTGCTGGTGCGGAGAGGAGAAGCGGCTGGAGGTGCCCGGGGCGGCGACGAGCTCCTGTTGATGACGTGCTCGTCGATCGGCTGCGAGCAAAATTCGCGGACGATGTCAGGGAGGTGCGCGATGACGAGGGAAGTTGAATGGAGGGAGATTAGGGGTCGGGCGCTCACTGTGGCGGCCGGAATCGGGGAAAGACGGCGGCGGCAGAGGCGGACTCCGGCGAGGTAAAACGGCGGCCTGGGGGCGAGATTCGGAGGGAAAGCAGAGGGGGACGAAGGAGGAGGGCAGGGGCTTTATATAGGGCGGCTCGGGGAGGCCAGGGACGCACGGAGGAGGAGATCGCGGCGGAGTTGTCACGGCCGGAAATTTCGGCCGGAGGTTGAGGAAGGGCTGACGTCACCGCTTGCGTCATGGCGGGTTCCACCTGTCAGCGACTGCGGAGAAAAGAAAAAAAAGGGGAAGGGAAAGAGGCCGGGGCAGGGTGAGATGGGCCGGTCTCGGGCCGGTTGGCTGTGCTGGCTTGGTTCTTCTTTTTTTTTTTTTTTGACAAAAACACTTCCTCTCTTTCCTTTTTTGGTTTTTAATTTGTATCTTTTGAAATAAGCCTCCAAAGTCAAATAAATTTGTAAATATTTGGAAAAAGATGGAATAATCAATTTGTATACTTTGCAACCATTTCAAAAATATTTTATTTTTGAATAAATTCAAATATTGTTTAAATGCATAATTGACACTTTTATGTCATTTTAATAAATAGGCTTTTATAAAAATCTTTTTGAACTCAAATAAAATCCAGAAAATTAGTATGAGTAATACCATTTAAAATGATAGACTCCAACCATTATTTTGGGGCAAAACACTTTATTTAAGTAGAGTTTGATAAATCGTTTAGAATACAAATACTCATTTAAATATGGGCTTTGTCAAAATATTTGAAATACTTTGCCAAAAAGGTTTTTAGGATTTTATAGAAATCCAAATTAAGTATTTTATTTCCAAAACCTTAAAACTTGAAAATGAAGGATAAAAGAATATTTAAAATAATAACCCTTTGAAGAAATCAAAATAATCTTCAATGATGGTTTTTCTTGATTTTTGGAGACTTTATCTATTTGATAATAAAAGTTTTAAATTTTTGTGATTTTTAAACATTCCAAAATTTGGGATGTTACAAACCTACCACCCTTAAAAGGAATCTCGTCCCGAGATTCGAAGAGGCTAGAAAGAAAGATAGGTTTGGGATCTCTGGGTTTAGTCAAATGGGTGGGCTACCACCCTTAAAGAAACTTTTGTGGGCAGTCTTGAACTCTGGCCTTTGGACTAGGGCATATGGAAATTTGTGGATCCTTGTATCGGATTTAATTCCAATAGGTGGGTGTCTCTTTAGATAACTTCGGTTACCAACCTCTTTAATATGGCTTGACATATTATGTCTTCCATCCATGTGATGTCTTCGGTAATATTTCTTCTCTAGGTTGGCATCCCTCAGTGCAAACAACGTCTATTCTAACGGAACTCTCATGGTAGGTCAAAACATTCATTGCAGGATCTCTTCTTCTTCACGAGAGCTGGGGTTTATCCTCACCGAAAATCTTACGTTTCAGCAACTTTTGCCTCACATAGGGTTATAATATTCCATTGGTTCAGGCTTATCCACGTCGTCTCTCTTATAGGTATGTCACTCAGATTTACCATTCCTCATAGCAAAGCGAATGAAATGAGTAGTCGTCATGGTAGCTACTCCACATCGCACTCAATTCATTACCTTGTACTTGGTTTGGAGAATCTCGTAAGCTAACACTCGGTCGATCTCACATGTCTAACAGAATGTTTCCAGTCTGTAAGACAACTTGAACTAAACTATCGATCCTTCAAACTATGGGGTTACGAAAACTACTACATATGCTATCTCACAAGCTATAGCTTCTTTGGTGATCCTCTCCTTGGGATACACGCTTTCCATGTCATCTTTGCTTGTCCATATCAGTGTCTTGTCTTCATCCCTGATATTGTGAGCAGGCTTCACAACAATTGTTATTGCTTTGTCCAAGTTTTGGCATAAGATATTCGATACAAGTTTCACTCATCCCCACAAATTGTGGTTATTACATCGACATTACACCACTCTTTCATCATAGTGCTTATTTCCTCATACATAATCTAATGAAAATTAGTCGAGCAAGGCATTCACACGACGTCTCTTCCGACTTGGGCAATCATCGGTGAAGTGTCCTGTCTCTCTGCAGCGGTGGCAAAATACTGTTGTCATATCTCGGGGATCTTCTGGGCATTCTCTTTCATAATGACCCATTTTCTTGCAATTAAAACATTTCACATAGTTTTTGCCTTCCATCGGACATTTATTCGCATAATGCCCCTTGTCCTGGCACTTGTAACATGTCACCTGACTGAGGTCCTTGTTAGTCTCATGGTTGTGGCACTGCTGGCCATTTCCATTGTTGTGACCATTTTGTACTTTTCCTTTGGCTCCTCCATTGCTTAATTTGAATCCACCACTATGGCTGATACCGTGATGACGGTGGTCATCATTAGTCCTGTGATGGTTTACAAGTCCCTTCTTATACTGTTTTGGCTTGATCCCATCACCATCCTTCTTCTCTGAGCAATCCCATGAATAGTGACCCATTTCCCTACATGTGAACATGTTATATGGCTAGTATCTCGCTTGAGTTCCTCCTTCCGTTTCTGTACTACCACAGACCTCTTGAGAATTTGTTGCATTCCCGCTTTGACTTGTCGACTGACTTCTTGCACTATGGGATAAATTTGGCATTGAGCCGGAATGTGATTTGTTCCTTCACACAAAAATCAAGTAACCTGGATCATAGGACATCCTTCATCAGGATAGTTTGTATACAAATGGGGCCACTCATCAGGACACTCTTTGGATGAATGATCAATCTCCCCACAGATTTTGCAGGCTCTGGGTCCTGTCATAATATTCTCCTTGGACTCTTTGTGGCCATCTTCCATCTGTGGTAACTTGTTGTTGTTTCTTGCCATATACTGAGCCATCATCTGCACTAATTGAGTCTGGTTATCTAACATTTGTTGCATTCCTATGGGTAACTCATTCTTGGGGTTGTTGGCTTGACTTTCTTTCATCACTTGAGTCATCTGAGTCTGGGCTGCTACCAGCAACTGAACTGCATAGGGCACCTTGAGGTGGCTATCTTTTCCATCATGGTTGGCATGTGGGTGAGACATCTGGTTTGGTTTAGCAGAGATGAGTAGATATAGAAAGATACTAAGGGAAGCACTAATACCCATACACCGCATATCAAGACAAATCATCTTACAAGCAACATCTAGCAAGCAACAATCAGCAGTAAAACAACCAATAGAGATAAAAACAACTCCTCCTACTTAATTTTGAAATTATAGTTTGGATAACAAACAAACACAACAAGGTTTTTCAAAATAGACACGATAGTACTGCCATACCACAATTTGGTAAGTCAATACAATATTACGATAACGCTATTCGGGTAAAATGGTGGTCTAGTCTATCTCTTCCTTTAGTGATTCAGCATTCTCTTCTATTTCTTCGAGTTCGTCGAGGTACTTCTGGTGTTATGAATTCTAATTTGAAGTCTTCTATCAAGGCACTTGATGGCTTCTCATACTTGTCATGTTTATCTTCAACGCCTCCGGAAACATTTCTAAGTTATGGTCATCTATAAATAAGATAAGATAACTTAGATAGCAATTAGGTGAGAAGGTTACAAGAAGATATTAGGAAAGTTTTTGGATGAATAGAAAATAACTTTATGCCTATGGTATTTCTTATTTCTAATCCAATCCTAGGGTTTCAAACCTACAGGCAACACAATGCTCTGATACCATCTATAGCGACCTTGCCTTTTAAAATGGCCAAGATCCCTGTGTTCTGTGCTAGTCCCTGGATCGAATAGCTAGCACCACAGTTCAAGATGTAATATCATGCAAATGCGTCAATATCTATTACACCGAAGATCCAGAAAAGTAAAACATTACAAGTTGCATAGCACAAGGCTAGCATATTACAAAGCTCAGCAGCGGAAAACATAAATAGCATGGAGTCCTCATCATCTTCATGTGCCACAGGCAGACATGTTGGTTGCAGACTCGAAACCTATAGCGTTCCTTACTCATCGTCAGACGAACCTGCAACGGTAAAAGCGTTGCAGCCAAAAATTGGTCAGAACCATTGGAATGGATCTGGCAAATGATACTTGTGGACTCATAAAGGCAAACTTCTAACATCTACATGCATATTTGGCTGGTGGAGTTGACAGGCTCTTGCGCAAAGCAATATTTTATCCTATACTTTCAAAAATCATTTCTTTCTTTCCAAAACTTAGGAGACATTCCTGGGCGCACCAGTGTCTCAAATCCCCCCCATGTTCTCCCATCAAATTTTAATTTAGAAATTGGAATGAATGAGATTTTTCTGTCGACCACCTTGCTTAGTTACTCAAATTGTCCATAACCGGGGACACGGCTAAGATCTTAGTTTTATTACTCTCGAGAGTTTGTGACACTTTCACCACTTGACTTCATCAACCCATTCTGTCCTTGACCTTCTTGAAGTGAAAAGGAAAGGTGAAGATGAAGACGAGACCTTTGGGAAACAGTCCCCTGTTCCTCTGGCAGACCCATACAAGACATTCATCCGCTGCGAACTGCCGGAATCAGGTTCCTAGAACTTACTTAGTCAAGGCAGAGCCATAGTACCAAGTGGCTGCACTGGAAGTAAACTAGACACGGAGTGACATGAAATCTCGAGGCCCTGGGTGGCGAGCACAAGTGCACGTACTCAGGTACCCGCAGAACTGGGCCTGAGCAGCCACTCAACTTTGAACCACCAATAGAGCAACTCCAAATCCACCCAGGTGATTGATTAATTTAGTAGAATTTTTCTTAACTCATCTACCACAAAACAATTCATTTTGCAGCAAGCCAATCTACTAAATTAATATAGGTCACTAGTCATCTAATTCATGTGGCTAACCTAACAGGTTTGCATAGCATATAACTTTATTGAAAACAGCTATCATGCATGCTACTGGAAAATAGTCTACAATGCAATATAGTAAAATAGTAGGTCATTTATGCTGGAGTATCACTTGCCTTTTGAAACTTGTCGTTGCTCACGCACTCTTTTCAACGTAAGTCGTAACTCTCCGTTCAATCTAAACAATATAAACAAACAACAATAAATAACCACCCAACAAATAATAAAACAAGCACAACATCAAACATGGACAACAATAAAACAACAAGGTTGATAGTCCAAGTTCATCACATAATTCAATATACAAAAAGAATTATTGTAATGAGGTCCTGGTAGGTCAAAGGTCCAAGGTTTACAATTTGGATATGGTCAAATTGCAAACTAGGTCAAAGTTTGCAACACAAGCCACTAAAAGACTTTAAAGCAATTTCAACATTTTCATGATGAAATGGTTCAACTAAAATGGGATTTGGTTATACTGGACAGAGGGCTAAATTACCAAACATTTTCCCTAAAGAAAACATTTAAAACAATAATAAAATCATTTTCAAACTCCCAAAAAGGGCATAACACAATTTTAAATAAAAAAAGGACTCAAAACATTTTATAAATTTTGGGAAAAGTCCTACTGGACAGAGGACATTTATACAAAACTAATCCAATTGGATTTGCCCAAAAATCTATTTTAAACTAAAGTTATGCCAAAATTACTCAAATTACACATTTGAAATTTGGATAATTTAAACTAGGGAAAAACTGAAAACTAATATGTCTAAAATAATCTACAGATCCTGAGGTTTCAAAAAGGTAAAGTTTGTAAAATTTGGCCAAACCAGTAAAAAGATATGATGGATCTAAGTTACAGGGGCTTTTCTGTAAAATTGCCATTTAATTCTAATTCGGAAAATTCGCAGAAATTCCCTGGCTGACTGGGTGCTGACTGGATATGACGTGGCTGCTGACTGGGTGTTGACTGTGCATGCCACGTCGGCGTACCGGTTCGGTAATAATGGATCTAATCGTGGCCGTGCAAGTGAGATCCAACGGCCACAAATCTAGGGTTTACCCGCGGCGGCGCGGTGGTGGCCGGAGACAGAGGACACGGCGGCGGGCGGCTCGGGCGTCGCGGGCGTTGGTGCTCCGTGGTTCTCGTGCTCAGGGAAGTAGCCGACGGGGAGCGGCGCGTCGAGGCAGAGAGGTTGGCGCGGCGGGGGTCGTCGATCCCGTGCTGGTGCGGAGAGGAGAAGCGGCCGGAGGTGCCCGGGCGGCGACGAGCTCCTGTTGATGACGTGCTCGTCGATCGGCTGCGAGCAAAATTCGCGGACGATGTCAGGGAGGTGCGCGATGACGAGGGAAGTTGAATGGAGGGAGATTAGGGGTCGGGCGCTCACTGTGGCGGCCGGAATCGGGGAAAGACGGCGGCGGCAGAGGCGGACTCCGGTGAGGTAAAACGGCGGCCTGGGGGCGAGATTCGGAGGGAAAGCAGAGGGGGACGAAGGAGGAGGGCAGGGGCTTTATATAGGGCGGCTCGGGGGAGGCCAGGGACGCACGGAGGAGGAGATCGCGGCGGAGTTGTCACGGCCGGAAATTTCGGCCGGAGGTTGAGGAAGGGCTGACGTCACCGCTTGCGTCATGGCGGGTTCCACCTGTCAGCGACTGCGGAGAAAAGAAAAAGGGAAGGGAAAGAGGCCGGGGCAGGGTGAGATGGGCCGGTCTCGGGCCGGTTGGCTGTGCTGGCTTGGTTCTTCTTTTTTTTTTGACAAAAACACTTCCTCTCTTTCCTTTTTTGGTTTTTAATTTGTATCTTTTGAAATAAGCCTCCAAAGTCAAATAAATTTGTAAATATTTGGAAAAAAAGATGGAATAATCAATTTGTATACTTTGCAACCATTTCAAAATATTTTATTTTTGAATAAATTCAAATATTGTTTAAATGCATAATTGACACTTTTATGTCATTTTAATAAATAGGCTTTTATAAAAATCTTTTGAACTCAATAAAATCCAGAAAATTAGTATGAGTAATACCATTTAAAATGATAGACTCCAACCATTATTTTGGGGCAAAACACTTTATTTAAGTAGAGTTTGATAAATCCTTTAGAATACAAATACTCATTTAAATATGGGCTTTGTCAAAATATTTGAAATACTTTGCCAAAAAGGTTTTTTAGGATTTTATAGAAATCCAAATTAAGTATTTTATTTCCAAAACCTTAAAACTTGAAAATGAAGGATAAAAGAATATTTAAAATAATAACCCTTTGAAGAAATCAAAATAATCTTCAATGATGGTTTTTCTTGATTTTTGGAGACTTTATCTATTTGATAATAAAAGTTTTAAATTTTTGTGATTTTTAAAACATTCCAAAATTTGGGATGTTACAAAAAGTATATGCTGACTACCAACAGGCTTAATAATCACCTTCTCCATAATCCTTTTTTTATGACTGTGTTCATCATATAATTGCAGCAATATATCTCCCGACAGGCTATAATCTAACAAACTCCACCTTGAACAGAAACTAACCGGTGCATCCTCATAAACGACTTGCGCCAACAATGTCTGCATCTTGACTTGTCATAGGGAAAACTTTGTGTCACGACCCAACAACGGTAGATCATACTTCACAACCATGAATAGATAAATCTGTACACAAGAAGTATAAGCCAAACATATTCCTTACAAAATAAAATTTTAGGGGTTGATTTGAGCTGTATCCTTAAAATGAGACCTGTAACAGACACAACCCACGATAAACGTGTTTTAGGGGTTGATTTGAGCTGCGGCCGAACAGATGCGGTAAAAACGAACGTTAAAATCGAATATTCTTTTTTATATTCTCATATTCCTTCTTCCCCATGTCCGGCCGCCGTCTGCTGCCGCCTAACTCTGGCCTGGCCACCGCATGCCGGCCGCGCCGCCGCCAACTAGCAACACCGTCGCGCTTCCCGCAGGAGCAAGCAGCTAGCAGGCCAACAGATAGCATGAATCGATGCCAAAGAACAAATCGATCCAGCTGCTTGTGTGCTACCTTTGTCGGATGGCCGGGCCACGTCTCGAGCATGGCGACCACTGCAAATCTTCGAACGGCAGCGTATGATTTTTTCGGAGACGTGAGAAATTGATGGCCGAAACGTCTGGTATGGATGGTGGCGCGGGGGAGAGGACGGAAAATTCCGGCCGGTTTGTGGCATGTACTGCCCTCCAAACGGCAGACAGACTCTGCCGCGACAGAGAAAATGGAGGATTTCCCTGCCGCGGCAGGAGAACCAGCAACGCCTGCAGCTCCACGTCAATCAGTGAAGACAAGGCGAGCTGGGAATGGAGAACCTGTCCCTTTTCCGCAACACCTGTCCACTCCATCCTCAGACACCCTTGTGCAGTCTACTCCAGCATCATCAAGCACTTCAGCTAGTCCATGGTCTGAGCCATCGCAAGGGCCACAGGGAGAACGACTTCTACAAGAGATTTATGAGGAGTTGTCGGAAGCAAATGCAGCATTCTCAGGGCTCTGTCTGCTAGGCTTAGAGGAGCCAACTAGCTTTGCTGAAGCAGAGAAGGAGATGTGCTGGAAGAGAGCAATGAAGGAAGAAATGGACTCCATAGTAGGCAACAACACTTGGAAGATGTGTGAATTGCCAAAGGGTCACAAGCCAATCGGGCTAAAATGGGTCTACAAACTGAAAAGGGACTCATCAGGTGCTGTTGTCAAACACAAAGCCAGATTGGTGGCAAAAGGGTATGTTCAGAGGCAAGGAGTGGATTATGATGAAGTGTTTGCTCCTGTTGCTAGATTGGACACAGTGAGACTACTCCTTGCACTGGCAGCACAACAAGGCTGGGAAATACATCACATGGATGTGAAATCAGCTTTCCTCAATGGGGAGCTTGAGAAGGAAGTGTATGTTGCACAACCTTCTGGTTTTGTTGTTCAGGGAGAGGAGAACAAGGTGCTGAAATTGCAGAAGGCACTGTACGGACTGAAACAAGCTCCAAGGGCATGGAATGCAAAATTGGACAAAACATTGGTTGGCCTTGGTTTTGAGAAATGCCCTTCAGAGCCTGCACTTTACAAGAGAGTTAAGAAGGGTGCAGCACTGCTGGTTGGTGTGTATGTAGATGACCTGGTGATCACAGGAGGAAGTGCAGCAGAGATTCAGTGTTTCAAAAAGCAAATGAAAACACTGTTCAGCATGAGTGATATTGGGCTGCTAAGCTACTATCTGGGAATAGAAGTGAAGCAATGTCCACAGGGAATCTTCATAAACCAATCAGCCTATGCTTCCAAGATACTTGAGAAGTGTGGAATGAAGGATTGCAATTCCAGTCAAACACCAATGGAACCACGGCTGAAACTGTCCAAGTCCAGTACTGCTGAAACAGTGGACAGCACACACTACAGGAGTGTTGTGGGAAGTCTCAGGTATCTACTGCACAGCAGGCCAGATTTGTGCTATTCTGTTGGTATTGTCAGCAGATTTATGGAGAGGCCCACTACTGAACATCTAGCTGCAGTCAAGCACATCCTCAGATACATAAAGGGAACACTGAAACTTGGGTGTTTCTATGCAAGGGATGGAGATCTGCAGCTGACAGGTTTCTGTGACAGTGATCATGCAGGAGATGTGGATGATAGGAAAAGTACATCAGGTGTACTGTTCTATCTTGGAAAAAGTCCAATTTCTTGGTTTTCACAGAAACAGAAAGTTGTTGCTATTTCCTCGTGTGAGGCAGAATATATGGCAGCAACATCAGGCTCATGCCAGGGAATTTGGTTGGCAAGATTGCTTGGAGAGATGCAAAATTCAGAGCCAGCAAAAGTGAGACTGAAAGTGGATAATCAGTCTGCTATCTCACTGAAAGTGCATGGTTGCCCCCATGCATAGTTTTGGTAATTAATGACAATCTCTATGGACTAATATTTGCATTGAGCTTTTGTGTAGGTTGTCCTTTAGCTTGTGTCAAGATCATTTGTTGATCAAGGCCAAGCTTGCTTGTCTCCATTGGTTGGAGTCAAGGTCAAGGTAGAAGATCTTGTGTTGATCAAGGCTTTGTGCGGATTGATCAACTATCAAGGCCAAGTGAAGATATACCGAAGGAGTGCTTTCCCCATCTTGGTGTATGGGGGAGCGTCATGTGAATCTTCACCAAGCAAGGCGCAATCAAGAAAGGTGGTTTGCCTTGAGGAGATGAAGATCGTCTTCATCGACCTCAAGTGGTTTAAGCGCAAGGCAAAGGTATGATCTTGATAGGGTTTCTATTTTACCGGTCTCATTATGTTTAGTGAGAGACCGGGTTATAGGATAGATAGCCGTACTATCAAGAGGGGCTCTCGACCGAGTGTCGTGATCGTATCGTTCGTGGAGAGCTCAAACCTTTGCATCCATGCAATCATCTTTATTGGTTCTTATTTGGATCTTATCGTGGTGTGGTATTGGTGCTTGTCATGCTTGTCATGACAAAGCCAAGGTCACCGAAAACGGTTTGCATTTGCGTCTTCTTTGTGTTTTCGGTATTGGAGATTTTGCCGGTTCTTTCGTGCGGAAGATTTATATCTTCCATCTTGTTGCAAAATCTTTATTGCTTGTTTGCCTTTTACAAAGGTTGCTTTTGTTGTCCTCTTTCCAACAAAATTGGTTTTACCTCTTTCGGACTTCAATTGCAAAAGATACGGCTTTCCGGTTTTCAAAAAGGGAGGTTTTCCGGCGTGTCCTTTTTAGAGAGGTCAAACTCTCTCCTTATGATTTCCTCCTCAAATGATGGACAATGATGTTTCTCTGCATGATCTTGTTGAGCTCTTCGTTGCGATTCCAACGAGGCCAAGATCATCGAAAACGGAGTCCGGATGATTAAGTTATGTTTTTATCGTACCGGCTTTTTCTCTGTCTGGCGGTAGTACCGCTGCGGCAGCGGTAGTACCGCTCCTCCTGGAGTGGGACTACTAATGCTCAACGGCTACTACCCTGGCGGTAGTACCGCGGCAGTACCGTTGTCTTCAGGCAGCGGTACTACCGCTGGTGGTACCGCCCGAGGTACCGCTAGACCCTTTTTGTGTACTGCCTATCCCTCCGGTACCCTGGCGGTAGCTGCCACGTTCTACCGCTGTGACCCTTAGATTTGAATCGAAGGGGTCCGGCGGTAGTACCGGCCGCCCACCGGTTGTACCGCTCGCCTGGAGTGCAGCGGTACCTCTCTGAGGTACCGTAGCAGCTGGGTGTTGTGGTACCCGCGGTACCGCCCCGGATACCTGTAGCGGTAGTACCGCTGTGCAGTTTTTCTGCACATAACGGTTAGTTTTGGGGGGGGCTATAAATAGCCCCCTTCTTCCCCCAAGGGCTGGTTGCACGTTTTCTGCTCACATTTTCTCTCTCCTCCATTGTTGCTAATCTTGTGAGCTTGATTCCTCTCCATCCCTCCATGATTCTTGCCCAAACTTAAGGATTCAAGAGAGGAGATCTAGATCTACCCATTCCACCAATCAAAATCCCTCTAAGTGAGGGAAACTTGTGGGATCTAGATTTGGGGTTGCTTTGTGGTTCATCCCCTTTGTTCTTCCTCTCTTATTCCCTCCATAGCATTAGTTGCTTTGGTGGAATTTGGGAGTGAGGATTTGAGCACTTGTGTGCTCTTGCCTTTTGCATTTGTTGCATCGGGTTGCTCCCTCCACGGTGATACGTGAAGATCGACGTTGAAGAGCTTGTTACTCTTGGGTGCATTGTGTCCCAAGAGCTTGTTGCCTCTTGGTGCATTGTGTACCCTAGACGGTTGGAGGTGCCGGCGAAGTCTTCGAGTTGTGAAGCTTCGGCACGAGTTTGGGAGCCCCCAATTGAGTTGTGGGTGAGTGCCCCAAGAAGAAGTTGTAAAGGGCTCCGGAATCCGCCCCGAAGGATTCCGATAGTGGAAGGTGAACCAATCCCTTGGGTGAGGTTCATCGGAGAATAGGGTGAGGCCTTTGTGGCATCTTGAGTAGGCCTCTTGTGGCGAGCTCACACCCCTCCAACGAGACGTACTCCCTTAACAAGGAGGAACTCGGGAATAAATCTTCGTCTCCGCGTGCCTCGGTTATTTCTATACCCGAGCTTTTACTTATGCATTTTACATTGTGATAGCCTTCGTGCTTGATGTTTATATTTAGCTATCACCTGTTGCTTGCCTTGTTTAGCATAAGTTGTTGGGCACTTTAGGTAAACCTAGAATTTTAGGTTGTTGGCTTGTTAATTTAAACACATAGTTTTATTCCACAATTATCAAGCCCCTAATTAGAAAAAGTTTTAAATCGCCTATTCACCCCCCCCCCTCTAGGCGACAATCTCGGGCATTGTTTGTTCTTTCACTCCTCAGTAAGAACCCAGTGTACCACGACCGCAGCAAGCACATTGACGTTAGATATCACTTTGTGCGAGAATGTGTGGAAGCTGGGAGATTGACATTAGCTACGTCAGGACTGAAGAACAGCTTGCAGATATTCTGACCAAGTCGCTAGGGAAAACAAAGTTCCATGACTGAGGGTGGCGATTGGGATGAGGAAGTGACCTGAAGACACAAGATCAAGGGAGAGAATGTTGTGTTGATCAAGTTGTCGTTTTAATTTACATTTCCTTAAGTTGTAGTCTGACGCATTTAGTTGTGTCAAAGTTTCTGTAATAAGCCTGACGCGTGCTCGTTCACGGGGAGGCCCTTTCTGTTGTAAAACCTGGCCACGATCGACTCCGTGGGATGGCGCGGAAGAAGTGGATCGTGGGCAGCATAGGAATCGGTCACGATCGCTACGACGTCGTGAACCTGGAATAAAAGGAAGAGAGAAAAGGACGCAAACTTTACGCGTCGCAAAAACCTCCTGTTCCCTGTGTTGTTGGTGTGTTCATCGCAGGGAGAGTTTCAGAGCGGCGCAATCGCNTATCTGTTGGGACTTGACGTTTGACAAAATTCTGATAAGTTGGAGGTGCACTTCTTCGGGTGGTATTTGCTTGTTCAATTCTTCTTGCCATCCACATAGCTTCAGACATATCTCTGGGTTTGTGGCATTGCAAATGGTGCTGGATATAGTCAGTTAAGCCAGAGATAAAGCTGTTCATATAGTAATCATCAGGTAAGGCTGGGTTGTCCCTTCTCATCAAATTAAGCAGTTGTTCAAATTGGAGGATATAAAGTGACACTGTAGAAGTTTGAGTTAAAGCATGGAAGGACCTCACATTGTCACAGACTGAGGATTCAGCAAATCTGTCACTAATGAGCCTGCAAAACCTATGCCAGGGTAGATTACCAGCTTGTATGCCTGTTCCCCTCCACCATTGAATTGCTGGGCCTTTCAGGTAGGTAGTAGCAATTTCAGTTCTCTGTTCCAGTGGTGTTCTTGCTGCATCAAAGTATTGTTCAATGACTTGTATCCAGGAATCTGCATCCATTCCATCAAACTCAGGAATATTCATCTTGGCCGGTTTCACAGCAGGAGAGTTCCTCCTTGTATCATTGTGCTGGAAGAGACCTCTATTACGCTGGTGTGCTGCAAGCCTGTCACCATCTTCATTGTGACTATTGTCGCCAATTGCCATGTTTTGTATTTCCTTGTTAACCATGTGTAGTGATAAGGTATCCCTATTCTCCACAATCTGTGGTCCTTGCCCAAAATTAGGGTGCCTGTAAGTTGTCCTTGGAGTGCCATCTAGATTCAATTCTTTACCTTGGCCATCGTGGAGTGTTGCATTCCCCACAATTTTCTGTTGCTGTTGCACTGAAGGAGCAGACATGTGTAGTGGGTTGGGAGGTGTATGAGGGATTGTACCAGATTGACCAACTTGCGAGTCCTCACTGTATTCTGCCTGTCTATCAGCAAACAGACGCTCAAAATTTGACTGAATGTTGATGAAATTCTTTTGGATACTGGCAAAATTCTTTTTCACAGTGTCGCTGAGAGCCAAAAACTCTACCCTATCCTCCTCTCGATGTTTCTGTAACGTCTGAACATCTAGTTGCAACGATTGTAACTCCCAGCATGCCCGTATTGATGGAGTCTCCCGTGGTGCCCATGTTTTCACAAGGAAAATACTGCAGATCGAATTACCCGAGGTGAAGAGCTGCTACCTTAGTCCAGAGTCGACTCTGCCGCCGCCGCACCGCCGCCTTCGCCGCCGCGCCTCCAACTGATGCACGGATCTGGGTTGGGTGGTGGGATTTTACAACCAGAGGATCGCCCTCCAGCAACCGCCCCCTTCGCCGGATCTGCACCCGAGCTATGCCGCCGCCGCCAAGCCGCCGCCGTACGCTCCGAAGTGCCGGAGTCTCAACACCGCCGCCGGGATCCCGAGCTTGGAAGAGGGATTTTACGAGAGAACCCAACCTCACCGCGCGCCGAGATCCAATCGCCTCCGAGGAATCAGATGGCTCCTGATACCACTTGATAGGATCAATCTATCTTCTGCTACTGGAAATTGGGGATTACAAGGACAGATCACTCAACGAGTACCGAATTTGGAGATTTATATTGCGAATTGTCACAGGATTACAGTAGATGGGTGCCGACCTCGAACAGAGGCGGCGCACAAGGGGATGAAACCCTAGAAAACGAAAAACTAGTCTCACGATCCCGATCGGGTTACATAAATAGGAGGTTCACGACAAACAAGTGAGCAGGTAGGAATAGCTGAGCTGTAAAGCTATTGCCGGAACACTCTATTGCCGGATGCGCCCGGAGCCCTTGGATTGAGAATCGACGGTCCAGGTTGACGACGTTGGCGCAAAGAGGTAACTTGAAGAAGAACAGAGGATCTTGATCCTGACAACGGCGACGGCGAGGGAGCTTCCTCCTGCGCGCGGACGCGGAGGGAGCTGTGATGAGCGGAGGTTGAGCGCCCTCTTGGGCGGGCGCGGACGGCGAGGTAGAGCTCCCGCGAGCGCGGGAACGGCGACGGGCGAGGTCGACGGACAGAGGAGGACGACCTCCGCGACAGGCAAGGGCTGATTTGCTACTAATTCGAATTATTTGGACTAATTAGCAAATTTTCATTTGTATTACAACCGCGACATCTTTTACGGGATGGAGGTAGTACATGAATTGTTTGTTATAGAGAGTGTCATGTATATCCCTAGACGACATTCATCCTGGTTTGGTCAAATGAGCTCCCTCTACTACCGGCAATACATGGTAATCCCCAAACCCCTCACCCTAATCCTCATTTGACAGCTCAAACTTAGGTGATGCAGTATACAGTATATATCAGTTGCCTGAGACTGAGAAGCAGCCAGTGTGTTAACTTAAGCCAAGTAGATGGCACAAGAGTATGAACTGAAAATGCAACTGACTGACAGAAAGCAATAGCTGAATATTATTGATCACATGTCAATTGTGTCTTAATTGTTCTCACTAACTACTTCTTTAGAAAGGGATGAACCGAAGTCACCCATCTTCTTCAGGAGTCAATGTACTTGCCGATGCCACTAGGGCAATACATGACAGGTGCCGAACTGCCTAGCAGCGTCTTGTTCCTGGTGTCGAGAGCTAGAACCCACGCCTTGGGGTGCTGGTATTTCTTCCAGGCCATCAAGTAGACAACACCGTGATCTTGATGAGCAGCCGAGATGTCCGGAGCGGGGTGGGACACCAAGAGGTTGGGCAAGCCTTCCTGGTCAGATGAAAGCAGTCCCCCAGGTTGCTGCAACTCTGAGCGCCGCGAGGGCGGTGACCGCGTCGCCTCGCGTCGTCATAAGCAGGGAGTGTCGCAACGAGGGCCGACGCAGCCGCTCCTGGCATGGAGACCGAGAGCTTGCTCGCTACCAGCGGCGCGAGGACAGTGACAACAACCGCCACGATGAGCGCGGCTGTGGGCTCGTAACATAACTGCAGCTAGCTATTGAACTATACATATTTTTTTTGGTCATATTAGGCACCAGGGGTAATAAGGTCTTTTCACGTCTCTCTTTAACACCGTTGGTGAACACAGTGCACTAGAATGTCATATGGGGAAACAAATTTTTAGCAGATGTCAAATATGGAGGAATTTTTTCTTCAGGGCCAAATAAGGAACCTCATTTTAGGCTAGTGTCAAATAAGGAATTTTCTCAAAAAATTTCCCCACCCCAAAACCTAGCCGCCGCCTCCACCCACCATGCCGCCGCCAGAGGCACCGGCACCGACGCTGCCGGACGAGCTTATCGAGGAGATCTTCCTCCGCCTCCCGCCGGAGGAGCCCGCGTGGCTCGTGCGCGCATCCCTCGCCAACAAGCTCTGGCTCGGCCTCCTCACCGGCCCCGCTTTCCGTGGTCGCTACCACGAGTTCCACGCCGACCCCCCCATGCTGGGGTTCTTTCATTCCGGTTCCTCCGACTCTGGCCGCCCCTTCGTCTCCACCGCGAAATTCGGCGCCGCGGGCTTTCCTCACGTCGACGACCGCATTTCCTTGCAGAAGGGCTACGACGTGTGGGACTGCCGCCATGGTCGCGTCCTCCTTTGCGATAGGCATATGTCACCCGTCCTCGTAGCTTGGGACCCCATGACGGGCCGCCAGAGGGAGCTTCCGCTGCCCGAAGACTACGTCGACGGCTATGTGGCCGCGGTGCTCTGCAACGTTCCTGGCTGTGATCACCATGCGTGTCATGACAGCCCCAGTTCGGTGGTCTTGCTTGCCATGGAACTTGTCAACGATGGTACTGTTGCACACGTCCATGTGTCCTTGCCAGAGGTGGGTGAGTGGAGCAAACCTTTCACTCTTGATCTCGAGACAGAGGATGCATTCGTCGTCGGCAAGCCACCCATCTACATCCATGATGCACTCTATTTCTTGCTTACCTATGGATTTGATGAATATGATGAAAACCCTGACGACATATTTGTTCTCAAGTATGACTTGGGCTCTCATTGCCTGACACTGATTGATGCGCCGCGGGTGGAGACTAACCCAACCGGTGGTACTATCCTCATGGCGATGGAGGATGGTGCTTTGGGGTGTGCAAGCTTGGATGGGTTAACCTTCTACCTGTGGTCAAGACGGATGGGGTCCGATGGAGTCCCAGCATGGACTCTGCCTAGAGTCGTGGATCTCAAGAACCTTCTTCCAATTCAAAATCTCAAGGAAAGAGTTGGACTGATTGGATCTGTGGAGGGTAGGGATATCATTTTCGTGACCACAGACCTTGGCATCTATGAGATTAGTCTCAAGTCACTAAGGTGGAAGAAGATATGGAAGAGAGATACCTTTCTTACTTTGATGCCATACATGAGTTTCTACAACCAGGTACCTATATGTTCTTTCGTTTGTGGTTTGGGAACAACTCTTAAATAATAATATATCAGTTAGCGAAACAAGCACAATATTCGATATCTAATCAGATTAACGATGATCACATAGAAAGTTATGTTTGTTCCTATATATATGTGCTCGTGCAAAATTTCAGCGCTATGCAATGCTCAAATGTGACACCTAGTTATACTTGCCTACTTAATTGGCAATTTATCATGTCATCTCCTTTTGGGATCACACTGGAAAATCTATGTTTGCAGAGAGAGCGCCCCCCTGTGATCTGATGTGGCGCATTGACGACGCATGATTAAAATTTGCTTAAGGGCAGGAGGCACTCTCGTCAACAAGAATGATGTCCTACTTGGAGGCGTCAGGGATTGTATGATGAATTATGTCACTGTTTAGTAGTGGGTTTGGTGAAATTGTGCTTGTTCTCTCATAGTGTTGTTGGCTTTTGTCAGCAAGAGCTTGATAACTTCCCCGTGTTCTTGCCATGTGTAAGTGTGTGAACGGATTATCTTGTATTGAACCTCCAGTTTCCTGCAGCAGCAGCAACCATGTGCTTGAAAGTTCATTATCTTGTATTGAACGGATTATCTTGTATTTCATTTGCTTGAAAGTTCATTACAGATAGTAGCTTAGTCTGAAAAAATAAAAACTATGTTTGCTCTCTTAGCTTTGATCTAATATCTGATTAATCTCCCAAAAGAGGTACCATTAACAGAGTAGTGTAAGGTTATAGTGATCATTACAAGTGTTTTGGTTTATCATATTCTCCAGATTGGTTTCACGGGTTCTCCTTACTTTACTCAAAGGCATCAACACACATTTCTCCATATGCTTTCTGTACTTGTATGAAATAGCTATGGCTCTGTTCCAAATGCATGATAGCTAATTAACCTTGTTTATCCTTCATGTACAAAACGTGTCCACATTTAATTTCGGTTGTATTTAACAAGATAAGATGCTAGCTTATGTGAGAAATTAACCATCTATACCTCTCAATAACTCGTGGTATAAAGCCTGATTATATACTTCTAAATTAGCAAAAGTACTTCTGGTTGACAGATCTTGTGGAGTCTATGAACACTACTCTGATACGTGTCAAGCAAGTTCATTACCTGTCAAGAGTTTTACAGCATTATTAGCTGCATGCGCTGCATCTTGGAACATTTGTTTCACTCACATGACAAAACATCGAGCCACTTAAAAGCATAAGAACCAGGCCCTAGGTTTGATAATCAGATGCCAAATATCCAGTGATTATCAAAGGTGACAGAAACAAGCACCATTGTACCAAAACCCGCTACACTGGGAAACAGTGACAGAATTCATCATAAGACCCTTGTCATCTTCGAGTTGATCATCTTTCTTGTTGATGAGAATGCCCTCCTGCCTAGAAGCATATTTAACCATATGTCGTTGTCATCGAGCCACATCTAAGGGTGGGGGATTTGGAGGTTACCTTGTGTTACCGGCAGTAGAGGGAGCTCATGGGCCATGCATTACTGTCTTACCAAGGACTAAAATTAAACATGGCACAGATTTGATCAAATGCTTCAATTAACTAGTTGGCAGCAATACAATTTCCACTGCTTTTCCAATTTAAAATAATGGACTTCAGAAACTGCACTAGTTACAACTTACAAATACATAATCACTGACAACACAAGCTTGGACTTGTACAGAATCACTGACAAGTACAAGCTTGGCTACAAGAGGCTGCACTTGCTGCATGCCAAGAAACAATTACCCACAATTCAACCTAAAAGCTCAAATGAACACACAGATAAACCCTAGGATCTGTATTCACAGCTACTTACAAACAAAGCCTAAGAAAAGAGATAATCCTGGTCAAACTAGCAACTGAATGAGTGTTTACCACTGACTGCAACTATCTCTGCAAGTTAACGTCTCTGTTCCCTCCCTCTGCAAAAACTGACTGCCCAAAGCTATTCTCAGGATCCTGTCCAAGTCAAACGCATTTTATGGACAATGTTGTCAATGTTTCGCGATCGTGTTATATTGCTAAACACTTTCTCCTTTGAGCACCTTCTGCACTAGATTCAGAATCTCTGTCACCTGAAGGAATAGAGGAAAGTGTTTATGAACTGTTGAATCTTGGCCTAAAAAAATTTACATTTCAGTAACATAAACATTAAGTGCAGAACTGCCATCATGGAATAGTTATCTTACCCCAGGGTAATGCTTCAAAACAGGAGAATAATGGTCAAGTGTTATATAAATTTTACCAAGAACACTTAAAAGGGTGTCGACCTCATCGCCAAGTATATCGACCTGAATCGCATTAGAAAAAGAACTATGGATTATTTCACTACACACAGAAAATAGATAGTTAGCAAACAAAGAGGTCTATTGAGATGACAAAAAAGATTTCTGTCTAATCTAGATTCCAGATTCCTCCTTTTTGTTTGGTTGGAGTGCAAAATTAACAAGCATCATGTGTTTCTCGAACAGAGAGGGGTATGCAATTAATCATTTGGTGTTGTTTCCTATTATTATTATTATTATTATTATTTTGCTTTGGACTTTTGAGGTACCTTTCTTCTTTTACATCAGTCCCGATATTAAAAATTACTTGTTTGACACTTGACCTTTGGACTTAACCAGTCCGAAAGCAATAATGAAGCAATGCAAAGAAGGCTAACCTCAGCTTCGGCTTTCTGGAGATTCGAGCATTTAATCTCGAGTATTTGTTTATACCAGAATTCCTTCTTCTTTAATACACCAACTTGCTGCACCAGTGGGTTAAACTGAGAAATTATACTAGTCAACCTGCATCAAAATTAAAAAATTAACAATGGACCAATTCATTTGGAAATATGAAACAGAAGTTGCTCCTCTTCAGTAACATGCAATATATGTTTAGACTTTAGAAATTAGAATAGGTCTACGCTGGTGAACTGAGCTTGCTGGGAAAGTGTGGCCCTAGTTAGATAAACACCAACAGAAAAATGGGAAGAGATGTTGGTAAAGTTGCGCACCTAATTTCATTTTGCTTCATACTTTGTGCAAACCTGCTTTCAAAATCGCTGTACGCGTTAGATAATTTTTCCATACTAACAAGGTCAAATTCTAGGTGCCCTTTGTGTCCAGCATGACCTTCGACGCACGACACCGATGTTCTCTTCATTTCCCGGATAGTCGCGTCAAGCGAGGCATTCTGTTCTTTCGCTTCCTCCAAAGCAAAAGACATGGAAGTTAAGCTCTCCGTCAGCCCACATATCTCTTCCTTGCACACATGGATTTGCTGGAAGGCCTCACACAGACAGCTCTTCATCGAATTCGACTCGCTTTTGAACTCCAAGATCAGCAACTCTTGCTCGCACACTTTCTCCCTAAACATCGTAAGCTCGTCGTTGACCAAGTCGAATTCCTCGTGATGCTGAACCAATGTTGATCCTACAATGGATACGAGCTGGTCGTTCTCATACTTGAGCTTGTTCCTGTCGCGAGACATGACGCGCAGCTGCTCTTCTTTCTCCATGATCAGCTCTTGGAGCAAGCACTCCTCCTGGTCCCTGTCATCAATCTGATTTTCATAGTTACCAAAAATGTCTCCTAATACTGACAGTTCCAGTAGATCTTTCAAGTGGCTCTCAATCTTTCGATCGTCGAGCTCGCACGCTGAGCTTCTCGACTCGATCAGAAGTTTTGCCTCGGACAGCGAGTGACACGCGACATCGCTCTGTGCATCCGCCACCTGTGAAGAGAGCTGCTCAGCCTCCTTTCTTTTGTCGGCCAGCAAATATCGGAGACGCTCATTCTCATCCAGCAGAGAACCAATTCTGTCCTTCAGTCTGCACAGCTCACCATCCTCATTGTAATCAAAACAATTTGAGACCTCTTTCCTCGAGATGATGCCATCCATTTTGGAGATGGTCTGAAGCAGCTTCGACTTAATGGACTCAAGTTCCCTCTCTTTCCTAAGAGGCAGGACAGCTCCGTCCTTGGCGAAATCCCTCTTGAGCCTGAAAATCTCCTCGGTCTTCTTCTGCAGCTCGGACTCGTGCTCCCTTCGGAATTTCAGCCACTCCGACTTGAGAAAACTATTGATATCGTCGCCGCTCATGTGCTTGATGAGCGAGAAGTCCGGGATGTAGTGCACGGCCTCGTCAGTGTGTGTCACGACAGGGGGCTGCTCACCGTCATCTTTCAGGCTGGGCTCTGAAGCTGCTGTCACAATGCCGGTGAGCTCGTCTCGCAGCGCGGCGATCTCGGAAAGGTTTCGCTTGCGGCTCTTGGTCAGTGTGATGATATGGTTGTGGTTGTCGCATAGCTTGGTCTCGAACTCGCGGCGTAGGTTGCTGATGTAGCCCTGGATGATGATGTCGGAGAGCTCTTGTTGCAGCTCGTACTCCAACTGCAGAATGGTCACAAAACCATGGGAGGTCAGTATATAACTAGTTTGGATTGTCAAATCAGAGGGTGTTTTTTTTTTTGTTTCGCGAGCGAGTAAAGAGAGAATTAATAGCCAGAAGAGAGTGCCAACTGCCAAGCAAAGCGAAATGCAGAGATTTGGGTGTGTTAACCTTGGAAAATACTCACGTAAATCAGGAGCAGAGCATATATGCTACTAGTACTATGCTAGGAAGACGGCGAGAACAGAGCGGTTTTATTATCAAACAAATCCTAAAATGCAAGGGAAATTTACGGATTTGGAATCATTGGGATCATTACTACTATCAATTCAAGATTGAGTCTGTCTAATTACCCGGCCGCACGCCACCAAAGCCAAAATTACGTTCTACATGCTTACTACAGAGGCATGTGGCCATGCTCCGGTCCAGACTAGAAGCAGCAGCAGCCGGTGGCCGGTGGGTTGAACGGTTGACTGAATAATCCGAGGACGGGAAAGGAACGGCTGCTCCTGTTCGGTTCTCCTAAGATGGAAGAAACGGGAAATACGCAGGGATAATCGGAAGGGAGGACTCACGGGTTCGGCCGCCGCCGCCGTCGCCATGCTTGGTTGGATTCACGAGCTCACAGGAGGCGCGCGCAACCCCCGTCTGAAGATTTCTCCCCTGTGCAGACTTGAGGGGCGGGAAGAAATTTACGAAAACCAAAAGAAGACAGACGGGCGGGTGCGCGGGGTGGAGCGAGGCGCGGAGGTTGAAGACGGGAAAGGTGGAGGGGCAGTGCGCGCTTTCCAGCAAAGGCGCCTCTTTTCCCTCCTCCCTGTCCGTCCCGCTCCTGCCGTGGTCGTGGAGAGGAGCGGTTGCCAGTTGGGATGGACAAGGAGGGAACTGCAGGGCGAAAGGGAGAGGAGCGTGGGGACGGGACGGGCGGCGGTGGTTGCCTTGCCGGTGTGCCCAGCCACACGCGCTCACGCTGGGTCGGTCGGTCAGTCAGTCAAGCACGGGCAGCGGCGGGGATTCCATTGCCGAGGCCGAGGGGGTGATGGATGGCGGTGGAGTCACGGGTGGGCCGCTTTGAGATTCGGGATGCCTTTGCTCGAGTCTCTGAAAGACCTTCTTGTTTTCCCTATTCCTGAGTTTTTAAATATAAATTCAATGATGTAATTTTTGTGACATATAATTTATTTTTTCGATAAAGGGATTTTATTACTTAAAAGGTTTAATTATTACACCCGGCCTCTGCATAGCTAAGATGCACACAGCCCCAAAGTCACTGGAACAAGTTCAGAACATGAAAAAGGCGAAATACATATCATAATGAGAAATTGTAAATCCGCCTATAGCAAAGGTAGGTCAATCCGGAGTCTATGTTGCCGCCCATGCCGGGATAGCAACTCCCTGGCCGCAGCCTCCAGTCTCGACGCTACCTCCAAAAACAAGTCTCGGTGCTACACTCGCTGCAGGGCCGACCAAGATCGTAGCGTCGCCGTGCACCGGTAAATAACCTGCATAATAGAAGCAACTTTATCGTTAAAAACCTTGTCATTTCTACATAGCCAGAGCGACCAAATAACGGCAATCGCACCCATCCTACAGAAGAGTTTAAACCTAGGATCGACACCATTCAACCAGTTGCCAAAAAGGTTTGCAACCGAACGTGGTGGATGTAAGGTAGAACCTATCTGGACAGCTGACCATATAGACCTAGCGAACTCGCAATGGAAGAATAAATGTGCAATGGTCTCGTCATTTTGACAGAACTCACATTTTTTGCTTCCTTGCCAATTACGCTTAGCAAGGTTATCCTTTGTAAGAATTACACCCCGACGAAGATACCACGCAAAAACTTTAGTTTTAAGCGGAATCTTCATCTTCCAAATTTTATTACTTTCTTTAGTATCGACTGGCACATCGGGAAGAATTAACGCTCTATACATCGAATCCACAGAGAATTTACCATTCTTCGTAAGATTCCATCGAAATCTATCTGGACCTTCCGACAATTGGACAGAGTCCAAACGGAGAAGCAAGTCATTCCAGGATGCCTGCCTTGTTCCAAGTAAACTTCTTCTGAACGACACATCTGGTGGGGAGGAACCCAGCACCTTCGCAAGCGTATCGCTTTTGTGACGAACAATCGAGTAAAGAGCCGGATATTGTTCCTTGAGGGTAGACGGGCCCAGCCATTTATCCTCCCATAAACGAATTTCCGAACCATCCCTAATTGAGAAAGATCCATGTGGGAAAAAATACTTCTTAGCAGCCATTAGGCCAGCCCAGAAGTGTGAATCACCAGGTTTCCAAATGACCTGCGATACAGCTTGATCCCCCACATATTTCCTTCTAAGGAGGGTCTGCCAAACTCCATCCTCAGATAGAAGTTTGAAAAGCCATTTACCAAGTAAGGCTCTGTTCTTGACCTCAAGGTCATGAATACCGAGCCCTCCTTGGTCTTTAGGGCTGCAGACCACACTCCATTTAGCCAACCGATATTTCTTCTTCTCACAATCCCCTTGCCAAAAGAATCTAGACCGGAAATAATCCAGTCTTTTTAAAATTCCTTTGGGTAATTGGAAGAATGCAATCATGTACAGTACCATGTTGGTTAGTACCGAATTTATGAGAACCAATCTTCCTCCTAGAGATAGGAGTTTGCCTTTCCAACTATTTAAACGTAATTGCAATCGTTCCTCCACCTTTTTCCATTCAGCATTTGTAAGTTTCCGAAAATGAATCGGAATACCCAAATAGTTGATAGGAAATTGACCTTGCACACAGCCAAAAAGATCCGCATACAAGGCAGCGTCCTCACGAGCATCACCAAAACAAAACAATTCACTTTTATGGAAATTAATCTTAAGACCCGAAAGTTGCTCAAAAGCAGCCAAAATTAACTTTAGGTTTCGAGCTTTTTCAAAGTCATGTTCCATAAAAAGAATCGTATCGTCAGCATATTGAAGAATTGAAAGACCACCATCAACAAGATGTGGAATCACACCTTCAATTTGGCCCTCGGATTTAGCGCGTTCGATCAAGATAGCCAACATATCAGCCACTATATTAAATAATATTGGCGATAATGGGTCACCCTGTCTTAGACCTTTTTTCGTTTGAAAGTATTTGCCAGTGTCATCATTGACTTTGATGGCAACACTCCCTCCCGAAACAAAGCTATCAATTAACGCACACCACTCCGGAGAGAAGCCTTTCATCCTGAGTGTTTGTTGAATGAAAGGCCATTTGACTTTATCGTAAGCTTTCTCGAAATCGATTTTTAGAATTACCCCATTCAATCTTTTCCTATGTAGCTCATGAACCGTCTCATGTAAGATGGCAACACCGTCAAGGATGTTGCGTCCTTGCATGAAAGCCGACTGAGACGGTCGCACTACATGATCAGCCACACTGTTAAGCCGAATCGTAGCCACTTTGGTGAAAATTTTAAAACTGACGTTAAGGAGGCAAATGGGTCTAAATTGTTGTATCCTTTCTGCCTCGTTAACCTTAGGTAATAAAATTATCTCCCCAAAATTGAGACGAAACAACTCGAGCTGCCCACAGTGCAGGCAGGCAAACAGTTGCAGTAGATCAGACTTAATAACATCCCAAAAATTCTGATAAAACTCAGCCGGGAAGCCATCAGGTCCAGGGGCAGAATTATGTTTCATTTGAAAAACCGCCAACCTCACTTCCTCCTCAGAGTAGGGTTTAGTGAGTAGGTTGTTCTCCACATCTGAAACCTGGGGAATATCCTCGGTTTGGTCCTCGTCCAGAGTGAAGTTCCCTTCAATTTATATTTGTTGATCAAATTTGATGGTTAAAATTTTCCACTGTAGTTCAATACCATTGGCTCATACCTCTCTAAAATAATCATTTTTCATAAAATAATCATTTTTTTTCTTTTCCAGTGCCGTTACACAAAATTTCGGTGTAAACTCAATCTTGTCTAATTAGTGCGGGCATGGCATCTTTTTTTCTTCTTCTATTCCTAAGCTTTTATATAGAATCTAAGAGTTAAAGAGGAAGGTCGCTCTCGGTGAACCCTAGCCGCCGACGGCCCCACTGTTCCTCTCCTCCAACTCCCCGCCGCCGCCAGAGGAAGCCGGTGGGCAAATCCCCTCCCGGCGGACGGCATTCGATGGGATCTTGTCTCCTCGTCCGTTTCTCGCGGCGATCTCCGGCCTAGATTGCATCTGCGGACCTGGAAGTCAGTTGCATGCATGGCAGAGTGTGGATTCCCGGGTGGCGGCTATGGGACGGTGGGGGCATCACAATTTCGGTTGCCTGCAAGGGCTGTCGGCGATGGCCCGGCGGCGGCGCCGACGTCGTGGCAGCTCGTCTCTTCGGGCCTACGGAGAGGGATTTTTTGCGGCTTGCGGCAGGGAGGTGGTGGCTGCCGGCGGCTGCTGTTGCATCGCAGCACGGCAGCCTGCAGCCGGTTTAGCGGCGACGTTCTGGCCGCATTTTGCTTGCTACGCCGTCGTCTAATGGCGTCACAGGAGTTTGGCGATGGGGCGGCGGCCCGACTTATTCGACGGCAACAGCCTCCGTGGTCATGTGGATGACGTGGTGGACGGATCTTCGTTTTGATGATGGTCTCTAGCTCCGTGTGTCACGGTCGATGGCGGTATGGGACGTCCTCTTCTGTGACCGTGGAGTTTGAGGCCGGCGGCAATATGGGACGCCCCCTACACTTCGAGATCGGGTTCGACTCGAGTTTGGAGGAGTTGTCAAGGCATGCCTGGCTGGCGGTGGCGATATGACGTCTCATGCGGAGACAACATGTTATGCCCGATCATGGCAGGTGCTACGCACGACGTCTCCTCCGAAGTGTCAACTCATGCATGTTGCTGCGCAGTCGAAGGTGGTGCGACAATGGATGTAGGCGTGGTGGTATGGGATGTCATCGACTTCTAGTTTCTCCTCCAGCATCATATTGTCAACGATGTGTCGTTGGCCGGACAGGTGATGATGGTAAATGCTTCAACTTTGAGGGTGCACACTTCGGTGGAAACATTTTTGGCTTTGTTGATGCGCGCTTGTGTCGTGTCCTTGCTGAAGGTGGTGGCTCGAAGCTCGTCTTTGAAGATAAAAATCTCGGACTCGTCATCAGCGGTCCACATACGACTTTCCCTTCTTGAAGGCTTTGCCTAGAAGGTGTGTATTTTCTATTTGTTTTTTGTCTTTTATCATAGTGCTAGGGGTAGTCTGCAGGCACTTTATATATTTCTGAACTTTGCAATGAAAATGACTGTGAACATCGTTTTGATGCAGAAGCCGAGGCTTCGTTCCCCTTTTGAGAAAAAAAAAGGCTATAATAGTCAATTGCTCGGTGCAATCAGCTATAATCCCGTTTTTCATGCTTAGTTCAAAAGTTCACTTTTGTATAGCTTTTAAGATGGTATATATGGCCGCCACAGTTTCGCCCTAATATATTGTTTAATACAAGGTGTCATGTCCTATTGATTGATTGGTTTGTAGTGGAGAGTTGGCGCAATCACTTTAGTACTGATTTACCTTAATTTATGCTCACTACAAACGCTCATGTTTGTCCCTTCTGGCGATCCACTAGTCCTACTAAATTAAAAGAAATGCATCACTAGAAAACAGGCTATGCATCCCTGACCTTTTCCTCAAAAATCATTGGTGTTGCATCTGCACTTGTGGTTTATCTTTTTATTAGTTCATCTGGTCTACTGGATGACCAAGTCTTCCTTTGCCACTAATGGAGTATGAATACCCATGTTAGGTCCAATTTTTCTAACACCTAATGAATGTGTGGGTGGTTAATTTGCTATCTGTCTTCCGTAGTTTGTGGTCCATTTTTATTGGCACTTTGTGATGTGCTCATCAGTGTTTTGACCTTTTCCTTTCGCATCTGTACCGCCAACAAATCGCTTGCTTTCCCTCTTAGTTAATTCCTTTTATGCAATGGCCGTATTTTTTCATTGATTAACCGACATAAAATATTTAATCACATCGACTAATCCTCTGGTACAGCACGAGTTCATCCGCACACTCTTGACTTACATAGGCATATCCTTTTAATTTAGATCTAGGTCCAGCATTTAATCCTCCTACTCACACAAGTCCAGTGTGCTATCGTGTCCCTTTCATAAAGAAAGACAAAGTGCTCATGAAAAAGTTTTTTTTTAATAGAGTACAACACTCACGTTCCTTTCTTTTTCTTGTGGACAACAGGGCGGCGCTATTTCAGCTATTTCTGACTGCGAAACAAAGTAGCGCACATGGCATGTTCTAAACTTTTAATGCATTTTTGTTCCGTTGCTACTCATTTAGCAACTATGTAGATTCTTAGATGATCCACTACTTATTTAGCCTGAAGATGGTAACAACAGAGACAAAACAGATGAGTCCATCCCCCAAAAATGCGAAAGTAAGTTCGGCTATTTTCAGGAAAAAGAAGCATGCCAAAAGTGAAACCTCATCTAATAATAACCATAACCATCCTGAAAATAGAGTGAACCTACAGCAGGCACCATTGACATGCACCAATAAGGACATCCAGGGTAAATCAGATTAACCAGCCTCTATCAGACTATCACCGTCCCAAAAACATTACAGAGCACTTACGGCACATACCTGGATTATGGGAGTTTTTTCACAGGATGCTAGTATCAGTGTACAACAATTATGGTAGTTTTTTCACAGGATGTTAGTACCAGTGTACAATGTTACTACAGAGCAGCGCATTCCTGATGCAAAGATCTTCCATGTATATACAGCAGCAAGTTTCTACTGTCTTTTCAGGTTCTTCACTTTCCACAAAGCTTGCTGCTCCCATGAACATAAGCATCCCCTCAATGATGTTTCAAAAAGGAACATCCCTCCAATTCACGTAGAATCAACTCCGGCGATCAGGACATGGGTCTCGGCATTCTCCCGGACGCCGATCCGTGCACTGCTGGAGAGCTTACCCGTATTTCGAACCAGCACCCGGTCTTTCCGGCGTGGCAGAGAAAGCTAGTTTCAACGGTCAGATTCACCGCGCTTCTCAATTAAGAGTTCCTTTCACTTCCCAGATCCTCTTTTCGGTCAAAAATTAGTTGCTCATATTCCAGGCAATTTTTTTTGGGTCAGTCTATTTACAAAATAGAAGCGCTTGTGTTATTTGCCTTTTTTCCCAATGTCACTGTCACCCGAGGCCCCCTGTGGCCACACTACTTGATGTCGTTCCCTGATGACGATCTCCGCCAATTCCTCATCCCTTTCTGAGGCAGCTTGAAGGGGCTCCAGCTCTTCCTGCGTTTCGGGCTGTCAGCGAACACGCCCGTTGCCAATGCCTGCTGGAGCCACAGCTCGAATTCGTCCTCAGGGATCATCTCGGCGTCCAGGCTGAAGGGATACCGAGAGCTCTGTGATCTCTGGGGCATCCTGTCCGCGCCAACCATGTTCACCATAAAAGTTGGACCATGAGTGTTTGGTTTGCACTCCATACCCTGGATAATCAACAAAAGCGATATGCGTTAGAGAAATGCTTCCCCCTTTTCAGATAACACCGACCAGCATCTTTTGTACATTGTCAGAAAATGACATAACAGCTGTTAACATTTTGTAAATTGCAAGATATATTTTTTGCCCTACTTTTCTAGAGAACTTAATATGATTCTTGCACTCCAGAAGGTCATGGCATGGATATTTATTATCTCAAAAAAATTAAGCAGTAAGTTACGGCAACCTTATCTATCCATCTCACGAGATTCAAGGACCAACAGAACATAATATCAAAGTAGAGCGATTGATCTGGACAATCCTAAACTACATAAAACAAACTCAGCCATGAGAAAAGTAGTTGGACCAAGAGCATCTTTTTGTATATCCATGCATAAACCACAAGGAAACTACAAAAACAGAGAACATCACAGCATAACCATGTATATCTGGAAAGATGTCAATTTGACATAATGTTTCATTATGAACTGCAGAGTAGTAGGATATGAAGGGTAAACAAGGAATGCATGCAAACCCTCTGAATTACTAGTTGTGAATAATATACGGCTCATATTCGTGTGAAATTGAAACAAGTAAGCAAATTAGAGATGAACACTCACCTGGCAGGTAGCCCACTCGGACACATCAAATATTTTACTCTCCGCACAAACAAAAGCTTGGGGTATTTGTATCTGAAATGAACAAAGCAACATAGAAATGAATACATGTTCTACTGAGCATTAGTTTTCACAACTGCAAAACATGCATGCACATTATAAGCTGAGTGTTTCTCGAATGTGCTGTCCCATATACAAAATTTGTTTATACAACGAAGAAAACCATTGTAGCTAACATCGACTTTGAGATATAAGTTTACTCAGGTACTTTAAGCATCCGCCTTTAGCAAATTTAATATTTTGCTTGGATGGCATATAATCAGAAGCAAAACATGGTGGGACTGTTACAGCTCAATGCATCAAGTTTGCTCAAGCTCAAATTTGCCTTCGGGATACAGGACTAGCTCAGCCAAGCAATAAAACAAGTAGACCAAGGCCTCACTATGTACAAAGAAGATTAGATGAACTTCCTATCAAATATCTGTGCAGAGTGCTTCATGTAAACAGACACTGAGGTAAACTCTAATTAAGCTTGCATGTGATTACACAAAATTATACCTTCAAGGATGTTGAGTATCCATTTTCCACCCATCCATCTCCATCCTTGGCCACATGGTACTGAGAACAATCCTACATGCACATCATTCATTCAAATTAGCTGGAGCCTGAAGGGATATCCTCAGTTAACAAATGCCAGGGTCCTAACCTGGCACCATCTTGCTTTTGCTTTGCTTCTCTTGGTACATATCCATAAATGAAAGTTGCCACACTTTGTGCACTGTATACGTCTGGACTCTTCAGAGAGGAACTCTACCCCACTCTGCAAAAGGAAGTATATCAAATGAGTTTATTTCTCAATTACAAATGAGTTGCGCAAAGAAAACAGTACCAGATAAGACTGTCCAAAACAGGGGGTCGTGTAGAAATCACATTGTTTATCAGATTGACAAGGTTATGTACAAAAGATAACTGACTGGATTTAGAATATCTGTTGAGATGGCACATGATATCTGAGACATTTTTAATATACATGAACTTCAGAGGAAAAAGATATAAAAAGGGTACATTCAGACAGGGGATTATGCAGAAAACTAGAGACTACATCGTGCACTCCAAAAGTTAACCAGATCATGTACACATGAAAGACATGTAGATTCCACATTTAGTTATTTACAAGAAGAAGAACCCACCGGCTGAGAGACAACGCGTGATCTCTGATTCATTTGACGCGATTCTTCTTTTCTCAGTTGTTCATCGTAGCTGGTTTTCTTTGTTAAATCCAAGAGTACCTGCATGAAGGTATGACTACGACGGTTAACTTTGTCAAGGGTCAAAAAACACAGATCAAAATATTATACACCACCAGACGTGGTTATAATCTAATAAAAGAAAAGGTGGAAGCATATACTCGCAAAACACTTGCCTCATAAGCTGACTGAAGCTTTTTGAATGACTCGCATGCCAATGAATTCCCCATATTTTTATCAGGATGGACAAGCAGGATCTAGACAGGCATAACACAGACCACAAGAATAAGGAACAGAAAGATGGGATGATCTCTCAGAAGTCAGAAGGGTTGCTGTGTTTTACCATTTTTCTGTACTGCGATTTCAGTTTATTCAGATCAATACTTTTACTCCGGGGGACGCCCATAACTTCATAATAGGTCGAAGCATCCATTATCCTCTTGATCTCATCCAACGAAGTAGAATCTGATTCCACTATTTTACTAGGAGATGGCTCCTTTTGTACATGTAACACATCTTGGGTAGGTTCTGAGCGAAAGGGCTTTGCAGAAGACACAGTCTCTGGTTCACTGTCCGGAGCAGGAGGGTACTCCGGGCTACCAAAGAAGGCGTCTGTGGCTGGATCAGAATCCTTCATTTCTTCAAATGGTCTCTCTTCTGTGCTCCCCTCGTATCCTTGGAGCAACTTGTTCAGAAGATCATTTGTCAGGAAAGAAAGGTTCAGCGTGAAGAAAACTCCAAGCCATCCGACACGAACAGCCACACAATAAACAGCATACATCGCCAACACAGGTATCACAAATCGTGCATGTTTCAAAGAGCACATACAACCTGCATTACCACAGAGGAGCCTCATTAGATGAAAAGGGTCAAATAAATAGGCAAAAGCAGGTGATGGTCATGATGAAATAAAATTGTATAAAAACATAGATATGGCTTAAATATTCATATAAACAAACCTCCAGCAACCAGAAGCATTCCTGTGATCCAAAAGTAGCCATACATCCACATAATCATTATCCCAAACAGTCCTACGATGAGAAGGCCAGGCGTATAGCCCATATAGTGAATGACTGCCCCAACAGCTCCCTGGAACAGCACGCCATTAAGCAATTAGATAACATAACTACTTCCGATATTATTCTTACATGTATCCTTGTAGGCAGAAGCTACTAATTAAACAGGTACATTAGATGGTGATGAAACAAGCAACATAGTCTGCATTGCAATAAGAAAAGTGGCAAAGACAGGGAGAAAACTAAAGGAGACATAGCCTTATTTCTCGCTGTACTATTTCACTGGTGATTATTAATTCAGTAGTGTCCTATAGCTGAAAAGGTCAGATATGCTCCAACCACACGCAAATAAATACTAACTCATCCCACAAGAAAACACACATGGGCCATCCAAACAGGCAGAAACTCCTACAGTGGTAGACAAAGAGTATAAACATGCGTACTGATTAACTCCATGACTAGTAATAGGTGCGCCAGCTTGGATAAATAGTCAATGGCTCAAACTCCCGTTTTAGCAAGAGCAATTGAACTGCAGGTACCTAGTGATTTACTGTTGCAGATTTATTATACATACACCACTCAGCATCACATAATCAACTTTCTTAAATAGCAAGTTGCTTTCACAAACAAATGAGCTAGAAGTCAATCACCAGCAAAATAACCTTACACATTTCGCGAGGATCCAACAAACAAGAGGATCTAATCATTAACACGGCACTGATTTACTCAGAATGGATAGAACAAAGTAATGCAGTGTTTCACTGACACCCAATCCTTGCTCTAGTGAGACAAAGTAGACAAAAGTTCAAAAGGTCTTAAATAGCGTATAGATAGAATCCAGAAATAGCATGTAGATGGGTACTAAAACATGACATAAGATTTACACTGGACAGTATTAATACATAAAGCCAGCCAGTTAGTCCCGTGCTAGTTTATTAATGGGGTTCTACTTTTGCACCAGCAATTACTACTTTAACTATACTTTAGTAAAGATGGATGGAACCTAACATGCAATCCACAATCAGATAGCAAAAGCAGCAAGATTTAGAATCTAGAACGCAAAGAGACCCTTATCCACTAAGGGGTGAGAGCACGAACCAGTGCAAGGAGAGCGTAGAGGGCGCAGGCGGGGGAGGTCATGCAGACGAAGCAGCTCCAGAGGACGACGAAGACGGCGGCGGGGCCGAGGCTGGCGAGCGCCAGGACGCCCCGCGCGGCGCATCCCCGCCACTGCCTGAGCGCCTCGAGCGCGAGGCGCGAGGAGCTGGCGCAGGCCCGGGCCACGGCCGGCCAGTGCCGGTCGACGAGGTCCCGGCCGCAGCCCGCCCAGGCGACGAGGTGCCTCTGGGAGAGCACCCATGCCCACCCCTGGCTCCACAGCCCCAAATCCGCCATCCCAGGAAATCGCTTGCCGGGGGCACCTCCGGATTGGTCAACTGTGGGGCGCCATTTCCTTTCGATTGGGACCAGAACCCGCCGAAATCGCTCGCCGGGGGCACCTCCGACGCGAGAATGGACTTCCGCCCAGAACCAATCGAACAGCTCCGGGAAGAGGGCGGGCGCCGCGGCCGGCTCAGGAACCCGTCAAGAACTCCCAGCCCGGCGGAAGCGCGGCGGATCGAGCGCCGGAGCTACACGACGCCAGCTACCGCGGCAGCAGAAGGAACCGCACCAAAGCGCCGCCGCCGCTGGCCCGAGAAGACGACGAAAATTTCCCCCCGGAAACCGCGGAAAAGAAAGCAAGAACCGCCGACCGACAGCTGGGGGGGGGGGGGGGGGGGGGGGGGGGGGGCTGGATCTTCCGTCGGTGAATCGGCGGGGGGAGGGGTGCCGCGGAGGTAAAATAGCGGCGACGCCCGCGGGAATCTGAGCTTTGTCTGGCCTCCACCGCCGCTTTGCCGGAGCTTTCGCCGCCCTCCCTCTCTCTAGTTTGGGGCAGGCCACATCTCGTGACAAAAGAGGGATTGGGAGTGGAAGGGAAAAGAAGGGATCTTTCAAAAGAGAGCACACACACTGTGGTTCTAGAGAGAGAGAGGGAGCTAGGGTTGTATGCTTATGAGGAGTGAGAGAGCAGTAACTGTCGATGGAAATGGGGAGAGAGAGAGAGAGGGAGCATGGGGCTCGGTGGTGGTGGTGATGGGAGTGGGTGGTTAGAGAGAGATGCGCTAAGCTTGGAGAGGGAAAGTGAGCTCTTGTTTATTTTGAAGGAGTACTACTACCTCACTAATTAAATGATGCTAACTGATAATGGCACTGATTAATGTGCTAGGCTTTAGTTTCTTTTAATTTATTTTTCAGAAATTAAATGGCAGAATTAGTTTAAGTGTTAAGCAGTGTATAATTGAGTAGAGTTATTATTATGCAGGGCACTGTACGGACTGTGTGGTGAAGATAATGAGAGAATTAAGGTTGCAGTGGTTGGAAGTACAGTACCTATCTCATCTAGTAGCTGCCAAGTAATAGTAGCATGTTCTTCCCTGTCAAAATCACGCCTTCTTTTACGTTTTATTAGGTCGGATTGCTGGTGCCTAATTGGGTTTATGTAAGCATTCTATCCACGACCCGATATACATGTGAGCTACGCCGTGCATCCATTTCTTTATACCTTGTTTATATCGAAGTAGAGTTAAAAGAACCTCCCATGTTCGTTGCAAGGGGGCTAGAGTTTTTTCTCCCCGAAATGGGGGCTAAGAGCAACTCTAGCATATCCCAAATAACGCAAACCGCAGAAACGGTTTCGTGGGCATCTGAAACCTGTTTTACGATTTGGAAAATCATAGGGCGAAAATAGATACGGCAAATTCGAACCAAAAATTCAAAATGGTAGTTCGCAATAATTTCGTCGGCAAGCATAGTTCATCATCTCAAGCATAGTTCAACAAGATCAAACATAATCAAACGAAACAACATAGTTCAACACGATTTTTTTAACTAAACCTAGATCTAGTTGCACCACCGCCCTAGTCTCTGCCGCCCTGGTTGTCGGAGCAGCGGCGGCTGAGGTCGCGCAGGACAATGCGATGACGACGCTCCTCCCTCCCACATCCGTCTACGCGATGCGTGCTCGGCGCTCGCCCGGAGGCCATGTCGGAGATATTCGAAGTTAAACAACTCGGTCCATCGGGCGGTCGAGCGGCACCGCTTATCCGTGCGAATGGCGGAGCACACAGACTTCACCCGGATGCGCCCAACGAGCTTGTCGTAGTTGGTGATTGCGGCGATCTCGTCAGCATCATTATTGGTGGTGAGCTCGTCGTCGGAGTCGGAGTTGGGAGTCAGAGTACTCCAACGCAGGCACATCGTCCAGGTCAGCACCGCCCGGAGGAGACGCACTGGCGCCGAGGATGGCACCGCCCGCAGGAGGTGCAGCGCCGAGGCCCAAACCACCCGCAGGAGGCGCGACGCCGAAGTTGTGCTCCATTTCAAGGCGGAGGAGGCGTTAACTGCTCGCTGAAGATTCCTTGGCCTAGTGGCGGAGCGAACTAAATCGCGGTGGAGGGATCGGGGCGTAACCCTAAACTCCCCCCAGAATGCATCACAGTGTGGTGGGGCGGGCCGCGTATTTGGTGCCTCGAAAAAAGTTATCCGGGCCGATATGCTCTGTTCGGGCCTTTAAAAAGGCCAAACCCGCATATCAACCGGAAAGTTTTGGGCCGGGGGGCATTATTCGGGATCTGCTAGAGTTTCTCTAAAGAACGAAATAAAATTCTAGGCCTCTCTGTGTTTTATGTTGATTAAAAACTTTAAGAGCATCTGCATTCATTTGGTACTAAAATAGAGAGACTCTCTCTTTCTCTCTCAAATAACTTAGATGACCCTTATAAAACATGCCACACCACCACAATAGAAGGGGGCACTTGACATTCACACATGACCGGATAAGCTAACTACGACCACCCCTCCATCACGAGTCACCGTCGATTGTCATCTAAGCAATCTATATCACACCGACGATGGGGATGCAGCGCAGCTCAAACCTACATATGGACGAATAGGTCAGCTTACCCGAAAAGCCTCCATGGAGGAAGAAGGCTTTACCGACACCAACAACAACTGGTGACCATTATGTGACGGAGATAAGATGGTCCATAGATTGGGTAGCACGACCTAATGTCTACTACACACATCTATTCGTGTAGACTCTGTGGGCCTCCAAGTGTAACAGTCCCAGTTTGGCACCCTAAAATATGGGCCAAATTTTCACTTTTTGTTTTGCATTGCATCATGGCATACTCATTTAAATTGCTAATTCTAAATAAAGCAACCCTTGGAAATTAAAAACTAGGGAACAAAACCCTTCCTAAATTTCCAAACTACGTGCATTGCCCAAAATGGCCAAACCAAATTAATTTGAACTTCTAAATTGTTCAGGAAGTTCCAAATTACTTTTTATAACAAATGGTCAAAATCCAACTTTTGACAAGCAAATGTTTTAATTGGAGAATTCAAATTGGTGCCAACCAATTCTTAATTTTGAAACCAAAATTAGACTTTCCAAAAATTCTAAATAAAATTATGGGGAACTTCATTAATATATTATGAGCCTCCGTAAATATATTTATAAATTATTAAAATAGTTAAGTGCTCCAAATAAATATATTTTGGTAATTATTAAAAATTGCCTTATTCAAACCTATGAACAAATGTTGCTCAAATCAATTTATATTTCTACCCCAATTTTTGTGGAGCTTATAAATATTATGGGAAGCCTACATAAATATTTTCAGATTTTTAGAAAAATGTTAAGAGCCTCAAATTAAATCCCTGGAATGTCTGCTGGACCAAGTTGCAATTACTTTTATTTCGGGCAGGGGGTTTTCCGAAAAACTCCATCGTCTTGTTCCTGTGGCGACAGTGTCGTCGGCCCTGGCGCCATGCCGACCAGCCGTCCGGGCGCACCATGCCTCCCTGCCCCCACTCGCTGCTGCCCCTGCGTGGTTGAGGACCACCGTGTCGCTGTCCTCTCTCTTTCTCCCCCGTTCCCCTTACCTGCTCCCTTGCTCCTCCTCCCCCCTGGAACCCTAACCCAGCAACAAGGTGCTGTCCACCGCTGCCCCTCGAATCGCCGCCGTTCGGAGCCGCATTGAGCTCGCCTGAGGTGCCCCTCCGGTCCGCCTCGTCTCCCTCGTCCTCCCGGTGCAAGCGTCCCGTGCTGGGGAGCCCGGATGTCGAAGAACGGCGAGGACGCCCGGAACGCCGCGCGCCATCGTCGCGGAAGCTTCCGTCGCCGTTGCGCCTCCTCCAGCTCCGCCACCATGTCCACCAGCTCCGCCTCGCCGTCCTCTTCCTCCTCGCCGACGGTGGCGTGCTGGGAAGCCGCACACCCGACGAATCGAGCCCCTGCTTCTTCCACTCCGACCGCCGGCTTCGCCGTCGATTCGGCCGCTGCCGACCTCGCCGTGATTCCCCGATCTTCCCCGCGGATCCCTGGTGAGCCCTGCCTCCATTCTGGCCTTCTTCCCGCTCCCTTTTCCCTCTCGCCGGCGTTCCATCGTCGCCGTCAGTCGCCGCTTCCCCGTCGCCGTGCACCCGGCCGTGCTCCCAGCCTGGGCCGGCCTAAGGCCGGGGCCTTTGGGCTGGTGCCCGGCCGTTTGCCCATCCTGGGCCGGTCGAAGGCTGGCCGCCTCGGGTGCTTGCCCGGCCCATGGCCCGGCCTGGCCGGCAAGAGGTCGGCCCGTCTGCACAGACTGGTTTTTCTTTTTAATAAATAAAGTGAATTTAAACAATTGATATCTATTTGTATATTGCTTCAAATACAGCAAATTAAATTACAAATTTATCAGCAAATGAAACCTCTCTGTTAGTAACATTGACATCCCCTTTTGAGGAAATATTTTCTCCTTTATTTAAGAATTCCTAAAATGGTTTAAATAATACTAAAGTTGGAAAAATTCATAATTCGATAAATCTTTAACCAAAAATTATGAATAAAATATCAATGTGATCAACACTTCAAATGCTATCAAATCATGGTAATATCAACTCATGATCACAAATATTTATTTGATGTTATTCATAAATTGGTTAAAAGAATTAAATTCAATTAACTATTTAATTCGCTATTTATTCTTCGGTACTCAGAAAATTACAAATAAGGTACCAAAATGATCGGAAGGACAAACCCTATCCACTCATGTCATGTTCATTTGAGCCACTTCTCTAATAATGTAATAATTTATACATAATGTAGTCATTAAGTTAAATATGGGGTTGTTTCCAAATAATTGCACTAATTATTTGGCTCCCCATTTAATTTTGCTATTTAATTTAGATGATGGTATCTTTGCATCAATTTGTCATGTCATCATGTGATTGTGCATTGCACCTTGGCTTCGTGTGATTTATTTTTTCTTTTGTGTTATTTTGGGTATCGATAGATTCCGGAGTCGAGGGTTCCTCTACCTACCCCGACGAGCCGTACTACACGCCCCGGCAGCAAGGCAAGAGATAACCTAACATTCTTGGCATCTAGCATCCAAATGTTTTATAAACTTATTTTATCCACCATAATATTGCATGCAATTCCAATGACAAGTTTTGATCAATACTAGAGTATTCTATGAATGCATGTTTTTCCCCGAGCCAATCACATGTTTCCCCTCCTATGAACCTTAGGTATGATGTGTTGGCCGGATACAAAAATATATTGTTGTTATATGCTAGCTATGCTTAGCCATGCTTAGTTGTTTATCTATTTATGTCTGTTGATTAAATTCCATATTGATGAATGATGATGGAATGTTCGGACATGGTGGTTGTTGTTGGTACTTAATTAATTTGCTTAATAGGCTTGGGTGAGTTGCCATCGGGGATGGTGTTTTGCCTCACTCTTGCCCCTAAGTGCGAGTTCTTGTCTCTAGAACCATGGTTTGAGCGTGCTGCCATTGGTGGGGACATATGGAATCCCCTTTAACTGAATAACTTATGCGGGCGTATCCAAGGGTCCTCTAGTTCGATTTTCCATTTGCGTGTGAGTGGAAAAGAAATGTTGATGAGGATTTGTGTTTAGGGCGTGGCGATGGGGGCAGGGGCTGAAATAGGCTGGGTAAACTTGCCATGTCGCCACAGATGACTCTTGGATAGTCTCACGAGAGGTAAAGGTTTAACCGCGCCCACTCGCCGGCCTTCCCCGGAAGAGGGCCAATCAGGTGAGCCGGACGGTACCGGTGGGTAAATTAGTACACCCCTGCAGGGTAAATCTTTTCGAAAAGCCGTGTCCACGGTTATGGACGCCTTGGGAACGGATTACGAGATCATAGAGAACTTTAACCTTAATTAATTAAAAGTTGGCAGCTAAAGGTTGCATTACAACGTGTGATAAAAGGTTCATTTCCTCGAGGGTTATTCGAAGGAGTTCCTTTGGTGGAGATGAGTGGTTTTGGCTACAAGTTGGTTCGCCGAGAACCGAAGATGAAAGTTAGTCTCTTACCCCTCTTTGGAAAACATTCTGAGTAGTCGATGCCATGGGTCATTTCTATCTTTGTTTATGAAATCTAGCTTTATGCAAAATAGCTACTAAACAGCTTTAGAGCCTCCGTCAGCATTTGGGCCTATATCGCCCTACTAAACTTGCGAGTACATCGTACTCAGTCTCTCTTTGCTACCTTTATGACTTTGTTTCAGAGGAGGACGACACCGAGCAGCTAGGTGGGTTCTTCGTGGACGTCGACTAGTAGTCCGGGGTTCCCAGGTGGCAGCTTGGGACCGTGGAACAAGCTGGCTGGGTTTCTTTATATGTAGGCCTCTTAGGCCATATATTTGCATCTTGTTGTATTAGACAACGCTACTTCGCTTCCGCATGGTGAATTGTTGGGTCTGTGACCTTTTGTGTGTAATATTTGTATCTTTCTCATATATGAGTTGCTATATGAGTTTTGTGTCGTAGAGTATGCAATGTGCCAGTTGTTCCACAAGTCTTGATCTCTTAACTATACATGATAGCTAAGTCTGAGCTTATGGCATGATCGAAGTGTTGTGTGCCGATGATCCATTCCGAGCACACATGCCAAAGGTTTTGGCCTGGGATTGGTAAACCCAGTAACCTTCGATTGTGTAGCATGACCGGTTGCACAAAGCTTCACTGTATAGTTCTGGGGTCGGGGCGCTAAAAGTTGGTACCAGAGCAGGACTGCCTGTAGGAAACCCTTTCTATTTGTCGATGTCGAGTCTAGTTCGTGAAAATTATTTTTAACCTAAAAATGAGTTGTGAAAACCCTTTTAGGATTCTTTTTACTCCTTACCCAATTCACTCTGATCTCGGTGCCATCTTACCTCTATTTGATTTCTTAACGGTTCTTTTGATTGTCGGCAAATTCTAAATCTTTAGGATCTCGGGATTGGGTTTCTACCTTTAGATACTAGTTAGCTCTACTCGTCTGCCAAATCTAAAACATGAAGAAAGGAAGTATGGTGGTTCGTCAAGATATTCCTTTACTTTAGCCCAAGATCTTGAACCGAAGGTCCTGGATTGTGCTAGGGCTCCGGTGTAATGACTCATGAGGGTTGTCACCCTTATGAGGATTATGCTATTGTGAGTCCCAGTGCATGAAGCTGATCTTTAACCCAAGATCTTTTCCGTTGAACCCTGATGATTGAAATTTCAAACCCTACTTCAGGTTGGAAAAAAGTTGAAGTTAGTCTTCAAGCTCGAGGTTGCAGCCATAATTGTTTTGCTCAACAATGCTCCTCTCTATCACTAGCTTTAGCTAAAACTCCCTGTTATGGAACTAACTGAATCACGACGGGATTGCTCCTAGCGAGTTTTTCCATCAAGACTTGTGATTCCTCCGGTAACCCCCGTATCCTGAAACCCTTCCGGCACTAGTTGTCGGAAGAGTGCTAACAAGGGCTTCTGCAATATCTTGAAATTGTTGTTAGCCCGTTCCTTAATCTAAATCTGTTGTCCGCCCTCTATCTGTCTGTTGACCGTCAAGTTTTATCGTGCATTGGGGTGTTCTGATGCATGTTATTCTTGTGGTTCGTCGAGGCATTCCACTTCGGGAATGTCAGGAGAAACAAACTCCGATACCTTGTCCATCTCTCGGACCAGGTCAAAGTATTATAACTCACGGAGAAGAACTTGTCTAGTTTTTGTTCCGTTCCACCTTGGAGTGTCACACTCTTTTATATCGAGAGGTCGTGCTTAGTCTTATGACGTACCTGATGGAGTGATGCTCTTACCCTTTCTTATCCATCTACCTCCGAGCTACTCGGGCTCAAGAGTGTTGAGGATGCATATTGATGTGGTAATCGGATATTCTTAGCAATTGTTATTGTTTTAAAATCCAAAGACTTTGGTGGCACTCTTAGCATGACTGGTAATCCTATCATCGAGCTAAGTTGTCAGTGTTGCCAAGTCCATTTCGTTCAAGTGCACACCTTCGGTCAACGAGTTAGATTCATGTCGAAACTCTCAAGACCACATCCTTTTCCTTGAAGAGAAAGTTTTCTCTCGCAACCAGTGACTTTTGTCGCTGTGGATCCTAGTGAAGTTCACTCCGTCTCCTCGGATTAAATCACAATTTGGTCATGCATGGGCGGATTGTTGTTGAGATGGTAGGTTGTTGCCTCCAGTTCTCTAAATACGTCATGCGAGCCACTTGTCAGTTTGCTCTTGAATAAGAATAAGTTGTCAAATCTCGTCCGCTTACCGGTGTTTCCCAATCATAAATCAGTTGGGCTTCATTGTTTGGAGTTCATGCTGGTTCAATTTCTCTGTGTAGTCGTGACCGCCTGGAACTCCCAATCTAGCTCGGGTTTTGGAGCTTGACCCGGTAGCCATGTCTTGCAAATCTAGTTACCCTGCCTTGCGGCTAATTCCCGCAAACTCCTTCCATACCTGCTAGGCCGAAGTATCTGCACACCTACTCAACTCTGAACCTCAATCAGAAATGATGTTTGGTGGTTTACCAAGAGCCTGACCTAGATCTTTTAGTAAACCCAATGAGTTCGGTGTTGTGGTTCAAGCAATTCACCGCAATGTGGATGGACGGAATCCTCTCAAACCTTAAAAATCACTCACTATCCATGAGTATCATGGGTAGTTTAACCTAATAGTTCCCCCAAGGTCTTTTCTCTATCTCCAAGTACGACCTCCACTTGATGATCGATTGGAGGCTATCCCGAAGCCGGAGTGGGGTATCTACAAACTCAAGGATAACCTTACAACGGAGTTACAAATTGTCCCTCGGTTAATCCTCCTACTCCCTCTATCTCGTGGCAATAGCTCAATATCAGGTTTTGCCTCTCTGTCAAAAATGTGGAGAAATGCTATATCTTCCCTCCTAGGTGAAACCAAGGATTTGCCCAATCACACGGACGTTAGGTCAATTCGTCAATCCGTTAGGGCCTGAGCTTTCAACCTTACGGCCATCTCTTGTGTATCAAAAGCATGGAGTCCAGAAGGTGCCCTTTCTCCTCGCAGTGCTCCAAATCTCTACTGGCTACACCTCAGGGAGGTTTGAAGTGATGTCTCGGTCATGGACAAAGATCCTGAACAAAGTGGTCAATTGTCCTATCCTCGACTCGACTTTTGTTTGGTCAAGTCGTTCCTAGTTTCCCCAATGGCTTATGGTTTTGGGCAAAGTTTATATTTCCAACCCTCGGAGAAAACTTGCCTATCGCCTTTAGTTATCTTCTGTTCTTTCCGCCCCATCGGCATGTCATGCTTCTTAGCCCCAAGCTATGCACCGAGGAAGATCATCGTGGGATGAGAAGATCGTGGAAGATGTGTGTTGTCGTGTTCCCCTCATCCCACTTCTACTCTAGAATCTCGAGGCGAGATTCCTGTAAGGGGGGTAGAATCGTAACAGCCCCAGTTTGGTACCCTAAAATATGGGCCAAATTTTCACTTTTTGTTTTGCATTACATCATGGCATACTCATTTAAATTGCTAATTCTAAATAAAGCAACCCTTGGAAATTAAAAACTAGGGAACAAAACCCTTCCTAAATTTCCAAACTACGTGCATTGCCCAAAATGGCCAAACCAAATTAATTTGAACTTCTAAATTGTTCAGGAAGTTCCAAATTACTTTTTATAACAAATGGTCAAAATCCAACTTTTGACAAGCAAATGTTTTAATTGGAGAATTCAAATTGGTGCCAACCAATTCTTAATTTTGAAACCAAAATTAGACTTTCCAAAAATTCTAAATAAAATTATGGGGAACTTCATTAATATATTATGAGCCTCCGTAAATATATTTATAAATTATTAAAATAGTTAAGTGCTCCAAATAAATATATTTTGGTAATTATTAAAAATTGCCTTATTCAAACCTATGAACAAATGTTGCTCAAATCAATTTATATTGCTACCCCAATTTTTGTGGAGCTTATAAATATTATGGGAAGCCTACATAAATATTTTCAGATTTTTAGAAAAATGTTAAGAGCCTCAAATTAAATCCCTGGAATGTCTGCTGGACCAAGTTGCAATTACTTTTATTTTGGGCAGGGGGTTTTCCAAAAACTCCACTGTCTTGTTCCTGTGGCGAGAGTGCCGTCGGCCCTGGCGCCATGCCGACTAGCCGTCCGGGCACACCATGCCGCCCTGTCCCCCACTCGATGCCTGCCCCTGCGTGGTTGAGGACCACCGTGTCGCTGTCCTCTCTCTTTCTCCCCCGTTCCCCTTACCTGCTCCCTTGCTCCTCCTCCCCCCTGGAACCCTAACCCAGCAACAAGGTGCTGTCCACCGCTGCCCCTCGAATCACCGCCATTCGGAGCTGCATTGAGCTCGCTTGAGGTGCCCCTCCGGTCCGCCTCGTCTCCCTCGTCCTCCCGGTGCAAGCGTCCCGTGCTGGGGAGCCTGGATGTCGAAGAACAGCGAGGACGCCCGGAACGCCGCACGCCATCGTCGCGGAAGCTTCCGTCGCCGTTGCGCCTCCTCCAGCTCCGCCACCATGTCCACCAGCTCCGCCTCGCCGTCCTCTTCCTCCTCACCGATGGTGGCGTGCTGGGAAGCCGCACACCCGACGAATCGAGCCCCTGCTTCTTCCACTCTGACCGCCGGCTTCGCCGTCGATTCGGCCGTTGCCGACCTCGCCGTGATTCCCCGATCTTCCCCGCGGATCCCTGGTGAGCCCCGCCTCCGTTCTGGCCTTCTTCCCGCTCCCTTTTCCCTCTCGCCGGCGTTCCATCGTCGCCGTCAGTCACCGCTTCCCCGTCGCCGTGCACCCGGCCTGGGCTGGCCTGAGAACGGGGCCTTCGGGCTGGTGCCCGGCCGTTTGCCCAGCCTGGGCCGGCCGAAGGCTGGCCGCCTCGGGTGCCAGGCTAGCCCATGGCCCGGCCTGGCCGGCATGAGGCCGGCCCGTCTGCACAGATTGGATTTTCTTTTTAATAAAAATAAAGTGAATTTAAACAATTGATATCTATTTGTATATTGCTTCAAATACAGCAAATTAAATATCAAATTGATCAGCAAAATGAAACCTCTCTGTTAGTAACATTTCCATCCCCTTTTGAGGAAATATTTTCTCCTTTATTCAAGAATTCCTAAAATGGTTTAAATAATACTAAAGTTGGAAAAATTCATAATTCGATAAATCTTTAACCAAAATTATGAATAAAATATCAATGTGATCAACACTTCAAATGCTATCAAATCATGGTAATATCAACTCATGATAACAAATATTTATTTGATGTTATTCATAAATTGGTTAAAAGAATTAAATTCAATTAACTATTTAATTCGCTATTTATTCTTCGGTACTCAGAAAATTACAAATAAGGTACCAAAATGATCGGAAGGACAAACCCTATCCACTCATGTCATGTTCATTTGAGCCACTTCTCTAATAATGTAATAATTTATACATAATGTAGTCATTAAGTTAAATATGGGGTTGTTTCCAATTAATTGCACTAATTATTTGGCTCCCCATTTAATTTTGCTATTTAATTTAGATGATGGTATCTTTGCATCAATTTGTCATGTCATCATGTGATTGTGCATTGCACCTTGGCTTCGTGTGATTTATTTGTTCTTTTGTGTTATTTTTGGGTATCGATAGATTCCGGAGTCGAGGGTTCCTCTACCTACCCCGACGAGCCGTACTACAGGCCCCGGCAGCAAGGCAAGAGATAACCTAACCTTCTTGGCATCTAGCATCCAAAATGTTTTATAAACTTATTTTATCCACCATAATATTGCATGCGATTCCAATGACAAGTTTTGATCAATACTAGAGTATCCTATGAATGCATGTTTTTCCCCGAGCCAATCACATGTTTCCCCTCCTATGAACCTTAGGTACGATGTGTTGGCCGGATACAAAAATATATTGTTGTTATATGCTAGCTATGCTTAGCCATGCTTAGTTGTTTATCTATTTATGTCCGTTGATTAAATTCCATACTGATGAATGATGATGGAATGTTCGGACATGGTGGTTGTTGTTGGTAATTAATTAATTTGCTTAATAGGCTTGGGTGAGTTGCCATCGGGGATGGTGTTTTGCCTCACTCTTGCCCCTAAGTGCGAGTTCTTGTCTCTAGAACCAAGGTTTGAGCGTGCTGCCATTGGTGGGGACATATGGAATCCCCTTTAACTGAATAACTTGTGCGGGCGTATCCAAGGGTCCTCTAGTTCGATTTTCCATTTGCGTGTGAGTGGAAAAGAAATGTTGATGAGGATTTGTGTTTAGGGCGTGGCGATGGGGGCAGGCGCTGAAATAGGCTGAGTAAACTTGCCCTGTCGCCACAGATGACTCTTGGATAGTCTCACGTGAGGTAAAGGTTTAACCGCGCCCACTCACCGGCCTTCCCTGGAAGAGGGCCAATCAGGTGAGCCGGACGGTACCGGTGGGTAAATTAGTACACCCCTGCAGGGTAAATCTTTTCGAAAAGCCGTGTCCACGGTTATGGACACCTTGGGAACGGATTACGAGATCATGGAGAACCTTAACCTTAATTAAAAGTCGGCAGCTAAAGGTTGCATTACAACGTGTGATAAAAGGTTCATTTCCTCGAGGGTGATTCGAAGGAGTGTCTTTGGTGGAGATGAGTGGTTTTGGCTATAAGTTGGTTCGCCGAGAACCGAAGATGAAAGTTACTCTCTTACCCCTCTTTGGAAAACATTCTGAGTAGTCGATGCCATGGGTCATTTCTATCTTTGTTTATGAAATCTAGCTTTATGCAAAATAGCTACTAAACATCTTTAGAGCCTCCGTCAGCATTGGGCCTATATCGCCCTACTAAACTTGCGAGTACATCGTACTCAGTCTCTCTTTGCTGCCTTTATGACTTTGTTTCAGAGGAGGACGACACCGAGCAGCTAGGTGGGTTCTTCGTGGACGTCGACTAGTAGTCCGGGGTTCCCAGGTGGCAGCTTGGGACCGTGGAACAAGCTGGCTGGGTTTCTTATGTGTAGGCCTCTTAGGCCATATATTTGCATCTTGTTGTATTAGACAACGCTACTTCGCTTCCGCATGATGAATTGTTGGGTCTGTAAACTTTTGTGTGTAATATTTGTATCTTTCTCATATATGAGTTGCTATATGAGTTTTTGTGTCGTAGAGTTTGCAATGTGCCAGTTGTTCCACAAGTCTTGATCTCTTAACTATATATGATAGCTATGTCTGAGCTTATGGCATGATCGAAGTGTTGTGTGCCGATGATCCATTCCGAGCACACATGCCAAAGGTTTTGGCCTGGGATTGGTAAACCCAGTAAACTTCGATTGTGTAGCATGACCGGTTGCACAAAGCTTCACTGTATAGTTCTGGGGTCGGGGCGCTACACCAAGCGTGGAGGTCAGTTGGATTTCAGCAAATTTTCCTTAAGTGATGACCCGAGGTTTATCGAATCTGCGGGACGTAGAGGTCGAAAGTGACCCCTCTCAAACAACCCTACAATATCCAGATACAAGAAGTCTATTGTGTCTCCAGCACACCTAATAAAATGGTTAATTATATAGGTGCACTAGTTCAGCGAAGAGATGATAAAATACATGTAATAGGGATGGTAAAAGCAAGTGTTTGTAATCAGAAATAAAAATGGTAGCAAGGTAACAAGTAGAGAGGGTGAAAAGGCCGAAAGATCAATTATATCCACTAGAGGGGGTGAATAGGTGATGATCAAAATTTAATATGAAATCTGACACTTTTATCAATTGTTTACTGAGGTTGTCTAGCATACCCAAAGCATGTAGTTATACCAACATATATCTTGCAGAGTAGATCACAAGTAAATAAAGGAGTTAGGAAAATGGATCACAAACATGTAAGTCGGTGGCCCCCTTCAGTAGTACAGTATTTTGTACTTTCCGATCGGGCTGGATGGGTGGGGGATATGCGTACTTCATCGTGGTATGGGCTGACCCATATAACAACCACCGCCATCTTGCATGAGCCACGTGGGCCAGGGCCACCACTGTGTCATGGGAGGGAGCCAGCCCTCGCCACCACATTCGACCCGCGAGCTTCACTCGCCAACATTCTTCGATGACGATGAGGGGAGCAAGAGACGAGAAGGGGAATTTAGCGGCCAGGGTCCCGCCAGTGCCACTCCCTCCCAAGGACGACATGAGGTTATATGGGAGCCCTAATATAATTTTCCTCAATATTTTATTTTGCATCATGAGATGGGAATGCTCTTACATATGTAAGTAAAATTCATGTTTTATGCACCCAAGAACACTTACTCATGGGTAGAAAAAAAATTAATTTTACAATACAATAAAGGCTACATATGTAAATACCATGGTCTTATATGCTTGCTCATTTTGCTGAAAAATATCATTTTTGTGCTCGGTGAAAATAAAAAAAACATCTCATATGGCTAGTGCTTATGGTATTTCCTAGAAGGAGCCCAAGCTTTCACTGACATGAGTTTTTCAATGAATGTGATTTTTTTTGAAACAGGGCAAAATATATTACTTAAGAAGAAGAGAGTTGCACAATTAATTAATGGAAAATCGGGTAAAAACCGTTACACCAAAACAACAACCACAAGCGAAACAACTCCCAAATAAACAACCACCCGACCTCCAACATACTCACCCGACCTACAACAACCATGAACGACGACACGTGAAAAACACACAAATTGGGCACAACAACCCGAAATGGGCCCATCAATCAAGCAACTACGAACGCTTTTCTTGCAACGTCAATCTTCTTTCTTGTCCTCCTGAAAGACTTCACCTTCCTGATTACACCTTCTCAAGCCTTCCCCGCCAAGACGCAAGCAATCTTCTTGCCATATCTAGGACAAGCCGCCTCCAAATCGACGAGTAAGTCGTAAAGCTCTTTTGCAAAGAGGGCCTCACAGTTAGAGCATCTCCACCGAGGGTCCTAAAGGAGCCCCTAAAGCCTCTTTGGGGTGTTGGAAAAAAAGTGCCACACCAGCCGGGCGCCACTAAAGCTCTCATCCGGCCCAAATCATGTCCGGGACCGCCGACCACCCCCAACATTGGGGGGTTCTCGACGGTGCCGAACACAATTTAGGCCGGACAAGGGCTCAGGATGGCCCACATGTCACACACATTCTACGCGCGGTGGAAACGGAAGAGCGATCTACGAGAAGGATTTTATGTGCCTATCCATATGCGTGTAATATGTTTTAAGTGTCATAATCGACATAGAGGATCAGGTGACTGGATCCAGTGGTGCCCATTCTTAAACGATCTACTCATTGGATTTTCTGTGGCTATGCACACCCATGTGTTATGTTAATTTATTGTTTTATGGTCAAGATCACGCCCATTCTCAAACGATCCACTGGCTATGCACACCTATGTCTCCTTTTTTAATTGTTTTATGGCCAGAATGGGTTGCCCACTCTCAAACGATCCACTCACTGGATTCTGGCTAAGTGTGCCTATGTATCATAATTTTTCATCGGCTACAAAAACAATTTACATAGAACACCTAATAATCCAACACTTGTCTGACCTGTTTGGGGGGTGCCATTGTGGGAGGCATAAAAAAAAAACACCGGCCATGTTTCCGGCACCCCGAAAGAGCATCCCGATTGGAGGGTGCCGGACACAATTTAGACACACCCGGTGGAGATGCTCTTAGTTACCAGCATACCTGTCTCATCAACCTCGTCACTCAAAGATGAGAGAGTGACAGAATTAACCAAACCTCTGAAAGATGTGAATTATTTTTATGCACACATGCAATATATCGTACGTAAGTCGATTAGTCCGGTTTTGATGTTTGGCATATTTTCAATAAAGTTATGGTTGTGTACAACCGAGAATACAAAGGCCGGAGAGAGAGCGTATTAGCCTCCTTTGTTGCTTTGTTTTTCGCTCTGGGTTCTCTCTTTCTTTTTATGTCAATGGGCCCATGCATATATGCAGCTTGTTTCACCTTGGAAGCATCTTTCTTTCTGAATCTATTGTGTCGGCGTACTTCCTCAACCTGCAAGTGTTGATCAAAAGGAGAAAACACATGACATAACCCAAAAGAGATCACCATCCACTTCGTGTCCTCTTCTTTATCTGAAGGCTCAGCCCTTGCTCTCGGCTGTTACAGTTTGGTGCCAGACTGTTGGAAAGTGCCTGACCAAAGAAAGTAATATGGTATTGTCAGTGTGAACCACTTCCACTCACTGAAGGAGATGAACCACCATAGCTAATAATAATGCATCACACAAAAGAAAATAAAATACTACTATATCTTGTCTTGTCTCCATTTATCAAATGAGACTATATATACGTGGCAATGCATTACCAGTGACCAAACAATGAGAAAAATTCCAAGAAACTCCGGCGCAATTTTCACCGTGTAATTATCCACTTCTTCGGGGGATCTTTGTGCAAGATGAGATCTATCACATGCTATCCACATGCCTGATCATTGGGAGAGGTGCTACCAAATCATAGGGCTGCATGGTCGAGATGGAAGACAAGCAACCCTCCTAGTTGACCTGTTGTGATGAGATGAGATGCTACCAGGTCAAGAAGTGTCTACATGACACTAGATTTGTTTTTCCTTTCCTCTTTCCTCCTCCTTTATTCCTCTTTTTTCTCTTTTCCCATATTTGATCCGCATCTGCTATGTAATATTTTACTAAAACTTCATTAGCCATATAAAAGAGTGGATGATGTATAAGGGGTTGCGTCATGGAGTCTGAGATCGGACGTCCAAGAATCTTGTTTTCTTTTCTTTTTTTTTGAAATGAAGGATCTGGTTTTTCTTCTTCTAAACAATGGCATGGATGTACCCTGTCTCAACAACAGAAGCAACACAGATACACTATTGTATCTTGACCTGGCATTCATAATCTGCATTCCGATTTTGAGCTTTTGTTTACATCCTGAACTCGAACTGCAAGCCACCATAATGTAAAGTTTATGTCTTGATCTGACTTGGTGTTGTGCAATTTCTATTGCCACCTCCCCAAAACTGAGAATAGTCAGGCTACACTTGGCCCCAACTTGCCAATGTTTCTCTTGACTTGACTTGTGCTTAATCATGCCGTGTCAGTATCACTATCACTGATAAAAAATTTATGCTCTCTAATTATGTTTATTAACGTCGTGATCGCCCTCTGCCCAGTCTTCCTTGAGTATGATAACCCAGAAGCAACGAATTATCTTTCTAAATCACGCGTTTACGACGGCGAGGAGAGATTAAATTAAAAAAATCAGACGATGATTGCAGCAACCAGGTGGCAAATCAACTCAGACAATAGGAGTAGGATATTGGTTGAAACAGCTCAGCTGGATCGACAGCATGGGCAGATTAGATAGCTGAAAAGAGGTAGAACTACTTCACATGCTGTCACCTTTGCTCTCTCCCTCTCTAGATTCAGTCAAGGAGTTGGAAGAAGAGGAGGAGACGGCATCTCCATCAACGCTCTGCCCTTCCTTTAGAGCGGCGACACTTATGCTTTCAATCCTTGCTTTCGTCGCGTCTTAATGGTCTTTATAAGCTTCTTCTTCTTTGATTGTAGGATTCGACGGCTCGCAAAGATGCTACGAACAGATAATGGGCATATCAATTTCACGTCATATATGTTAGCAAAATGAAACCACCTTTTCCTCGGTCAAGATGGTTAGAGGATCGTACTAAGTTTCAGTTTGTGGTTGCTGAACTAGATATGTTGTTGTGCATGTAAGAAAGTTTAAGTTTATTTGTTATCTAAAACGGTAGATAAACAAAAGCTAATAAAGCAAACGCAGCTGTCATTTTCCTACAATGCCAAGGGCAGCCTAATAAGGGTACGAAAAGACAGACCACTCATCCGTGGCAATCGAACTCTCATCACCTGCCATATAGATAAGCCAACACAGTTGGTGACCAAATATAACTAAGAACAACCCTACGAGGAAATAAAAGTTCGCAATAAAGGCATATATGATGAATACTGCCATGGGCTCCTGGTTATTTTCATGAAGTTTTTTCATGTTCATCTGAATATTGAATGTAGTATTTCTATGGTCACATGTCACATGGATCCAAAGGGTGGACAGGAATGAACCGAAATGATAATCATCAGAGATAAATAATGCAGCACACTATGCGCTTGTGGACGGTGGAACAATTTGGAGGCTACAAAAGCTTCTCCCTCCAAATCACATCATCACAGCCCAACACGCCAGAAAGATGACACCCCCGTAAAAAACAAATGCCAGATACACCTTTCTTGTATGCAAACCGCTACAAGACCCGTGCCCAGCGTAGAGCTGCTTCCTTGGACCATCATCGATGGCAGGGCAGCTGGGCAAAAAAATCATCTCAGATGCACAAGGGCCATGATTGACTTGAACTATATTATTGCCACTACGAATGCTTAAACCGCAAGTGACAAGCTTCCCGGTGGGAATTATGTAGTCTAATCGAGCTGCTCTCTTCTCGCTTAAGCCAGCCCAGAACATTGATACCAGCCTTTTCTTTTCAGGTAGGACGGGCCTGAAAAGCTGAGGAGAAGAAAGATCAGCGTTCGATATCACAAACAGTACAAGGAAAATACTTCTCGAAGGAAAGCATGAATTTACACAATTCACGCAACTGAGTCCTACAACTTTGGGAGATTAGACTATGAGGGGGAGGAAATGCAAGAAAGCATTTGCTTGGAAAACCCATGATCAGTTCTCAGTACATAACTTAGATGCAGCTTTGTGATATCACTAACACCACTGCCGCACTACCCCGCAGGAACTTTACTGTGGTGCTATCATGATTGTGCAAAAGACAACACTTGCAATGCATGGAGCTCTACTGGAGATGTGATCAGAACTGAAGAGACCATCAGGAATGGAATCAGCAAGGCTGGGAAGTTCAGAGACCAGAAATCAAGAGAAGCTTTTGAGCCAAATGCCTTTACGCAAAATTGGGTGACTGCGAGAATGAAGCTCTAAACAGTACAACTACAAAGGGTGCATGGGATAACAAAGGTTTGCTCGCCTCATTTCTTACAATTAAGCATCTAGATATAATGATCAGTTAGAGAACCAGAGAGCTAATCGTTAAGTTCTGCAACCATAACTTGGAACTGAATCATCCATCATGAGTTTTCTTTTTAAGTTTTTTAATGGAATTCCTACATGTCTGTAAAAAAAAGAACAGATAATTACAGTCTTCTCTTCGTTACACTAGAGAAGAAAGAAAACTACAAGACATCATTTATATCTTTCACACAAGGAAGCTATCATTGAAAGCAGCAAGTTACAGCATCAGCATGGCATGCAAAATAGAAGCTTGACATGTTGTAGTTCTATATCACTTGATTCAGACCCTGAATGATTAGGATATCAAGAAGCCATCATCTGAAGAAAAAACCTAAAGCTATATGACATGTCCTAGCTTACAACTTGCCCAAGCTTTCTCCAGTACATACATAGCAAACAGGACTCTAAGGAACTTACTGTCACTAGTCCGTTTTCAGCATTCTAGCATACTGTAACTACAGACAACCATAGGAGAACATATCTATAACTAATTAAAGATCCACAAATTGCAAGGATGCCACACACAGAAGGTGGTAACTGAAATAACCAAGTGTTATATGCTACTACTGCATTGCAAACAAATCAGAAATTGAACTGTTCTTACCCAAATTCAGAGGGAACAAAAGTGGTTTCCTGGAATATTGCAGCAGCATCCATGTCTCGCTTTTCATCTGCGATATCCTCTTACAAAACGTTTGATATCTGCAAAGTCTAAAACTGCCTCCACGTTGCAAAAAGAAGAACTCCACTTTGTACTTATGTAATCGACAAGAAACTCGGACTGCTTGTTGCCATTTGTCTGTCAGATAGACAAGGAGATTTTGTATGTCACGTCTTTTGGAGTGAAAATATAATTTAAGTCCTCCAGGAATTGCAAAGTAACAACAAAAGCAATCATGCACATCTGTCCCATGTAGGGATTACGAGTCAAGGTTCCGTAGGCTAACAATGTTGGGGATATTCCACATATAAAAGCAACACTTGTTTCATGGCACGTGATGTCTCCATATGAACATCAGGCCTTGTAAGCAAATGTATCAACCACTAAATGATCATCTAACAGCACAAATGGACAATGGTTTAACAGCACAAATAGGCAATGGTTGTAACAAACAACATTTGAAAGCACAAGGCCACCATTAATAAACTGCAACATACCTCAAAAACAAAGAAACCTCCAGGCTTCAGTGCCGAAGATAGCCCTTCACATATATGAAGCAAATGATCAAGGCCATCCTGGCCTCCATCAAGTGCCAATTTTGGTTCATGCCAACCAACTTCAGGTTGCAGGCCAGGTAAATCACCAGTCGGTATGTATGGCGGGTTACTAATCACACCCATGAGTTTTCCTTTGACATCTTCTAGAGGTTCAAACCACGAGCCATGCCTTATTTCAACTTTATCCTATTTTCAATGCAGCAAAACTCAACATTAAAAATGAGAGTCCGTGTACTTTCTGCAAGGTAAAATTAATTTTACTGTACAGAACAGCTAAAATGCCATAGCAGTAGCCAATAAATTTTCTTCTGGGAATAGTTGTGGAGACTACCAGCAGCAAGTAGCTCCACCATCTGTAGGTGGATGTAAAAAACAGAAGGCGTACTAGTCTACATGGAAGGTTTAGTTACTGCTACTAAATTGTGTTCCAACTTGTAGTTTTTTGAGGACATAATTCTCAGATGTAATTCAACTTGCTTGCGATCCACACCAATAAGTCGGAAACAGGAACATGAAACAGCACCACTCCCTATCACCTGTGCCAAGGCGCCGGCTCCCAGGCGGTGCAGAGGTTGCCGCGCCCTTCCTGCTCGCCCTAATCTGCCTCCTGCACCTTCCATCCGTGACGGGGACTGCTCCTGGCACTAGGTACCATGATATACCTTCTGGTTCGGGGAATTTGGTGGTGCGAAGTAGGGGCACGGGAAATCCCGGCCGGCGAGTCTGGCACTGACGCGGTGGCGCCTGCGGGCGTCGCCTTTCCTCGCTGGAGGGCATCAGGTCGTCCCCTACTACAATCCCCATCTGTGTGCCGGGGGAAACCCCAGGACCTTTTGGTCCGAGCAGCAGTGGCGCCTGGGCGTCGCACCCCTTCTTGAAGGTGCTGTTTCTGGTACTCAGGATCCCTTGGTCCATGAGGTGCAGCGGTGGTACGACGGACGACGCTGATCTCCGTCTCGGACTTGGAGCTTCAAAGGGCACAATGTACTTGCTTCGTGGCTTCGCGGAGGCGAACCCTACTCTCGACTCCGGTTCGGCATCTCCCACTTGCTGGGGCTAGGCCCCTCTTCGGCCTGCCTTTTCTCCTTGGCGCATAGGTGTGATCTCGTCGGAGCGGTTCCGTGGTAGTGGTGAGTTTCGGAAGCCACATCGCCGGAGACGCGGCCTTCAAAGCTCGGTGCTCTGCATCCTCGCCGTTCGGCTGGTTGCTCGGCATGGAGGGTTTGGTGTGAGGTTTGGCTGTGGTGGTGTCCCTGTTGAGCTGTTGTAGTGCTGTAGTGTTGCTGTTGTCGTTGTTGTGCTGTTGCTGTTGTTGCTTGCCGTGCTTCGGTGTGCGCAGCTGTCCTAGCTTTGCTAGGTGTTGTATGGTTTTCAGGCCTGGTTTCCCTTATAAACCGGATCACTTGGCTATCAGCCTTTCTTATATTCATTAATGAAAAGCAGCTCCGACTGGTGTTTCAGTAAAAAAAAATCCATCAAATGTTGCGTTTTGGCAACAATCGAAGTCAACCTCTCTACCTATCCGCATTTCAGCCCAACACTGCCAGTTTGACAGCACTCGCTTGTACAACATTGTAACACAGGTTCAGTTCGCTCACTAAACTGACGGATGATAACAACGAGAACATCCATGAGTTAGCTGGGTATGAGTACAGCATGTTATATTGAGCTAGCTGGGTATCAACATAAACGGAAAGCATTCTGGACTACTGAAGGAGAGTTACTACTAAACTGTGTTCCAACTTGAAAATTTGCAGAACATACATCTCAGCTGTAATCCAACTTGCTTGCTCTCCGCAGCAATAAGTCAGAAACCGGAACATGAAACAACACCACTTCCTGTCACCTGTGTCAACCCATCCAATGTTACGTTTTAACAACAAATGAAACCCACCTCCAAACCTATCCACATTTCATCCCTACGTTGCGCCATTTTGACGTAATGCGTGTATTGTAAGGGGGTGTTTGGTTAGGCTTTCTAGTTGGCTTTTGGCTTTGGCTTATAAGCCCAAAAAGCACCTAAATAGGTGCTTTTGGCTTTTGTCTTTTGACTTATGTTTTACTATGGTATAAGCCAAAAGCCAAAAGCCAAAAGCACCTATTTAGGTGCTTTTATGGCTTATAAGCCAAAGTCAAAAGCCAACTAGAAAGCCTAACCAAACACCCCCTAACACAGGTTCAGTTATCTCAGTACACCCAACACGTTGATGACCAATTTGTGAGTTGGCTCGGTAGAATATGCAACATTCTAATTTGATCAAGTGGCTATAAAACAGCTTAAATTCTCCAATTCCAAACACAAGTGAAATCCCTCACCTGCACTCCGTACCTCTCGACGTTGAGCCGTGCGACATCGACGGCGACCTCACTGACATCGGTGGCGAAGACCCTCCCGCGGGGCCCCAGCATCCTGGCCACGGCCACGGCGATTGCGCCGCTGCCGGTGCCGAGGTCCGCCCACCACCCGTCCGCGAACCCGTCCACGGCCCCCACCATCTCCACCACGGCCTCCGTCTCGGGCCGCGGAATGAGCACCCCGTCCCGCACCGCGACCACCAGGCCGCCCCAGTGCTCGTTCCCGACCACGTACTGGAACGGGCGCCGGTCGCGGACGTGCGCGTGCCACAGGGCCTCGAGCTCGTCGAGCGGCGCGCGGAGGAGGTGGGGCGACGTTGGGTCGGTGGGGGTGGACGGGCCGGCGGAGGCGTCGGCGAGGAGCCAGCGGAGGTGGCGGTGGAGGTGCGGCGCGGAGGGCGGGACGAGCGCGGCGGCTCTGAGGCGGAAGGCGGCGAGGGAGGAGGGTTGTACGGGGTGGGTCGGCGGGCGGAGGAAGAGCGGGGTCGGGTCTGTGTGCTCCGGGAGGACCGGAGTGGTGGGGGTGCGCGGGGTGGGCGGCGTCAGCGCGGAGGCGGAGAAGAGGGGTCTGAGGAGGCCGCGGCGGGGTCCGATGGGCTTGGGGATGAACGGGAGGAGGATGGGGCGGGCGGAGAGCGAGAGCATGGCTTCGAAGAAGAAGAAGGAGAACAATGGCGGCTTACGGTTGCGGCGAGGAGGAAGAAGATGCCTACGCGAGTCGTTGGGCCAGGCCGGCCAGTCGCGAAGCTACGGTGCGCTGATGGGCCGTTAATTGTGGTGGCCTAAAATCATGGGCCGAAATTGGCCAATTTTGTTATTTTTCTTGAAGCTGAAAACCTCATTGTGAGTTCTCTTTCGTAGAGACATTTTAGTAGTGTGCAGTAATTTGGTAATGCTACATACATGAGAATTCTGCTGAAGTAGTCCTGAAACAACCATTCCTGAAAAATTAGATAGATCATGTTATCGTGCCTGTTGTGAAATGCGACCGACCAACATCCCAAACTTCGGATTTTGGTGGTGTCGATGTCATTCCTCTTCGTATAAGACTTCGTCGTGTTGTGGTGAGCGGCTTTTGTGCCAATACATCTACAAGGATTGTGGAAAGTGGAGGAGACATCACAGGACAACTTCGATTGGGTGGTGTTTCTTTGAGTGTCTGGTCTCGAGCTCTGGGGTGAAAAGTTTAGTTCCAACCGTAGTTGGTTATATCTAGAAATAGCGGCGTTTTTTGCGTGGTTACCCTAATGAAGGCATTTCTCGGAGTTTGCTCTGACTTGATCTTCAAGGTGAAAACTCACGATATGACCTTACACTAGTAGGAAAACGCTTATAAGTGAAAAAATAGCCATGGCGCACCGCCATTTTGTTGCGCCACGGGTATATAGCCGTGGCGCACGAAAAACGGTGCGCCACGGGTAGTGCCTTACCCGTGGCGCACCAAAGATTGGTTGCGCCACGGCTATGTGGTGCCCGGGCTAGCTGGTGTGCCCACTCCTTACCCATGGCGCACAACATTTTGGTGCGCCACGGGTAGCAACTTACCCGTGCGCACCCCCATACTAGTGCGCCACATATACTTTATTCCTTTCGACCCACACCCGCACACACGCACCTTTTCCTGTCCACCCACACCTTATCCTCTCGCTCACCCATCCGCCACTCTTCTCTCTCTCTCCCCTCGGTGCCCCATTTCTTTTTCTTTCTGCTCTCCTCTCTCTCACCTCGGTGCCGGCGTGGACCGAAGATCGTGCGGGCGACGCCACGGCTAGAGACAACGAAGCCCCCGCGGCGGCGGCCCAGCAGGAGGCGCCCATGGTCGCGGCCATCACGGCGGCCGCGCACCGCCCCACCTCGACGCCGGCATTGCGGGCCGCCTGCGCCCCGCCGCCAGGCAAGCCATCCCGTCCCGCTCCAGCTCGCTGTCCCACCCCGCTCCCGCCCCGCCCCGCTCCACCTCCTCCCGCCCTGCCCCACCTCGCCACCGGCGTCACGGCCCCTGACTCCTCCTCCGCCTCGGCCCCTGCATCTTCGCAGCAGAAGGGCCGCCCATCGCTCCTCGACCTCCAGGCCCAGAGCCACGAGGTCGTGGCTCCTCCCCGTCCCACCGCGACCCCAACCCCTCCGACGATGATGAAGACACCGGGCGCAGCGGAAGACGCAGCTCAGGAGCGTCCTCTCCGGCACCGGTAAGATTGGGACCCTCCTCCTCCCCCTCCTCTGCTCCAGATCTCATTTCGTTTTTCCGTCTTCTCTGATATACAGATCCTTCGCCGCTCCGGCGCGTGGGTGAGGAGAACAGGCGCCTCGGCGAGATGGTCCGCGTGTTCTGAGCCCTCGCACTAGCCGAGGACGCCCAGATGTACGATTCCTCGCCGCTGCCTCTACCAGGGACGCTCACCGACGAGGTGGGTGTCGAGGAGGCGAGTCGAGTCCGGCGACAAGCACGAGCACACCAGCCCCGTTGCGTCGGGAGCAGGGCTCTGTGGAGCAGTTAGCGGCGGTCCATCTCACCGATGAGGCGGTCGTCGTGGCCGTCCTGGAGCCGCGCCGACGAGCACGAGGCCCCCAGTGGCCCGCTCCGGCCGCGGCCCGCATTTTTTTTAATTCCTAAATAGGTAGTCGTGGCGCATATTTTGGACCTACGCCATGGGTATTTTGCCATATATGTGGCGCACCATTCCCCTGCGCCACGCGTAATATGTTAGCCGTGGCGTGGGTGTCCGTGGCGCAGGGCCCTGCGCCACGGCTAACATATTTCGGTGCGCCACCACTAACCGTTTTTGTACTAGTGTTAAGTGGTTGGATCAGGCAACAATGGCATTCGTGTGTCGTTCTCTTTCTGGAGGCGTTGGTTTTGAAGAACCTTTTTCGTAGTCCATGTGTTGTAAAGAGATGGTTGGTGTCGACGGTCACTATTGTATATCGTCAAACAACGTTTTCATCGCTTAGATTTCTTTTCCTTTATCTGCTTGGGCATAGCTTAGGTCTTGTATGACTTTGCTCTTTGACGAGGTGAAATTTTGTGACTTTGCTACAGAAAATTGACAACAAAAATTGATGTAATTGGTTTAGTTTATACTCTGGAAGTTTCTTACAAATATGATTACTTGATCATAGACTAGAAACCTTTATTGAGATATTTGTTAGACCGTGCTTTTTATAGATCTTTATCATAAATACGTATAAACTATATAGATTATGCATTGTATAAAAATAGTTTTAAAACATTTTTTTGTTACAAATATAGTTTAATATCTTTCAATTATGTCGAGTACAATCAAAAACACAAAATTATACTTGTTATACTATAACATGCCAGAAGTATAAAATATAGTACAATTTTGCTATCGGTGAAGCTCTTCGGATAGCTTGAATATTTCAATTTTTTTATATAGTTGATTTGTTATTACCTGTTAATGAGGCACGTCCTTCTCCCTCCGAGCCTCCACAACCTTGATGATCTGACAAGGGGCGGGCATATGTTGTATGTAGTATGGGGGTGGGAAACGGGTAACCCTGATTACAAGAATCCATTCGAGCCTCCACAATATTGTCATCAGCCTAATCGAGTAACCCTACAGCTACTCGATAACTGTGTAGCTCTTCTGAATGGACCCTCAAACTTTTTTTCAGCTCCTTGTAGATCTTGAATTCCATCTCCTCCTCCTTGGTAGGCTTCCTCGAAGTGTTTGCATTGCCCTCCTTCCAAAAAGCCCATTGATGTCCAATGGGAGTGAGGACCTACAGCTCAAAGATGCATATACTGGTTAGAACATCTAAATGACTGCCATGGGAAATAAAGAGCAGACATATTACAAGAGCTGATTACCACAAGAATTTAGTAGCCAATTTCCAAAAGCAACTAAGGTTTTGTGCTTATGATAATCCTGGATCAGAAAGAAACTGAAAGTGTTTTCCAAGTGCCTAGATGGTATCCAAAAGTATAGCATGCAGAACCATGAACAGTTTTGACAATCCTATAACTCACTCGCACATAAATATAAACCTCACGACCTAGGCCTGCCCCTCTTTGCAGGTCCGACAGAGGGAAGAGGAGGTAAGGCCTATGCAGTTCCAAGACCAGGAACAGTTTCAAGACCAGGAACAGTTCTAAGAGCAGGAATAGTTTCTACACCCTTGAACTCACGAGCACATGCATTCCTTGAATCCTCCCCATCCCCTACCAAACAAGCATAAACTCACGGCCTAGTCATGTCCCTCTGTGCAGGCCCGGTGGAGGGAATCGAAGAGGAATTAGGGGCTACGCACGCAGGGAGGGAGGAGGTCGTAGGTATCTGCGCCTGATCAGAACTAGCATATGATACGTGTCAAACGTATCTATAATTTTTGATTGTTACATGCTTGTTTTATGCCACTGCTACATGTTTTTACTATGGTTTCATATCATTTTTTGGACTAACCTATTAACAAGATTCCCAGTGCCAGTTCTTTCATCTGTGATTTGCAGAAAATGCCAGAAAATGAAAGTGCTCAGAAAATTCTGAAAAAATTACAGAAAATCAGAAATAAAAAACTACGAGAGCCAGAAGGACAGGCCCACGGGAGGCCCACAACCCCTGGGCGGTCTCCAACCGCGGACAGAAGGGGGCCCGTGGCCGGTGGCCTCGGCTGCCCCTCGGGCACCTCCCGGCAACGCCCTTTGGACTATAAATTGCACGCGACGAAAAAACCCTAACCCCCGAAGGATTTTCGCAAATACGATACAGAGCTTCGCCGCCATCGCCGACAAGTTTCGAGGGTCAGATTGTTCCTGTTCCAGCACCCTGCCGGGACGGGGATTGACCTACGGAAGCCATCTTCATCGACACCGCTGCTTACTGCTATGTGGAGGGAGTAGTACGTACGTCCCTCGCCGGGGCTGAGGCTTGTACAAGTAGCAATGTGGTTATCTCTCTCTCCCATGATGTGATCTTCATTGTGATTGTGAGCTTTGTTAGTGTAGTTGAATACATGATGTTTCCCTTTATGTAATGGATATGATGTTGGTCAAGTGAAGTTATCTAGTATAAGTTCCGGAGTTACCTTGTGATCACGGTGCCACAGTGACAGTGCGGGTGCCGTGTGTGACTCTATGGATAATAGCTTAGAGGGATCTTCATCATGAGTTTGTTCTTTAATGTCGTTGGATGAAATAGATCATGAGGTTTCTTGATGCTTGTGTTGAGTATAATCTCCATGGTGCGAAAGTGACAGTGCGCATGCCGTAGATGTATTAGAAAGAGACTATGCAAGAGATAGGTTGTGGTGTTTGTTAGTACTATCTTTGGATGATGAAAGTGACAGCGTGCATTGTCCCTAGATGTGGAATACGAACTTTAAGGTGTGGTTTTGTAGCCCTACGCAATTCTCATCCTATTTTGATCCACGAAAGAATGATCTCCGAATAACGTCTACCTTGCATATCATGTGTTTAATTCTGTTAATGATGTTGAGAGTTGCCACTAGTGAAAGTATGAAGCCTAGGCCTTGTTTTCAAGCATTGAAACACCATTTTAGTCACTTTTGCCAATTGTTTCCTTACTGCCATTTTTATTATAGAATTACAAAACCACCTCCTACCATCCATATCATTTGCATTTTACTATCTCTTCGCCGAACTAGTGCACCTATACAATTAGCCATTGTATTAGGTGTGTTGGGGACACAAGAGACTTCTTGTATCTTAATTGCAGGGTTGCTTGAGAGGGGTACATTCAACCTACGCCTCCCGTGGATTCGATAAACCTTGGGTTACCCACTTAAGGAAAATTTGCTGTTGTCCTACAAACCTCTGCGCTTGAAGGCCCAATAGAGTTTACAAGAATAGAAGCGTGTAGTAGACATCAACATACCATCAAGAAATATACTGGTAAGAACATCCCAATGGCTGCCGACGGAAACAGTCTAGTCATACCGACCATATCCATATAGAGGGCTCGCACTGAACTCACCCTGCACCTGCATGCATTCCTCGAATCTAGCGTTTCCCACCCCACCGACCAAACCTAAATCTCAGGGCCTAGGCCTGGCCCTTAGTGGATCATCTAGTAGATTTGTTATTACCTTTATAGATCTTTATTTTTTTTTAGAGTGAATTCCACTTTTTATCCCCTAGTTACGCATTTATGACACTAAATACCCCATCTAATGTAATATCGTCTAGATTATCCATTTTAGAACCTTTGGATTCTCTTTTTCGAATACATGTCCGTTGGTAAAGGTGTGAGGTGGTGATTGGGACTCTAAAATGCCAAAACAACGATATGGAACTGAACATATGGTGAAGAGAAGGCCGGACATTATCATCGATGACACACTCCGATCTTTGCATATTTTGACGTATCGCATAGACCTAAAATTCCGGCCTATTCTAATGAATTATGCAGAATGTCAAAATGGGGGTAAAATCATATTTAAATTTTGATATATGGTGTATTTATGATTTTGTCTCACTAAATGGGGTAATAAGTGTCACAAATGCACAACTGGGGGTAAAAAATGGAATTCACTCTTATTTTTTTATGTAGTATGTGCATGTTGTAATTCTTTGTGTTATGTATCCTGATATTATTATTTATGCAAGTTAATATTTATCTTCACAACTCTCTGTCCAATGGCAGGTACTTGACAAGAAACTTCATGGCGCTTGGGGCAAAGAGATGTCACTTATGCTGAAGCCGACTGCGTTAGCAACACGCATGGTTGAGGACATCAGAGCCGCACATGGCCACTGTCCCGCCAGTCCTGCGGTGTTTCATGCACTACTGAAGCTCAAGTGACTCGATGGTAATACTTTCTGAATGTTACATGGATTTTTGTCTTGGCAAGATAGCCATTAGGCTAAGAAAGCACATATAGCAATGTTACATGTTTCTCCGACGAGTCTCTATTTTCCATGTTTCACTGTCTACTATCTTCAGGATGCCGGTAAAGGACAGTAGGAGCAAAAAATAGCTAGTGGATTTAGTTTTGCACTTGACAAAAAAAATATTGATCTTGTATCTTTTATTTCCCGTACAAAGATTTTTGCACTAAGATTACAAGAACCAGTTTAGTTTTTAACATTTGGATGTCAATTTTTCTTCAGGCAAGGACAATTAGACAATGCATTCAAGGAAGGCCAAGACCATGTCGGTTCTTGCTTCAAGTCCGCATATATTTTGTTCATTGTGCATGTCGAATTCAATTGCATAGCACATCAGATTTTGGGCAAATTCTAGTGGTGTTCCTCTGTGTCATGAGTTAGTTTGTTCGTCTATTGATTACAAGATCGAATTCGAACATGCATTACTTCTGTTGGGCTAATTCAAAGCACCAGATGCATTTTCTGTTGCCAGTCTTGTAAAGAACACATCATATGTTGTGCCAGCTATATGATTCTGTCTACTCAAATATATGGATGTTATCATTGTTTTGTTCAAATGTGATTAGATTTGTTGTTTACATAGGTCTGCTGTTATCATTGTTTGATAGTTGAGCTATTTATTAAATGAGGTTTAACTTGGTGGTGGCTTCGATCACTTGTCTGCTAGTATCGAATAGGACTGTCTCCTTTTCTGCCAATATCTGTGCCATTTTCATTCTCTGTTTCGGCCGTCGATCCGGCGATGATCTACTTTATCTTACACCAATCTTATCTAAAATTGATAGAAATTGTGGAGCTTTGTGTTGCTCCATTTTGTATTGGCATCTAATTTCTTTGTTAGTGAACAGAAGTTATTATGCATGTTTTTTCATTGCAGCAATGTTGTGAACAGAAGCTTTTCTATCTACAAGTATGTTTGTCTTGACTAATTTATGCGCCTTTCCGGAAATTGTCGAGATGCTGTCCTGTACTCTGTCAAGGTTCGTGACTCCTTTTCTAATGGTTTTGAGTTTTTATTTTTGGTGTTAGCTGGTTGGCCACCCCTGCCTTTAGTCTGGCAAAAGGCATCATTTTCTCCGGCGCCCCAACCCCATCGTCAGTGGCACAAAGCTAGTTCTCATTCAGTCGAGAGCCTAGCTAAAGCCTAATTTTAAATAGGCAAGAAGGAGCAAAAGCCTAATTCTCATTTGGGAACGTGCCCTTATATGCCATCGCATATAATCCTTCCAGTCTGAAGAAAAAGCTTTGCCTCTGTTGTGCTGATTAAAAGAAAATAGGCTGTTGACAAATATTTTTTCTATCGGTGCTTTTTTTACATGTGCTGTGATTTATACATCGCAAAATAATCTGATAAGTTAACAGCTCGAGCTCGGGTAAAACAATTTTACAATAGATATAATTTCTTCACATTTTGAGAATATGGTTCACAGTTTTGTGGAGAGCTGAGGCGCCTGGCCGTGGACTAGAAGCAGTGCAACGACGAGACAATGGTCGAGTCGAAGGTGATGATGTACAGGCTCTCCGCCGTGTTCACAAGCAGCATCTCTGGCAGGTTATTCATCGGGCTACGCATAGTTCTGCCTCCTACCAGTACACCAACGAGGACGTTTGGCTACTGAATGCTTACAGTTGATGACGGTCGTTCGAGCTATCTACAAGACTACAACCAGGATGACTGGCGGCACACTAATCAAATACAATATGTGTAGTTGTCTATTTTTATTTCGGTGGCTAATTCGTGTGGCTTCCGTGTGTGATCCTTGAGATGTAAACTATTTGGTCGTTTTTGGATTCGGTACTAAACTTTGCAATAAAAGGCTGTGTGCATCATTTTGATGCAGAGGCTGGGGTACAACTCCATTTAAAAAAAAAGCTCGCCGCCAAGGTCTCCTCCAGCGTGACGCCGGGAGATCCTCAGGCGTGCAGCCCAAGCTCGTCCTGCGTGTGGCCAAGCTCGTGATCTCGCCAACATGCCACCCCCGAGCTACTACAGCGCGCCGCCGCGCTGCTCCTACCGATCTAGTCCCGCATGGATTAGGCACGACGTCGGTCCGCTGGGGCTGCACGATGTCGGTCAACCGCCTGCTGCCGGCGGCGGGGAGGATCCGAGCGACACTTTCTCGGTAGCGAGGATGGGTGGAGTGCGGGATGGGTGGGTGTGGGTGAGATTTTTCTTTCTTTCGGTTGTGGTGACTGAAAGTGTTTTTGTACTTTACAAGCCGGCGGGGTGGGGATCGGGTTTGGGAAAGGTTGACGGTAACGGTGTTAATAAAATATGGTGCCAAAATGCCTATAGGGCCGATCCAATGGCTGGATGGGGGTGCATTGCTATCACCCGTGATTGCAAATATTAACGATTTTTCCTTTTTTCTGTAAATGAATAAATTTAGTAATACTCTATTGCTCTTTATCATCAATCAAGGATGCAGTACTATCTAACTCAATCATGCTATACATCCAGTTCATGCAGGATGAACTAGCCACTAAGACACACACAAATGAAACAAAAACTCTAGCTCCTAATGGAGGAGATTTCATCAATACCTTTCCTCTGTAGTGCATATGGCATGCCATAAAATTATTTGACTTGAGAAAATTATTTAGTACGAAGTTGGTGTTCATGTTTCTATTAGGCTTGTTCTAGTTTAGTATGTATGTTCACTATGTTTTGCTCTTTTTCCTTCTCAATAAAATAATCCATCGGTGATATATGTTCTTCAATTCATGTTTAGTGGTGGAGCTCTTAACTATAAAACCAAGAACACGAGCTATCTAAATGCAAATGAATCCATTGTGTGATACTAGAAAAGAAATTTGTGCTCTCGGCGTTTGATGCGACTTCCACATGACAATCTAGTTGATGTTGTTGGTTCTATCTGGCTCGCCTTTTCTTTCTAAGGACAAATTACATTAGTGGTTGGGCTTTTGTTTTTCATGAACTTCATAATAATAAACATGTGTTGGTTAGGTGTATCATCTCGACGAAGGGATCAGAAGATCAATGAAATTACGCCTTTTCAGAAAGAAAAGATAAGTAAATGCATTCTTTTGTTTAAGGCTAGCTGTCACAATCCTAAGGACCAAGCCCATAAAAAAGAGATCCTCACATATTAATCTACCGTAGGACAATTGAGTTTATACGACTGCCAAGAAAGTCTATTATAAAGAGCAAAGGCTTCTCTAAGAAAAGGGTGAATAGCTTGCTTGTCATTTTATTTCTCCGTCTTAAAATTATTTGTAGTGGCTCTGCGTACTAGGAATGTGAATTTGATAGGCATAGGCATAGGAGGCACCGGGATTAGTTTGTGTGGTACTATCTAGGTGATGTTCTGTGACATCATGACTCTTGGTTCACTAGTGCACATGTGCGGAGGAGGCGGAGAGGCTATAATGAAGGGCTTGATCAATTGGGTGAGCATGCTCTTGGTGGTGGCGGGTGTTGGGTATTGTTATCGCAAATATATACACATTTGCCTTCAGCCATAAGATTTATTTCTTTATGCAAGTTAATATTTATCTTCCCATCTCTTTGTTCAATTGGGTACCTTTTCGATAAACTGCATCGTGCTTGAAGAAAATGGAAGTCGAAATTTTGTTAGATGCACGCTTAGTTGATGATATCGCGACCGCGCATGGCTATTGTCCTCCCACTCCTGTGTTTGCTGCACTATCCAGGTCCATCTGATGCGCAGTGAGTTCCTCAAGACGGGCAACTATACCATGTCCGACCAGCTGATGAAGATCACGGGCGGCAAGAGTCGGCTCAAGCGAGCGTCACGATGTACAACCCTTGTATGGCTGCTCTATGTGCCAAGGGCAGGATCTTCGAGGCCGAGGAGCTGCTGGACGGACGTAATGGTGAACTGCATCCCGCTGTACCGGAAGAGCTTAAACACCATGATTGAGGGCCTCTACAAGGAGGGTGAGGTGAGCGTTGTAGCAAGCCTACTTAGAGCAAGTATAATAGCTTAGTCAGCAGGCTATAAAGAAACCCACGTTAGCAAAAATTGAGATGGAGGAGAGAGAAGAAAGCGGCTCTTCATATAGCGCCAGCTGCTGCACAACAAATAAGAAAATAAAGCCCGCATACAGGCTAATTAGTAAGGTTAATAGTGTAGCTGGCTGTTGACTATAAGATTATGCCATGTCATTTATAGCTAACCTAAGCTAACATATATAATAGTCAGATATAGAGAAATACTACTTTATCAATATATGACCGGTTTTATCTTTTGGTAGGCTCGCAATCTATCCCTCCGAGGTCCTTCTCCTCTCGTCCGCCCCCGCGTGGCGGCGGGAGGGGAAACCCTAATCTCCCCGTCGCTCGGCCCTCCTCTCCCTTCCCCTCTCTCGCCGCCGCCACAAAGATCGGCCGGGCAGGCCGGCGGCGGCGGGATCGATTGTCTCCTCGCGTGGGGAGGCCGGCGCGGGCCGGTGCCCCTGGCTTGGACGTGGTGCTGCCGGGCGCTGTGGCGTGGCCTCGTCGGCGCATGGCGCTTGGCTGGGTGGGACGCGACGGACGGCAAGTCGGGTGCCGACGGCGGTTGCCGGTGACGGGATCTCGCTTTGCGCTCGGGTTGGACGGGAATGTCCTCGGACCGGGGCGTGGCGCGGCCGCCGGTCACGGGGTTGCTGCTCTTTGCGGAGGTGCGGCGGGTTGCGCGGTGGGTCATCTCCAGGCAGATCAGCAACAACGGCGTGGTGACCTCCTTCCTCAGATCCCGGCCGTCTCGGTCGATGGACCTTGGAGGAGAGGAGGGCGGCCGGTGCAAGCCGGGCTCTGGCCGACGATTGCGGCACCCATGGGTGTCGTTACCTTGTTGAAGGAGTCGCTGCCGCTAATCACCTGCCTCCTGCAATGTGTTCCGGGGGAAACCCTAGATCTGGTTTTACCAGATCAGACGATGATGGCACCTTCGGTGTCATTTACCCCATTGGGGGCATCATTTTTGGAACATGGGCTGCCTGGAGGGGGTCTGCTGGTGGTGCGGAGTCTCATCTTCGTTGACAAAGACGGCGAGTCATGGCGGCGTGGTGCAGCAGGAACTCGATGACGGTTGCGGCATGATGGTCTCGCGTAGGGCGGTGGCGCTGTCTGACGTCGTGGTGACGTCGTCGGCAGGATCGGCGAAGTTCATGCAGATCTCAACATTGAAGATTGCTCGGTGGTCCGATGGTGGTGACGGCTTCTTTAGCTTGTACACGAGGTGCTCGCTAAGAGTCTGCTAGTACGGATGTGCGCTCTCGTTTCGCCTAGAGGGCGTCTCGGGGTATGCGATTATTCCCGGTTCCTAGCTAATGGTGGGATTTCGTTGTCTTCCGGGCAAAAGGCCTTGTAGACATGATTTTCACCCATTGTCGGGTTGGTAGGTGTTGTGTGGTGGCTTCGAGTTTTTTGATGTATGTTCTTTGTACATCCTTTGTGGAATAATTTAATAAAGAAAGCCGTATGCATCTTTTCGATGCAGAGGCTAGGGGTCCTCCTCCATTTAAAAAAAAAAATCAATATATGACTCATTTTATACTCTCACAAGCTGCATAGGAGCATGTACTGCAGCTGGCTCTTATCCTGCAGCCCTCTTCTCTTCTCTTTCCTCTTCTCTCACTTCCAACTCAGCAAAAATATAGTATTTAAACTCTTATAGCCAGCTGACATCATCCTATTATACTTGCTCTAATACAAGTGGTTGAGCCGGCTGCATGCATTTAGTGCAAGATGGGCGAGTCTTCCATGTAAAGCACAATGATACAATGATTTAATATTTAAATATTTAACAAAGCCATTTTAGACTTGTGCCAATGCATCGTCTCTTAACATCTCTTAACACGTAATCATAGAAGTAATAAAAACTTTATAGCCAACTACGATAATGAATTGTTTCTTATGGGTTGTATCTAAATTTAATGATTTGGGCTAATACATGCATATGATTGAGCATGCATTTTTTTTACCTATGGCCACGTGCAAGTATTGTATGTTAGCTAAGCTACAACCTTAGGCCGTCCGTAATGCAACAGGCTGGACCATTTCTTAGAGTGCCACGTTGGATTGTTTGATTACGTGGAGGGATATCTAATGGAAAAAAGAGAAGAGTCGTTTCTTATTTTAACTACGGTTCTTGACAGACTTCCAAAAGAAAAGAAGTGATTGCTTCCTCAACCAGCGGAGACGAGCAGGTTTGGCCAATTAGCTCCTTGGACGGTCGTTGGGAGTAGCAGAAATAAATAAATGTGGAGGAGGAAAGAAGAAACGATGAATTCAGCGATGGTGTCTCTTAGCACCAAGATGATGACATGGAGTGTCATTAGATACAACAAAGCCATTTCGCATTAGGACGGCCTTACTATCTCTCTTTCTTAACTACTATGCCATATAAGCAAAACACATATAAAACCGTGCTAGGAAACTTGCATGGCATAGCCAGCCTACTACACATGCCTACTATACATACGCTTTTTAATGACAACTTTGGGTGACATGATATGAGACCATGTCCTAGGGTGGGATTCAGTTGGAAAGCACAGTCCCCTTGCCAAAAGTAGCTGTCGGCTCGGTCGGATGACGTTCTACCTGTCCCGTTTACACGTACTAGTTCCATGACCAAGATTTGGCGGTGGTTTTCAATGTGAAAACTGACGATTTTGGGCTATGCTACGGATTTACCCATACCTCTGATGTATTTGTTGCCATCGGAAAGTCGGTGCCCGGTACGTTTACGTAAAAGACGGTATGATTCCTAATAAGGCGATTACCGCGTTACGAGAAATGGTGCTACGTACATGTTGCCTCGCGGTGGATGCCTTCGGGTGTGCTGCTGCGGCCATATGGCGCTTGCGGCGTTGCTTAGTTGCGCTGACACGTTTAAGTGTTGGCTGTTATCAAGGCAATCTCACTCTCGCTGTTGGTCTCGGATGTTTCCCACAATGAAGTCTCACGGCCCTTTCTGTTGCCCAGACCCGGCCCTAAGAAGCTCTCCGAATTGAGAACAACCGGAACAGATATTGCCTCTACCTCTCCACAGTTAGTGGTAGGATATGCGACATTCTCAAATAAGTAGGGCGAGCTTAGACCGCTCAATTGCGACAACTGGCTCGGTTGTTGCTTATGTGTTGACACGCAAGTGGATGGACGGAAATCCTAGCCGCCGCCGCTCCAGCGCATCTCCGCATCGCCGCCCCTGCTGCCGCCGGAGGACGCAAACGGGCTAAGCCCGTTCGGTCGACGGCGGCTGCGGGGCTGCCTCCTCGCGTGGTGGCTCCTACGGATTTACCCCGTGGGGCTGCCTCCTCGCGTGGTGGCTCCTCCCCGTGGTTGCGCCTCCTCGCGTGGTGGCTCCTACGGATTTACCCATACCTGACAATGACCTTGCTTAAAGCATTGTTTTGGGATCCCGGTTTTTCTCCAGGTGAAAACTGAAGATACTTGATAGGACGACGACAACGATGTGTATTGTTTCCTTCTTAGAGGCATCGCTTTTGGAGAAGTTTTTTTATGGTTCAGGTGTTGTCTTTAGTGGTGGTTTGAATGTTGTTGCTGTTGTGAGTGTTTCATCACTGCAACAAAGTTTTTGTTTTTTTTTTATCTTTATCTTTTTTTATTTTATTTTTGGCTGTGTACATACTTGTGTACATACTTGATGTCTTTCGATATCTTGTTGGTATAGAGACTGGGTGTAATTGGTATCTTTACAATATTAATATATTGCTTTTATCGAAGAAAATCCGTGGTTAGCTTCTCAGAGGAAGTTAGTTGTGCACCTGAATCCTTTGAGGTGTTGACCCGACGTACTGAAGCGGCAACAACAGCGCACGAGGGGCAGACGAACAAGACATCACGACTACATTAGGCGTGGTCGCGGGGCAAAAAAATTCTTGCTTGCGTGAAGTAGGATTGAACCGAATCTGATCTAGCTGGGTTGGTTGAGCAGAGTCCTTGCTTCTATACAAGACATCCACGTCTGGTCGGATCAGATTACAACAATTTCTGGCCTTCAGTTTCTTGTTTATCAATAGACAAATCAAGCTACCCGTAACAACACGAAATCAATCTCTGCCTGAGACGTGATGAAGTCCCTGGACATTTGAGCGAAACATTTCCGGCCCAGTCCTTAGTCCGAACTCATCCAGGATCTAATTCTGAAACAATATGGTGCCAACTGAAGGTCTCTATCCCATCTGATCCAACAGCAATTCCCCAAATTGCATTAATTTAGCAGCGTAAAACCAGTGCCCAATAGAATGAGGCAGCCGTCGTCCAGGCTGTTCGCCGGCGACTCGCCCCGGCGGCGTCGGCTCGTGCAGCTGTGCCGCGCTGTTAGCACAAGCCATGCCCGTGGTGTGCGGCCGCGTCCGAGTCTTGTGGCCGTTGGACGCCAGCAGCGTTGAGCACGTCGTGTGTGCGTTGAGTTGTTAGCAAACTAGGTGCATGTGCATGTGTTGGCCGGGTCATGTGGTAGTGGCCTGTGTGCGTGAGTTCGTGGAGTTAGTGGTTAGTGGAGAGTGGCGTGAGTGCTCAACCCCTGTGTATATATATGTTGCATTGGTTAATGGAAAAGCAAGCCGTGAGGGCACCAGAAAAATGTAGTCTCCACTGTGACCGTGGTATGTGCCCGGCTGGTAGGAGAACTCTCCATGCGTGTGTACTGTGTTCTCAATAATAAAGCCAACATACAGGCCTTTCGGCGGCTGGGGCGTTCGACAGTGCTCTTCTTCTACCTCCGTCAGTGTGAGAGTGAGAGAGATAGGGGCCTGGCAACTACATTTGGTATCAGAGCCTCGTCGATCCGAGGCGCGGCCGTGGCGCGCGGTCAGTCCGCGGCGAGCACGGCGGACACGGAGGCGGCGAGGGGACGCCGCATGTGCGGCGAGCGCGGCGACCGCGGCGGACCTGCGTGGTGGCGCGGCGTGGCTCGGCGGCGTGGAGGAGAAGCCGTTCGTGCGGCGGGTGAGGCAGCTCGAGCGGCCACGTTGCTTGCGTCAGGGCGCGGCATGTGCGTGAGCCGAGGGCGTGCGGATCACCGGAGGAGAAGGCGTCCAGCGGAGCGCAGGACGGCCGTGTCGATCACGTCAGTGCGTGATCGTGTGCGTGGGCCGGGGCGTGCAGGGCGTGGCGTCATCGAGGAGCTCGGCGTGTGTCGCCGAGGAGCTCGACGTGTGTCGCCGGTGGAGAAGAAGCTCGGCATGCGATCGCCGAGGAAGATGAAGACCGCATCCTGAGCGCGCCGGGCCAGCCGTGTTGATCGCGTTGGAGCGCGACGTGGGCACGAGCTGGGGCGTGTGGAGCGCGGCGACGATCGCCGAGGAAGAAGACAATGACCATGATCGAGCTGCTCGAGCAGCCGTGTTGCTCGCGTTGGTGCGCGGCATGGGCGCGAGCTGAGGGCATGCCGATCATGGCGGAGGGCTGCGTCAAGCGTCGTGGAGGCCGTAGGAGCGGCCATGGCACGGATGTCGACGACGAGTCCAACCTGTGCAAGGTCATGGCTTGGGGCGTGATTGTTAGCACAAGCCATGCCCGTGGTGTGTGGCCGCGTCCGAGTCTTGTGGCCGTTGGACGCCAGCAACGTTGAGCGCGTCGTGTGTGCGTTGAGTTGTTAGCAAATTAGGTGCATGGGCATGTGTTGGCCGGGTCATGTGGTAGTGTCCTGTGTGCGTGAGTTCGTGGAGTTAGTGGAGAGTGGCGTGAGTGCTCAACCCCTGTGTATATATATGTTGCATTGGTTAATAGAAAAGTAAGCCGTGAGGACACCAGAGAGATGTAGTCTCCACTGTGACCGTGGTATGTGCCCGGCTAGTAGGAGAACTCTCCATGCGTGTGTACTGTGTTCTTAGTAATAAATCCAACATACAGGCCGTTCGGCGGCCGGGGCGTTCGTCGCCAGAAAAACAGTGCTCTTCTTCTACCTCCGTCAGTGTGAGAGTGAGAGAGATAGGGGCCTGGCAACTACACGCGCCCTGAATCCATTTTTCGCTCCCGTACTTGAGCTCATGGCTGCGCCTAAATCCAGCGTTTTGCCCATCCTAGCAAACAACAAGATTACAATCTTTCCAACCTAATCCTCAACGACAATCAACCCCAGGAGACGGTCTCAGGCAGCGTGTCCATTACGTTCGGAGGATATGATCTTGAGGGTCCTGTTTTTTTTGTAGGGATTGCAGTGATGCAGGGCCTTATAATGATGGTGATGCCGAAAGTCGAGCAGAAACCGGAGCTTTTCCAATCCGCATCATGTTCCACTATATTTATATGGCTTTTTATACAACAAGTCCCGTGTTCAACTCGTACTCCCTTCGATCCGAAAAGAGTGTCGGAGAGAATCAACTAGCTAAGTGTAAATTTATATTTAAGTCCCGACACTTATTGTTGCGCTAAAAACACGTCACACGAACACGTCCTCGTGTACCCGCGGTGCCGGAGGAGGTACTCCGCAACTCACCCCGTGGGAGACCGGCTTGTACCGTAATACGCAAGACAACGAGCCGGCACTTTTTGAACCAGACGCCCCAGCCCCTCGAGAGGGACCCCGTCAGAGGAAGCCGGCGACAATTGGCTAAGTTAAGCCGGATTTGACCGCTCTTAGCTCGGTTGTCGATACTTGATGAATTTACGCGAAGTCAGCGAATAACGGAAGCAGGAACAAGGGTTTGAGGGTAAAAAAGTAGGGTTTGTATTGATATGTCGATTATTTTCTTAATTTCAACTAGCTAAGTGTAAATTTATAGTTTAAGTCCCGACACTTATATAGAATCAGAGGGAGTAGTACAAATTAAAAGCGCTCCAACCATTTTTGCGTGAAATGGATGTACCTAGTTTTATGCCGAATTTTTTTATACATGTATTTATACTCTTTTTTTAATGGGGAAATAGATTTACTGTTTGTTTTACATGTATTCATCAGTCATTCAGGAGCGAAAGTTGTTTGGCTACAATTTTTCTTACAATTCGAACCGATATGTACTCCTATTTGGGTACTTTCCTATTCAGTTCATCAACGTTACGTTTCCAATCAAGACACGGAAGTTTCTTTCTTGCAGATTGCAGCAAGAAACACTTGCTTAGGTACATCTAAGTTTATTGCTTAGAGATTGCAGCAACCAGCAACACTTACGTACATGATCCAATTTCTGTTGGTCGGGGTCAAAAGGAGAAGAGAAGGGCGGCGGCTAGGGTTTCACCCTAGCAGCCGCCGCCGTCTGCATCATCTCCGCCATCTCCGACCAAGAATTGACGGGTCCCCTCCTCCTCTACTCGCTGCTCCGGCTGCAGGAGGGGGTGGGGATCTCGGATCTGCGTTTGGCACTGTAGTAAGGTCTATAAAGTTAGAGACTGGTTAACCGGTAGCGACGGTATGGTGGCTATAGCGGCACTGCGCGGGACAAGAATAAGGTATTCTTGCCTTCTCGTCCACCTCGTCGACGGCGATTTCGCCGATGACGTTGAGGATGGCGAGAAACCATCTGTCATCAACAATGTCAAGCAGGCTCCAGTACGCGGGAGCGGTGACAGCGGTAGTAATTTTTATTTTGTTTGGGTGTTTTTGTACTTCTTGTGAACTTCTATAATAGATCTAGATCTTCTCACAAAAAAAAAAAAAACACTTACGTACATGCATGTTTCTTACTTTGACTCAAGCCCCTAGATATTTCATATTTGCTTACATGGTGACGGATCTAGGATTTCACCGTCGGTTACGATTTATGCCCAAGATATCTTCCAGACTAGAAGATCAATGAAATTCTGCCTTTTTAATTAATGTGTCCTTTTATTTATATGGTTGTCACAATCTCTGACCTACCTCAGGACCAACTCATAACAAAGATATTCTCACATATTAATCTAGGGACACATGATATGACCGCCTCCCAAGAAATTCTCCTATAAAGGGCAAAGGCTTCTCTAAGCAAAAGTTGAATAGTTTATTTGTTATTTCATTTCTCCGCCTTAAAATTATTTATAGTGGATCTACCTATTAGGATTAGAAATTTAATAGGTATAGACATAGAAGGCATCAGGATTATTTAGTTAGGCACTATCGAGGTGGTGTTCTCCGACATCCCTACCTTTCGTTCACTAGTGTACATGTGCAGAGGAAGCGGAGACACTAGGCTATAATGAAGAGCATGAACTAGTGGGTGTGCATGCACTGTGGTGGCGGCTGTTGGTTACTGTTATCGCTAAGATGTGCAGATTAGCCTCTAGCCATCAGATTTATTCAGTTGGCCATGTACATTTTCAAGAAACTACATGGTGCTTGGAGCAAAGAGATGTCCTTGTGTTGAAGAAAGTTGAAGTTTACACTGTGTTATCCGCAAGCATGGTTGACGATATCAGGTCCGCAGATGGCTACTGTCCCCCCACTCCTACAGTCTTTGTCGCACTGCCCAAGCTCATACGATTCGATGGTAATAGCATATCCAAGTTCCAACTTGAAGTTCCGTTCCAGTGTAGTTTCGAAGTTTAATTTGCTAGTACATTCTGTCACTAACCATATGTCACCTCCACTAATGAACAAATGATGCATCCATTAATGAATATGTTGTCTGAATCAATAACTCCTGTTGGTCTGTGATATGTGCCGCTGAAATAATTCTTGAGAATGTGCTGCTGAAACAATCACTTATATAGAAAGTTGCTATTATGTGATGTCACTAACCAGATCTCTCCTCCAAAATGACTGCTTTGCTGATGAAACAATCGTGCTATAATTCTAGTCGTGCGGTCGAAATCGTAAGCAGTGTAGGAGCCGGAGCCGGACCCAGAGCCCAAAATCCACGGACTAGCAAAGCCTTGCCCCCTCCTGCCAGGTCCCGGTATAAATTGAACATGTACTGAATTTTGTTTTTCCGCGACGATTATATTTGTAGTTGTGACCTGCATATGTAAAATTTTCGTGGTGCTTGCCTTGAGCTGAGATAACATTGCTTAACTGTTAGAGCGCCTCATGCTCCTTACCTGCTAGTGCTGGGACGGCGCCAGCGACGGAGCAAGACCCCGGGCAAACTGGGCCATGACGAAGGGCATACAATTTTATTTACCCTATTTATTAGTAGAAATATTTATTTTGGTGTAGAATTTAGCCTAATTATTTCAACATTTTGTACACTGTTGGCCTGAGATTTGTTTGGACCCTGGCTCTGGGATTTGGCAAATGGAATAGTTGATACTCACAATTGAACTTTACATTTTTTTTTTGTCTATGTGGCTCCTTGTTATTTCACACCGGAAGAAATACAATCCTCCGCCCGCGAACATGCACAATGCCCACTGCCTTTCGAAGTACAATTAAGTGTGCATTTATATATAGTAATCTGTATGTTTTTCTTTACATACAATGTTCATTAGTTTTTGCAGGTTTTCCTTGGCAACTCCGTCCAAGTTTCCGCCCACGTCAGTGGGATCCAGCGTTACGTCACCTCCATACCAACAAGCCGACCGACGCAAAAACCACTCCAATGGTGAACTCTCCACCTCCTATCCCCCCCCCCCCCCCACACCCCCACCTCGACCTTCCCTCTACCAATTAAGGGCTTGTTCGATTCCTCAAGAAGCAATCCCAAAGTACAACAAAACCCCTGAGGGGTTGGGTGATCTCCACATGTCACCCATGTCTTCCCTGTAATCCCTGCCATGCGTTCGGCTAAACTGCCATGCGTTCGGCTAAACCTCTTGCTTCATGGCTTATACATTTCTCAATACAGTTTGTACGTGCAACTTGAAGAAGCTATTTTTCTAATATGAATTCATCAACCAGCCATGAAATTTTGGCAGTTAAACTATCAAACAACAAACTGATGTTACACGTAATTCTGAGATTGAACAAAGACAGTTCATCCAAAATCGAGCTTACATGAGTTGGAGTTATTATAGATAGAGAATGATGATCTACAGTGATAATGTCAAGAAAACTTAAAAGACAGCGACAAGAAAGAAGCAGTGCTATTTCATGATAAAGGTATCCAATTGCACAAACTACACAAAGATCAGAATATGCAGTAGTAGTCGCACAGAATTAATCCAGTAATAACTAGCCTGACCGGTCGAATAAATTAGCACATGAGCTCTAATTTTAGTTACAAGTTACAACTAAAGGGCGAATTCGGTAGATGAAAAAAATCCCACACAACAGATATAAAAAACACGGAAAGGATTTTGGGAGATCGAAAGTATCCCACCCAGCTCATCCCCCCCCCCCCCCCCCCCCCCACCCCCCACAAAGTATCATGTGAAAACAATTTTTAGTGGGAATCGATGAAAACCACGAAAAATCATGTTTAAAAGTTCTAAAAAATTCTCAACAAAAATGCATTAGGTTGGTAAGGTAGAGTTTTATAGGCATGGGAAGATAGAGTTCTATAGACATGCAAATTTGCAAGTTGAAACTGAAAACTATTTAGGTGGTATGAAAGTGACAATTCACCAATGAATTTGGCAATTTTATAGCTTCTAAACATTTTCGAGTTTCAACTTGCAAATTTACATGTCTATGGAACTTTGCCTTCCCAGTAATGCAGTTTACCTTTAGCCTTGGATAAATTTCCCCTTACGAAAACAAAACTCACTCCAATCAAATCGGTGGATACGATCCAATACTACCAGCTCATGATACTAGTAAGTTGCACCCTGAAATACCTCGGAAACAATAATGCAAATTAACAGAGTTGGCAGTCGTACATGGATAGTAGATATTCATGCATCAGACCACAAAAACAAAATGAATCATGTGGGTATGCGGTCAGTGGCATCTAAGAGTTATAGTCTCTCCATCCGAGTGGGTTTGGGTATTCGTATCCTTTTCATGATTTTCTTTATTTTCACCGCCACCATCTATATCATCTTCATCTTCATCTTCAACTTCAACTTCTTCGTATTCATCCTCGGCATCGTGTGGTCTGACAGTCCAGCCAGCAGCCTCCTCGTCGTCGCCGGGGTCGGCAAACTTGTGGCTCTTGAACCACGGTTTGTTCGTCATGTTCTCCCAGAACGCGCTGGCCCACCTGTCGTACTCCTCCTCGTTGGCCCACTCGTCGTACTCCTCCACGTTGACGTCGGTCCACTTGTCGTACACCTCCTCGCCGGCCGGGTTGACGACGTCGACCTGGTCGATCTCCACGTAGCCCTTCTCGCTCAGCTCCCTCGCCATTTGGGCCTGCCGCGCCTCTATCTCGTCGTTGTCCTTAAGGTACATGGCCGCCATCTCCTCGTGCAGCCGACGCTTCTCCTCGATCTCCTCCGGCGTGAACAGGTGGGCGAATTCGTCGAGGTACTCCGAGCCGCCGAGCTCCTCCCTCTTCAGGGACATGACGAAGCGCACGTCGTCGGGGTGCATCCGGACCTTGCGTTTAGGGGCGGCCATGTCGTCGTCGCCGGCGCACTTGTCCTGATCCACGGTCTGTTCCTCTACCGCCGCGGGCCGTTGCTCTTGATCTCCGGCCATTTCAGCCTGGACAACTCGATGTTGTTATCTTTCTTTGAACTGTCTCGCTGCTGGATTTGGGGTGTGTTCTCGATGTCGAACTGCAACTTATATAGTACGTAGGAAGGAGAATTCTGGTTGAGCGGTCGGAATCGGAAGCAGTGTAGGAGCCGGACACGGAGTCCACAATCCACAGAGTAGTTCACGGACAAGCGAATTAACCGAGTCTTGCCCGTCCTGGTGAAATCCATGGGCCCCAACTTGGAGGTCTGTATATGCAAACTGTAATATTTTTGTGCTGCTTGCCTGGAGCTGAGAAAACATTTTCTTAACTGTAAGATCGCCTCTTGCTCCTTGCCTTGTGGTGCTGGGACGGATCCAGCAGGCGTGCCCTCAGGGATGGAGCCAAACCCCGGGCAACCTGGGCCATGACGAAGGACATATAATTTTATTTACCCTATGTATTAGTAGAAAATTTTATTTTGATTTAGAATTTTACCTTAATTACAACATTTAGTACAATGTTGGCATGAGATTTGGTTGGATCCTGGCTCTGGGATTTGGTGAATAGTTGATACTCACAATTAAGCTTTACATTTTTTTTGTTTGTTTATGGGGCTCCTAGTTAGCTCCTTGCTACGTATTTCATATTGGTAGAAATACAATCCTCCGACGTGATGACTGGCCCGAGAACATGCATGATTAACACAAGACAATCTAGATGCATGTAGTTGGTTTTACTTGCTCGCCTTTTCTTTCTAAGGGCATAATATCGGTGGTTGGGCCGGGGTTTTGTTTCCCATGAACTTCATAATAATAATCATGTGTTGGCTACGGCTAGGTGTATCGTCTCAATAAAGAGATCAAAATATCAATGAAATTATGCCCTTTTTAGAACAAGAAGATGAGTAAATGATTTTCTTTAAAGCTCTCACAGTCTCCGACGTCCTACCTCAGGACCAAGCTCACAACAAAGGTATTCTCACATATTAATCTACCATAGGAAGAGTGAGTTTATATGACTGCCTCCCAAGCAAGTTTCTTATATAGAGCAAAGGCTTCTCTAAGCAGAATTTCAGAGCTTATTCTTTACTTTATTTCTCCACCTTAAATTATTTGTAGAGTCTCTACGTACCAGGGATGTATATTTGACAGTCATAGGCATAGAAGGCACCAGGATTATTTCGTGTGACACTATCAAGGTGATGTTCTCCGACACCCAAACAGTTCGTTCACTAGTGCACATATGTGGAGAAGGAGGAGACTCTAGGCTACAATGAAGGGTGTCGTGGATATGGGACACGGGTACCCGTAAGGAGGATTAGCGTGGCCCATCAGGGGTGGTCCAGCAGGCCGACTCCACAGTCAGATTAGGATAAGGACTCACCTTGCCCACTTGTAATAAAAGAATAATTTGTATCCAATTAGGACTCGACATGTAAACCGGCTTCTTCCACCTTTATAAGGAGGGGCAAGGCGCCCCAAGAGGACAGGCTCAAGACGACTTAGAGGTCCAACATAGAGGGGACAGAGGACTCAGAGTCTCAACTCCCGACCTATACAATAGAGGAGCTGCCTCATCAGCGACTTCCACCATGAGAGGAATAAGATCTAGCCACAAACAACACGTAGGGATATTACCGGATGATATTTCCCGGGTCCCGAAGCTGTATAAATCCTGTCTCCCGTGTCGTTCGTCTACTAACCCACCGTGGGGCTAAGTGCGCATGGATTCACAATTCGATGGGTCCAAATCATCATCAACGATGGCGGCGAGTTCATCATCGCAACGGTCAAGTGACTCGGACGCTTCAAGTTCTTCATCAACGTGGCCGCAAGGGCTCGACATCAACATCGCCCTCGTATGTAGCTAAATCAAATCCACTGGATCAAGCATCCCGACCGACTTCCGTGTCCGCGCCGGCTTCCAGCATCCAGTCCGACTCCCGAAGACAACTTCCATGTCAGCGCCGGCCTCCAGCGTCTCGGCCGACTCCCGAGATCAACTTCTGCATACGTGCCAGCCTCCAGCATCCCGGCCGATTTCAGTGTCCGCATCAGCCTCCAGCATACTGGCCGACTCCGCGTCCGCGTGGAACGCTACGTTGAAGAATTCCTCGACTACTACCACAACCGGGACTCGGATTCAAAGCTAGCTATTGCGCACCTGAAGTTCGACTCGGAGACGGAGTCCTTTTCAAGAAATCAATAAAAGTGAAGCACACAACCGGCCAGGATACAAGTCCGGAGGAGCCAAAGGTCAAAAATAAAGAGAAGCAAGCAAGGAGGAAAAGCAAGGAAAGGAAGAAGAGCCGGGTGCAACTAGTACTCGTACGAACAAGCTAACCGAAGTACAAGCCGGACATGATCTGCATGTACGCCATAGACAATCCGACTTGTGAATAGGAAAAAAAAAGGAAAGATAAAACAGATGTTGCTGCCTCGTTACATGAAGCTAGCTACAACTACACACGGATCGAGGGAAGTAAATCAAAGGAAGGAAGAAGGAGATTCAGGACTCGGCGACCGGGTCAAGAGGACTCGGATCCGTCGACTCATAAGCATCATCCACACAGGAGCAAAACAAAGCTAAGTCGCCTTTTATTTAAATTTCATATTTTATTCATTCAGTTACATTATATAAAGTCAGCCCCTTTAAGTTAATTCCGGGAGCTACATATCCGGTTTATGAGGAAATTGCAGAGATAATCCAGAAGATTACAAAGTAAGTTTCAATAATTTAAGAGGGCTAGTATAAATTCCATTATTGTTTCAGAAAATTCTAGGTGGCACAAGGCATATCAATTCGATTATTGGAAGCTTAATTATAGCCAAATCTCAAAGTTGAGTTCTTTAAAAAAACCATCATGGATGTCTAAAAAGTCAAGCTCTCAAATAGCTCGCACCAGATTTATTTAAAGTCGGGCTATCCTTTGCTCGCAACGGATTTCTCAAAGTTGAGCTATTTATTGCTTGCACCGGATTTTTTCAAAGTCGCACCGGATTTTTCAAAGTCGAGCTATCTATTGCTCGCAACAGATTTTTTCAAAGTCGAGATCTTTATAGCTTGCATCGGATTTATCTAAAAACGAGCCCAGAGAGCTCTGCAATACAAACGAGCCCAGAGAGCTCTGCAATACAAATGAGCCCAGAGAGCTCAGCAATACCAACGAGCCCAGAAAACTCTGCAATACAAACGAGCCTAGAGAGCTCTGTAATACCAACGAGCCCAGAGAGCTCTGCAATACCAACGAGCCCAGAGAGCTCTGCAATACCAACGAGCCCAGAGAGCTCTATAACATTATTATTACGATCAAATGGATAAAGCCGGCTTCTCTATAGTAAGAGTTTTGTCGAGACACCCAGCAAGTGCGCCTTTATTAACTTTGATCATTAGGTCCTTGGGGGCTTGTCTTTCAGAAAAATTCAAACTTTAGACTCATGGACCTGGCAAAGAAGCCAACTTGTTCCTGATTTTAGCTGGTAAGTTAGATGCAACCTGCACAATATGGACAATCTACAGGCATGACTTGTTTCGAACTCCTATGAGGCCTAAAGGACTTAGGAGATTGCGATCTTGTCAGCACAAGCTGTTAGAAAAGCCATGCGGGGCCTACTTATTCATCAGTATAAAATCAGAAGGGTTATAAGAACCAAAAAGACTTGTATACAAGGATTCTAGCATCACAACATCAAAAGCATAAGTTTTTATGCCAGAAGCCGGACAAGCGGCACAAGTTAAGTATTACACCTCAATAATCATCGAGCACATAGCTCTTGTCAACGTTTTCTTGAGTTGCAGGAGCCGGAGCAGCAGGAGTTCAGTTTTTTTCTATCTTGTCAGCAGAAAGTACATGAGTCCCAAGCTGTTCGCTACAACAACTCGGCACTTGGGGGCTACATGTTATCAGTTGAAGTTAAAGGGAAGTTCAGAGTTGGGAGCTCCAAGTTGTCGTAGGCCAACAACTCGGCGCTTGGGGGCTACTCACGGATCAGGTTTTTCTACAAATTAAGCATCAATCAATTTCAAAAAATTTAGTTCCGAATTGCTGTAGTCAAACAACCCGGCACTCGGGGGCTATACTGTTTGAAGCTCAAGAAAAGGAATTATACATAAAGGAGTCCCGAGTCGTCGCAGGCAAACGACCCGGCACTCGGGGGCTACATCAGTTGAAGTGAAGAAGTTTCAATACAAGCTCCAAGCTGTTACAAGTTAACAACTCGGCGCTTGGGGGCTATACATATACCAGTGTAAACAAGCTCGAGCAAAGTCATACATCTCGTCAAAAGGACTCGGAGAAAAATTCCGACTCACTTCAAAACAAGTCGGCAGGAGAAGCCGGCATTAACAAGTCGGCAGGAGAAGCCGGCATTAATAAGTCGGCAGGAGAAGCCGGCATTAACAAGTCGGCAGGAGAAGCCGGCATTAACGAGTCGGCAGGAGAAGCCGGCATTAACGAGTCGGCAGGCGAAGCCGGCATCGATGACTCGTCAACGTTTACGTCAACAATTTGGCAACTTCTACGCCAACAACTCGGCAACATCTACGCCAACAACTCGGCAACATCTATGCCAACAACTCGGCAACATCTACGCCAAACAACCCGGCAATACGCCAAGGACTCGGGAAAGTCTACATCGACAACCCGGCAAAGTCTACATCGACAACCCGGCAAATGCAATGCTGGGTGCTGCGACATCATCGACGTCTACGACTCGGCAAGTTCTACATCTACAAGCCGGAAAACAACTCGGCATGGACTCCGTGTCCCAAGAAGACAACATCTACAACAAATCAAGACCTTCCGCATGACTCGACGAGTCACCCGAAAGCTCGGGGGCTACTGTCGTGGATATGGGACACGGGTACCCGCAAGGAGGATTAGCGTGGCCCATCAGGGGTGGCCCAGCAGGCCGACTCCACAGTCAGATTAGGACAAGGACTCACCTTGCCCACTTGTAATAGAAGAATAGTTTGTATCCAATTAGGACTCGACATGTAAGCCGGTCTCTTCCACCTTTATAAGGAGGGGCAAGGCGCCCCAAGAGGGCAGGCTCAAGACGACCTAGAGGTCCAACATAGAGGGAACAGAGGACTCAGAGCCTCAACTCCCGACCTATACAATAGAGGAGCTGCCTCATCGGCGACTTCCACCATGAGAGGAATAAGATCTAGCCACAAACAGCACGTAGGGATATTACCGGATGATGTTTCCCGGGTCCTGAAACTGTATAAATCCTGTCTCCCGTGTCGTTCATCTACTAACCCACATCGGCGATGCCCGCGTGTATGTAGTCCTGTATTCTCACTGTTGATCTAAACCATCGACAAAGGGCTTGATCTGGTTGGTGTGCAAAGCTCATTGTGGTAGAATTTACTCAGTATAGTGGGTGATCGAACAATTCTTCGGATATCTCCATCATGAGATGCGGTGTTAAATTTCCTTGCTGCGGTATTTTAAGATCCAGAAAGTTGAGAGAGAGTTCACATCGCAATTCAGCCTTGCAACTTTGCACCTAGGATGTGTACCCTGAGTTGTTGTGGTATTTATAAGCGCATTTGTCTATCTCACACTGACTTAAACTCTTTTAATAGCATTAAGATGACTTTCCAAAGGGTTAACTTGAAAATATTTTGAGAAGTCCCCTAAAACTTTCAGAGATATATTGGGCACTTTACAAAGTGTCCTCATAGGTAATTTGGAGCGCATTTATTACATACTAAGGCACTTTAAAGTGTCCTTGATTAGCAACCCTAATGTAGTGAGAGCGTGAAAATACCAGAGTCCGTGAGTAATACTACATTGTTTTTACAGTATTAGCAAAACTACAGAGATGTTTGGCATCACAAAGTTCACTAGTGTATTTTACTTTTGTTTTGCATGTCATCATATTTTGGTCAGGTATTATCCAGTTACATGCACTTATGTGTAGGATTGTTTTATGGCTAATCAGAGGTTTACGGCAAGAGAATTGTACTGGCGCGTCAATGAATAAATTAAATAAATTTTGTTTGAGGAAAATGTAAAGGGACACATTCTAGATATAAGTTCATCAATTCTAAATTAAATAAAAAATAAGGTTGCATAATCATATGGATAAATAAATATACATTAAAAATATAATTTTGAGTTTTATGATAGATCTAGGCAATAACCATCCATACCAGAAATAGAAGTCATCTGTTACAAATATAGCAGGTACAAACATGAGTGGAGATTTCTGGCTCTTGAGCTCTAGCGATCCATTCATTTAAAAAATTATATTTGCAATCTGAAAAAGTCTCTGGATGTTGTCAATGATGTGTCCTACAAAGATGTAAAAAAACGCACTTCAAAATTCTTTGTATTATTGGCTACATTAAAATGAAAAAATCAGATAATTTCGGGATTTAAGAATGTGCATTGCAGATCCACACTTTTGTCTTTTTTTCTGTAGCTCAGAATACAAAGTATTTCAAATTGAGTTTTTTTCACTTTTGTGGGATACATCATTATTGACTACATCGAGATTTTTTTTAGTTTTTTTTTACTTGTAAATATGAGTCTTGCAAATAAAAGGATCGCCGGAGCTTACATGCATCCAATAAGAGTTTTGGCACAAACGTGCAGTAATAAATATGACTGGTCTGCTAGTGTGGCCCTCTATATAGAGATATGGAGGATGGAATTTGGATGGTCCCTCGCACGGGAGTACAAACGGATGGAATTTGTCAACCAGGCTTTCAGCATGTGACATGTTAGATGAACCCACTCCCTCGCACAGGAGTACAAACGGATCGTTTCATAGTTGGCATTCTCCTTGAGTCTTCGACATAACCCTACGGACGAAAAGACAACCTTCCGTTAAGGTTTCCACCACCATGCTTACTTATATCTTGGAAGGATTTATAAATAACTTACATCCAAGACAAAAGTTTGCAATGAAGGACAAGAAACCACAGAAGAATAATCAAAGCTCCAAGAGAAGGTCAATTCTATAAGAGTGACACACACATATTTTAGATGGAGAAATTTGGTACGTGCCAACGGTGTATTGACTATCTGCATAAAAAATGTCAAGTTAGATGCATGACCACTGAAATACCATTATACACCTATTGCTAGTCTCTAGTGGCCGAAAGTTTTATAGCATACCTCACTGCTGGAACGTATGCCAATGAGTAAATGACACTGGCGGTCACTCAACTTGTTGCGTCTGTGCAGATAAGTCACTCAACTTGCAAAGCTTGTGCGTGGTCACATTCCGGTTTGATCAACGGTTTAGCATCAAAACCGGCCACGCGCAGATCACGTGATGTGTTATGTTTACAGAAAAACCCGTTGATAAATTGGAAGGATTGTTTTACATAAAAAATCAAAACCAACTCTGCCACCTCCCAGTTCACTGCCGACGCAGGAGGTCGAGCGAGGCGGGGCGAGCGCGTCCACTGGAAGCGCGTGTCCGCGGGCGACCAAAAGGAGATGGCGCCATTTGAGGTCACCGGAGCTTGTCCGGCGATGCGCTCTAGCGGCGGCGGTGACTCGCTCTCGACGGCCGAGAGCTACAGAGGAAGCGAAAGAGAGAAAGTTGGTCCACGAGGACTACCAGCTCATCAGGAAGGCGACGGGATGACCGGCGAGGAAAAAGGAGGTCGGACGCTGACGCGAGCTTGCTCGACACAGGCGGCCGGACTTCTCCATCTTGTATTTTGACCCTATACCTTAAACTGACACCTTGTGGAGTATGATACTTTCTCCTGTACACATATATCACTAGTAGAAAATGAGGCTTTGGGAAGGGGGCTGGAGAGCCATTAGTCTCGGTTGGAACACCACCCAGGACCAATGCCAGGCGTTGGTCCCGGTTCGACCTGCCACAGCGCCGTGGGCCAATAGTCCCGGTTGGGCTGGGGGCATTAGTCCCGGTTCGGGCTACCAACCGGGACTAAAGCTCCGGCAGAGCATTAGTCCCGGTTGGTAGCCCGAACCGGGACTAATAGTCCCCTGCCTATAAAGCCGGCAGCCAGCTTCTACTTCTCTATTTTTTTCTGCTAGGAGGTGTGAGAGGTGGGTGCTAGTTTGTTTTCCTTTGCTATGCACTAGAGGTGTTCGATGAAATGCCCGAGCCACATTTCAGTTCACACAAAATGATATGAGGTGCCCGAGCCACCCTTAGGTTTTGTCCTCTCTCTTTCCTCCGATCGATCGAGGTTAATTAGCAATCTAGCTTTGTCTTTTAATTTCATCTGTAATTGATACAAATTTTGCATGTGTCGATATACGGTGGTCATTTCAGTATTGAACATGTATTTTAATTGTATTTGATAAACTTAATTATATGATATGCAGATGGATGCCCGGCGGCGATGGATGTACGGCGATCGACGCAGTTACGATTTTCTTGCAGGCTTGCATAAATTTATCCATGTGGCTGAGACAAACAAAGAGGATGGTTTTATGCCTTGTCCATGTGTGGACTGTCGGAACGTTAAGGAGCACTCTTCCTCGAAAACCCTTCAAGGCCACCTGCTTCGGAGAGGTTTCATGCCCAGCTATAATTGTTGGACCAAGCACGGAGAAAGAGGGATTATGATGGAAGACGATGAAGAAGAAAATGATGATGAGAACTATCGTATGTTCTCTGAAGAATACGGTGATACTGCGATGGAAGACAATGAAGAAGGAGGAGAAGAACAACGGACGCCAGATGAGCATGCTGATGGTCTTGGTCGGGTCATTTCCGATGTACAACGAGAATGCAATACAAAAAAGGAGAAGCTGAAGTTGGAGGCCATGCTAGAGGATCACAAAAAGTTGTTGTACCCAAATTGCGAAGATGGCAGCACAAAGCTCGGTACCACACTGGAATTGCTGAAATGGAAGGCAGCGACTGGTTTATCTGACAAGGGATTTGAAAAGTTATTGAAAATAATGAAGCCGAAGCTTCCAAAGGATAACGAACTGCCCGAGACTACGTACGAAGCAAAGAACGCTATCTGCCCTCTAGGATTAGATGTGCAGAAGATACATGCATGCATCAATGACTGCATCCTTTACCGCGGTGAGGAGTACGAGAATTTGGGTGCATGTCCGGTATGCAATGCACTGCGATACAAGATCAGACAAGATGATCCTGGTGATGTTGAGGGCGATGACGAGCCCGTCAGGAAGAAGATTCCTGCTAAGGTTATGTGGTATGCTCCTATAATACAACGGTTGAAACGTCTGTTCAGAAACAAAGAGCATGCCAGATTTTTGCGATGGCACAAAGAAGAGCGTAAGAAAGACGGGAAGTTGAGACACCCCGCCGATGGGTCTCAATGGAGAAAAATCGAGAGAGAGTTCCCGGACTTTGCAGGTGACGCAAGGAACTTATGGTTTGGTCTAAGTACAGACGGTATGAATCCTTTTGGGGAGCAGAGCTGCAGTCACAGCACCTGGCCCGTGACTCTATGTATCTACAACCTTCCTCCTTGGTTGTGAATGAAGCGTAAGTTCATTATGATGCCAGTTCACATCCAAGGCCCGAAGCAACCCGGCAACGACATTGATGTGTACCTAAGGCCATTAGTTGATGAACTTTTGCAGTTGTGGGCCATACCAGGTGTACGTGTGTGAAATGAGCACAAACAGATGGAATTTGACCTACGAGCGTTGCTGTTCGTAACCATCAATGATTGGCCTGCTCTTAGTAACATTTCAGGACAGTCAAACAAGGGATAAAACGCATGCACGCACTGTTTAGATAAGACTAAAGGTACATATTTGAAAAAATGTAAGAATGTCGTGTACCTGGGGTGTCGTCAATTTCTTTCAGGCAGTCACCCCGTAAGAAAGAAATGCAAGCATTTCAATGCTGAGGCAGATCACCGAAAGAAGCCTAACCTCCCTGATGGTGATGTTATATTTGGTATGGTCAAGGACATAGAAGTAATCTTTGGAAAGGGTCCTGGCGGTCAATCTGTTCCGAAAGACGTCGCTACCGGACACGCGCCCATGTGGAAGAAGAAATCTATATTTTGGGAGCTACCCTATTGGAAAGTCCTAGAGGTCCGGTCTTCAATCGACGTGATGCACGTGACAAAGAATATTTGCGTAAATCTGCTAGGCTTCCTCGGCGTGTATGGGAAGACAAAAGATACACCAGAAGCAAGGGAGGACCAGCAGCGTATGAAAGACCCAAACAACAAGCATGCAGCTACGCTCTTACGAAAGCAGAGAAGGAAATATTTTTTGAGTGCCTGAGCAGTATCAAGGTCCCGGCTGGCTTCTCGTCAAATATAAAGGGAATAATAAATATGGCAGATAAAAAATTCCAAAACCTGAAGTCTCATGATTGCCACGTGATTATGACGCAGTTGCTTCCGATTGCATTGAGGGGGCTTCTATAGGAAAATGTTCGAGTACCCATTGTGAAGCTATGTGCATTTCTCAATGCAATATCTCAGAAGGTAATCGATCCAGAAAGTCTGACAAGGTTACAGAAGGATGTGGCCCAATGTCTTGTTAGTGTTGAGTTGGTGTTCCCCCCATCATTTTTTAATATTATGACGCATCTCCTGGTTCACCTAGTCGACGAGATTGCAATTCTCGGTCCTGTATTTCTACACAATATGTCCCCCTTCGAGAGGTTCATGGGAGTCTTGAAGAAATATGTTCATAACCGTGCTAGGCCAGAAGGAAGCATCTCCAAAGGCTATGGAACAGAGGAGGTCATTGAGTTTTGTGTTGACTTTATTCCCGACATTAAGTCGATTGGTCTTACTGAATCGCGGCATGAGGGGAGACTTAGTGGAAAATGCACGCTAGGAAAGAAAGCAATGATATGTAGGGACGGTGACGAGGAGTGGACTCGGCAAATCCCAAGGTTGTACACCCCGGGTTGATTGAGGGGGAGAGAGAGTGAACGTTGGTGGCTGTGACGGCTAACAGGGGGCGAGTTTTACCCAGGTTCGGCCCCTCGAGGTGAGGTAAAGACCTACTCCTGCTTGTCTGGAATTATTGAGGTGGCTACAATGGCGAGATGCAATCTCGCTAGGGTTTGCTTGCTCGTTGCTTGACCTAGACGACGCACCCTCCTGGCCTTTATATCACAGGCCAGGTCTCGGGTGGACGGTGCAGATTGCACGTTACAAGATAAGGAAAACTCTCATCGGCCTAACCGACTACTTGGGCCACCCGGTATACTTCATGGGCTTCAATGGGCTTCACTTGGCGTGACCCAGGTATCACCACCGTGGGGCACCTGAAAGGTAGCCCCACGACAGACGGGCATTCTTTCACTCAAGCACACTACACAGTTCTACAAAGTTCCACCTTCGTGGCTCCGTATATCGAGGTACACAAGAATAGTGTACGCTCCAAAAACCCAGGGAAGCCTGACTCCTGGATTAAACAAAAACACATGGAGACTTTCGGCAGTTGGTTGCGATTACATCTCATGAATGACACCGATGTTGGAGATCAACTCTACTTATTGGCCGCGTCACCATCTTCGACTGTATTGACTTTCCAAGGGTACGAGATAAATGGGAATACATTTTACACGATTGCCCAAGATAAAAAGAGTACCAACCAAAACAGTGGTGTTCGTTTTGATGCAACAGACGAGAATGGACAAAAGGACACATACTATGGTTACATAGAGGAGATATGGGAACTTGACTATGGACCTACTTTTAAGGTCCCTTTGTTTCGGTGCAGTTGGGTCAACATGAATGGAGAAGGGGTAAAGGTAGACCAGCTGTACGGAATGACAACAGTGGATCTCAAGAATCTTGCGTACAGAGACGAACCATTCGTCCTAGCCAATGATGTGGCTCATGTTTTCTATGTGAAGGATATGAGCTCCAGATCGAAAAAAAGAAAAGATAAGGAAACAAATACAGCACATGATGAGCCAAAGCGTCACATAGTTCTTTCAGGAAAAATAAACATCGTGGGAGTCGAGGACAAGACAGACATGTCAGCAGACTATAATAAGTTTGATGAAATTCCGCTATTCACAGTGAAAACTGACCCAAGCATCCCGTTAAATAATGAAGAAACTCCATGGTTAAGACCGAAGAAGCGATCATGATCTAAGTATGAGTGTAATAGTATATAAAACAATTTATGTATGAGTGTTCTCAAAACCTTTTTATGTATGAGTGTTGACAAAAACTGGTGAGAAGTTCGTGTACAAAACACACGGTATCACCTGCATACAAACCGTATTCGGTCGATGAACTGAAGGATTTCTAGATAGAACAAAACACACGGTATCACCTGCATACAACCCTACTGTGGCTAGAGAGTGCCCGCATATCAAATGCACCGTATGGCGTATGCAGGTGAAACCGTTTGATTTGTATTCGGTCGATGAACTGAATGATTTCTAGATATCCGCTTCACTCTTTCTGCTGCAACAAAAACGGGCATTCGATCCAAGCAGCGGTAAGACTTCTCTAATGATCTGCAACCGTCCCAAAAAGTGTTGGGGATATACCAGATCATCAAAGAAGCCTTGCAGCTGCTTGGATCCGACCGAGGGGCATGGCTACCACTTCCACCACCACCACTCCCACCTCCTCGGCAATTCATCATTGTGTCACCCTAATCCAGTGGTTGGATTCAACCTACCCGAGGGCTTGTGTTTCCAACAGCGTCGTTGTGTTGTCCTTATTCACCGACCTATAGGAGGTGGCTCCAATGGCTGGCCGACGAACAAGGACAAACACAATAATGCTAGGGAACATGCCAGCGGGTAGGCTAAATCCAACCATTGGGTTCGATGGCAAAGGTAGACGCTCGTTGTGTGCCGTTCGCTGCAGGGACATCGCTATTTATAGGCGATTAGAAGGTGTACCTGTGGATGAGGTGGGAGTGCAGATCCAACAGCTCACAAGCCCTCAAAAGAAACACACCCCTGATCCAACGGCTCGCAAGCGCTTGAAAGAAACACACGATCCGTGTGCTTCTTTAGTCCCGGTTGGTAACACGAACCGGTACTAAAGGCCCTGATCCAACATCTCACAAGCGCTTGAAAGAAACACACGATCCGTGTGCTTCCGATCCAACGACTCACAAGCGCTATAAAGAAACACACGATCCGTGTGCTTCTGATCCAACGGCTCACAAGCGCTCTAAAGAAACACACGATCCGTGTGCTTCTGATCCAACGGCTCACAAGCGCTCGAAATAAACACATGATCCATGTGGGCCACGCTCGGTGCAGAGGGAGCCGGCCCCCGAGAAGGTGGTACGTCGCCGTATCAGGGAGGAGGATGAGCACGTCCGTCGCTACATGTATCTATTGGATAGGCAGTATGACAGTAGGTGGTCGTTTCTTCAGAGGGTTCCTTCTCACGTGAGCTATGACCCTGTGAGGGTTCCTTCTCTTTGGATGCGCAGCGCCGGCGGCTCAGCACCCCGCGGTTCAGGAACCGGTCAAAGTTAGTTTCATAGTATGTGATCGCCATATCTTCTGATTGCGATCCAACAGCTCAGAAGCGCTGGAAAGAAACACACCTTTGATCCAATGGCTCACAAGCACTTGAAGGAAACACACGATCCATGTACTACTTAATCTCAAACAAAGTTGGATTTGATATAAATATATAGATTATATTTTTTTGAACAATTTGATATATTATTTGTATTTTTCTAATAAACAGATCAAAAGATATTAAATTTATAAGTTTAACTAATGTCTTAATGAATTTATAAGTTTATTACAATTTTTTAAAACTTAATCTCAAACAAAGTTGAATTTGATATAAATATATAGATTATATTTTTTTAACAATTTGATATATTATTTGTATTTTTCTGATAAACAGATTAAAAGATATTAAATTCATAAGTTTATTCCATTTTTAAACTCTTTATTAAAAAAATACCTTTAGTCCCGGTTGGAACCACCAACCGGACCTAAAGGTATTTTGGCGCGCGCCTTTTCGGTGCCGCCGAAAATTGCCTTTAGGTCCGGTTGGAGGCACCAACCGGGACTAAAGGGTTGGCCTTTAGTCCCGGTTGGTGCCACCAACCGGACCTAAAGACCCTTTGGTCCCGGTTGGGGCCCTGAACCGGGACTAAAGGCCTTTAGTTTAACTGCCCGCGCCCTTTCTCTCCCCCAAATCCTCTCATTTTCTTCTAAGGACCAGCGCGCGGAATCCCCAATCTCCTGCCGTCAGGCTGCCGAATTTTTTCGGCCGCCCCGCTCGCCGTCCGCCGCGCCGCCGCTCGCCGCTCGCCGTTCGCGCCGTCCGCTTGCCGTCCTCCGTCGGGCCGTAGCCGTCTTCCCCGTCACCGCGCGTCGTCGTCCGGCCTCCACGCGCCGCCGTCGGCCTCCACACGCCGCCGTCGGGCCGACCTCTCACTCGCCTCCTCCGTCGGCCTCCACGCGCCGCCGCCGGGCCGTCGCCGTCTTCCCCGTCAAGGTGAGCCGCGCGCGCGCAAGCCCCCCTCCCCCTACCGCAGGGCTACGGCCGTTTGAGCATTGTTAGATGAAAAATATTGTGACAGAAAAAATCCGTGTGGTAGCTTCCGATGAAAAATATTGTGACAGAAAAATATTGCTAGATGAAAAATCCGTGTAGTTTTCTAGATGAAACATTTTTCATTGGTGCAGAAAAAATATTGTTAGATGAAAAATATTGTGACAGGAATATTTTTTAATTGGTGCAGAAAAAATATTGTTAGATGAAAAATATTGTTAAAATCTGAATTTCCAGAAAATGTTAAAATGGCAGAAATTAAGATGAATTTGTAATTGCAATATCTTTAGTTATTTGTAATATCAATGTTATGCATGTGAGCCATTAGTATGATATTTAGGCTTTCAAATTTCACTTAGATTGTTTTACACTTAGATGTTTAGGCCGGGCATGGTTATGGTTTATTGAAAAGTTGATTGAAAAAATTGTTTTAGATGAAATTAATATTTACTATCATGATTTGTGTAATAGAAATATTTACTATCAAGAGGGAAAGGTTGCAGGAATTTTGTATTAGCTTATATTGTATTATATTAGTCTCTTATATTTGTGTAATAGAAATATTGTATCAATTTTGTATTAGCTTATATTGTATTTATTAGTCTCTTATATTTTATTAGAGAGGGAACTTGTATGAAACTTGTATCAATTTTGTATTAGCTTATATTGTATTATATTAGTCTCTTATATTGTATTAGTCCAACATTGTATGTTCAAGTGATATATATCACGACGACGCTTAGGAACAACGGGCGCAGCAACGCGCGCCTTTCCTTTTAGTACCATTTTGCAGCAACACGGCAGAGACGGCTCCGAAAATAACCTTCGCATTTTGCAGAAACCATGGATCTAGTCGGTAGAGATGAAAATGACGAACATATCCTCGAGGATATGATCCGCGGCGACGATGTCGCAAGTCAATTCCTGAACGAGTCCGGTGAGGGGGATGAGTCTCTCAACCGAGGTGACGGCGGCCCCGACGCCTGGGAAGAGGCCGTACTCGGTGAGGGGGAAGCCGACGAGGCAGAAGCCGGTGGCTCGGGTGCCACATTGATCAACACAAACTCCGAAGAGGTGCATATATATATTTATATTAATTAATTTAACCTCCGTTGTCTATATACACATATTAACGGTCTTTCTTCTTTTAGCCCTCCGGATCGAGCAAGTCCACTGCGAGGACGAAACGAGGACCAACCAGAAAGTTGGAGGACAATGTCCGATACAGGATCGAGGTGGTCGCTGCAGACGGCGAACCCATTGCTCCAACAGATGTCAAACATAAGTTTGTGAAGCAATGCGGCGTCATTGTTAGGGACTTCGTCCCGATCACCATCCAAGAATGGAATAAGCCAAAGGATCGTGATCTTACCTGGCTCGGCGACGAAGGAAAAAAACACATTTTTCAAAAGGTCATGCATAATTTCACCTTGTCGTGGCCAGAGGTGGATCCAGAGGAGGGGGAGCCATCTGAGGAGCAGATGGATAAACTTAAAAAAGAGCTAGTAGATAAAGTCAAGGCGTGGGCTCTTAAGAAGATGGCCGAGCTATTTAAAAAATATAAGAAGAGATTGTACACCGACTATGTGTTGAAAGGAAAAACTCCAGATTTCGATCGAGGGTACGAGAAGATAAGAGACTATTGGGATGAATTTGTAGCGTACAAGAAATCGGAGCCAGCTCTGGCAAAGTCTGAAATAAATAAGGCAAATGCTGCTAAGAAGAAGTACCACCATAATATGGGGCCCGGTGGCTACGCCCGTTCCATGCCTAAGTGGGACAAAATGGAGAAGGACCTGCTGGATCAAGGGATTGTACCAGAGCCTGTTAGAGATGGATGGATCGAGCGGTCCCGAAATTGGTTCTACGAGCATGGGGGCACACTGAACGCTTCTACCGGGGACTGCATATATAACAAAAGACACAAGGATAATCCTCTACTACCCATCGATGACATTAGAAAAGCAGTAAAGGATGTTGAAGTGGGACGATTCCGTCCCGATAAAGAGAATGACGAGCTTGCACGCGCCCTTGGGAATCCCGAACATGAAGGACGAACACGAGGCACCCCAGGCTCCAAGCCGTGGGCACATGGGTTTCCCGTGGAAAGGAAATTATGGCCCGACAGAAGTCATATGAGGAGAAAGGTAAGGGAGCAACAAGAAGAAGCCGAGAAGGCAGACTGGCTCCGCGTGCTAGAAGAAGGGTACAAGCGGCAGCAGGAGCAAATCGACCGACTTAGCCAGCAAGGCACTCTCGCCCTATCTTAGCAGCACGTCGATGCTACCGCCCCATCGAATCGGAGAAGCAGCGTGGCTTCGAGCAGGCTCGTTGATGATGATGACCTCTTCGTCGCTACCCAGTGGATGATATCACGGAGACCACAACTTGTGAGCTACATGTGAAAGTGATAAACATAAGCATGAAGGTGGCGGTCGGCTATGCCGTACCTATTGCACCTACACCAACTTTCCATTGCTCCCCTGTTCCTCTTGGCTGCGCTATTGTCGGGGTGGATGAAGTTTTTAAAGGATTTGAGGAGCTAGATCACCCCGCAGGTGAAGATGGGGAGATCGTTGAACTTGGAGAAGCCAGAAAAAACACCATTCTATGGTGAAAGGAATTAATCGTGCTTCCAAGGCCATCGACTCCTCAGAGTAGCGATCCAGCGCAACACTCTCCAGCGCAACAGTCTTCTCCGCCGTCGCCGCCTCAGGCGCCGTCTCCGCAGCCTCAGTCTCCAGCGCGTGAGTCTCCGGCTCTCCGCCGCCTTAGTCTCCAGCGCGGCCGTCTCCGCCGCCTCAGTCTCCGCCGCGTGAGTCTCCGCCACCTCAGTCTCCGGTGCGTTGGGGTAGGTTGGGGTTGGATAAGAACCGATTACCGAAACGTAAGTTAGCACCCCTACCAAAAATACCTCACAAGAATATGGTCAAGAGACCTTACGACCGTACACCGAAGGAAAATGCGGTGTACGCAGAAGCCGAAAAGGTCGCGTGGTTTGCTAAGTTGAAGGAGAAATCGAAAAAGTTTCCCGACACCCCAGAAGAGCATGCAAAGTCGTAGCAATGCTGAAGAATATGCAGCAACCCCCGCCAGCAGAAGAACCAGACTACGAACGCTCTATTCATAAGGCGACGAAACGGAAAGCAGAAAGATCAGTTCCCCAGCTCGGAACACAGAAAAAACAATCAGTTGCCCGCTCAAAGTGGTCTCCAATACCGAGGCGGGGTCGAGCAGAGTACGAACCGTTGTTCCGATCGACGACAAGTCTTGTACACCTGAGATTGTTGCCATGTTCGGAGAAGCAGCCGCTGCTCAGGGCTTGACTATTCATCAGTACTTAGACCGAATAGATTATCAGAAAGTTGCAGACTACACATACAAGGACGGGCGTCCTCTCGTCAAACCTGAGTTGGTCAAAGATCTACCAACAAAAATGCGAAGATTGCATAATTGGTACATGGCAGCCTCAAAGAGAGGGGGGGATTGGCTCTACATTAAATATGATAACAAGGCTTTCGGGTCTAGAAATGGAGTGACAATGATTCAATTTTCTGAATTATTTCAGTTGTTCCAACAAAAAGCCCTCGACAAAGCTATAATCAGTGCCTATTGTCTGTAAGTATTATTTCTGTAATTAATTTTCTTGCTAGCTCACCTCGTTCATTGTATTTTATAATCTTACTCATCACTATATTAATTATGCAGAATGAAGATTCTCCAATGCAGAAGAGGACAAATCTATGACATTGGGTTCATTGACCCAAATGTCGTTCATGAAAAAGTTCTTGTTGAACATTACCAAGATACAGAGAATAACTTGGTAAATGCATTCTTGTTTAACGAAACCAAAAGAGAGATACTATTTCCATATAACTTCGAGTAAGTGTTACTGTCTTGTACACATTATTCTATTTCGCTTAATTTCTCGATGTTAAGTTTATAATTGATAACTTATGCATGCGCAGCTTCCACTTTATTCTGCTAATCATTGTGCTGGACAAAGGAACAATACAAGCCATGGACTCGAGACGTCATCCCCTTGAGCACTGGGAGAGCATGGAGATATGCATCCAGAGGTAATTTCAATCATTATGTCAGTATATTGATAGCAATTAATTAATATATAACTCCTTTATTCATTTTCTTTGCCGGACAGGGCTTGGAAACGATTCACTACAGCTGCCAAGGATAGGGGTGCTTGGGCGGAGAAGCTTGACTTTAAAAGATTAGATGTAAGTACTACTAGCTATATCCGTGCATCATCTATTTGATTCTAGTTTCAAATATCATTACAATTCTTGATTTTTATTTTCATTGAACTTTGTTCCTGTAAAGTGCTTGGAGCAGCCAGAGGGGACAAATTTATGTGGATACTACGTCTGCGAGTTCATTCGTCAGACTGTGTTGTGAGAAGGGCAGAATTTTAAAACAACTTGAAGTGAGTATGCAATATTCACAATTTTTGTTTATTGCCATCAATTTTGTTTTTTTCATTCATATATATTGACCACTTTTTTAATTAGATCGAACGGTTACGAGACGGCCTTCTACAATGGATCGTGTCGAGCAATCCAGAAGAATTGCCGGATTTATAGATGCAGAGGTCCTAAATAAGAATGGAGAATACTATACTGATTCTAATGCATATGCGGAAGTAGAAGATGATGTGTTTACATTACGAGGTGATCGAGTGTAAAAAAGATGTGACGACGATCGTGTGTGTAATATATTTGTGACGATGATGTTTAATATATAGTGGTTCCCCATATTGATTCTACATTTTGGTATTTTAATTTCATTTTTTTTACATAATCAAATAGGTCTTACTTTTCTGAACATTTTGGTATTTTATTCATATTTTTATGAATTACAGAATAAGCATTATTGATTCTACAAAATTAAACCTTTTTCTGGAATTTGTGAAAAAAAAAATTCGTCCAATAGTCCCGGTTCGTATTACGAACCGGGACTAAAACTCCTGGGCCCGACGGCAGCGGAGGGGCCACGTGATGCCGGCATTAGTCCCGGTTGGAGTCCCAACCGGGACTAGCTTTAGTCCCGGATTGCTAGTCCCGGTTGGGGAACCGGGACTAATGGCCCAACCAAACCGGGACTAATGCCCCTTTTTCTACTAGTGTATGTATCTAGAAATTTTAAAAGAACGCCTCTACAATGGGGTTGGAGAGAGAATCTTTGAGTTGGTGGCCAAGTTGCCTTCTAGCTAGCTAGCTTGATTGTCCGGACTAAAACTCATATTTCCTAATCGACAGTATTTTCTATTTTGTTAGAACTTCTTAGACAAGTGTCAACATCTATACAATATGTACGGATTATTGGCGAGTGCATGTGTGGTGGCGAGGAACTAGAAACAGATCAGCTATCGCTCTGTTTTTTCATGTGTGATGATTAATCCTTTAAAGCATATCTCTTGATATAGTCATGGAGTAGATCTTTGGTCTATTCTTGGCGGATGTTTCCCTTTTTCTTTTCCGTGTTTTGTAACTTTCTCCTATAATTATAACTTATGTCAGTGAAACAACATAAAAATGAATACCAAGTCAAGAATGCAGTCATTGAATTGTTTTCATGAACTCCATGATTGTTTCTATTTGAATACAAAGGGAACATAATTTTCATTATTAAATAGTGAAAAGCATACATCATCACCATACTATGATATCAATCATACAAATAACATATCTTGTCATGATTCACAAGGAAAACAACTCACTTCTGAGGCACAAATACATGCCATTTATTCTATAAACTATTACATATTATCTTTCTCATGTATATATAGGTGTAAACACCTGCAGAATAATCAGTAGTTGTTGTTGTCCTCCCAGAACTGAGACTGGAGCCAATGAATCAGGTCCTTTTCCACCTGAAACGCCCTGGCCAAAACATCATCCGAAATTGGTGGCTTTGATCCAAATACTGCATTGGCAATACTAATAACACCAGGGTTTTGGCTGTTGAGTGATGACAACGCAGCAGCTAGCTTGTCATGCGCTAAGTTCATTTGGAAGTGGATCATTGCCTTTGGAAATACGAATACATCCCCCTTCTTAACCACCTTAGAGAAGAGCCTGTTTGGGTTAGACGTGACAAATCCAAGGTAGAGAGTTCCCTCAAGCACGGTGAGAAGCTCAGTGGCACGTGGGTGTACATGTGGCGTTGTGGCGTGTTCACAATTCACACCCAATGGTCCATAGTCGATGCGTGCGAGCGAGATGCCGAGGGTGTTGAGGCCGGGGAAATTGACGACGTTGACGTTGGTGACGTTGGACCCGACATTGCTCTTCATAGTATCTCTGGGTTGGTCAAGCATGGCTGGATTGAAGAAGTCGTCGGAGTTGACGGCCATTGAGTCCTTGCAAGGAAATCCGTTTACAAACACTGCATGCAAAGAGGAAGTAACACGTTAAGAAAAGTAGTAAATCTATGGTTTGAGTAAGTAGAAATAATCTTTTTTTTTTAGTATCCACCTAGCTTCAAACACGATTACTGATATACAGCAAGAACATCACAGCATCATTTGAATTAAATAAAGACACCCGTACATAACCTTATGCATATATGTACATACCTGATGACTTCATGTCAGCAACACAGAAGTCTTGGAGAGGGCTAGGATCATAGGCAGTGGCCTGCCATGAAACTAGTGCAAGAAGGCCAATGAAGACAAGCATGGAGGAAGAGGAGGCCATTGTGCACTACAGGAATGAGCCCAGGTGCCGACGGCTTTTTGCCGTCGGCCTAGCACCTTTTGTCGTCGGCGTAGTACCCCGTAGACATAGGTAAATATACCGTCGGCGTAGGCTACGTCGACGGTTTTGCCGTTGGCATAACTTTCCATACGCCGACGGCAAAGCCGTCGGCTTAGGTTTTCCAATTATTTTTAATTTTTTAATTTTTTTTGAATTCTTTTTATCTTTTTAAAATTCTTTTTATTTGTATTTCGAAATTTTCGACTTAGTCACACACTTAATCCTTAATTGCACACCTAATTATTATAGGTCAAACTACTTACCCAAGTCAAACTTCCCAGTCGGTCACCCATTCTCCAGCCTGAGCACGCCTAACTTTTGAGTTCCTTCCAACCTAGCTTCCAAATGAGAAATTAGAACTTACTGATATTAGTACCCTATCAATCATATTAACCCCTCGGTTATGATGTTACACTTTTTATTGTTTAAATTTAAAAAAATTGTTTGAGTAAAGTAACAATGATTATGTAATAGTATATTTCAAATAAATAACAATAAAATGAATTTTACTTTATTTTTTTCTTTTTACATTTAATATGGAATAATTCATATCTTTAAATTCGTAAATCGAAATTTGACAAATAAAATACCTAAATCGATTAGAAAAATGAGAGGAATTCAAATATTTCATCCATATCATCTTTTGCATCACAAAAACCTTTGGATATAAAAACATAGTTAGGTATTTCAAATATTTTAAATAAGTTCCTGGCGATTTCGCTGGAAGTGGGTCTCGGTTTCGGGATAGCGTTAGACATAATTAATTCAAAAAAAATCAAAAAAATAGAAAACCTTCACATGGCATCCTTTTATTTGACCTACCATCTGGAAAAAACTATAAACATGAGTTATGGAGGTTTTTATAAAAAAACCTTCACAGAAATGAGCTATGAGGTATAAAAATGTATGGTTTTCGATTGAAATAAGCTAGGGTATGACATTTAACATAGCAAAAAATATCAGAATGAGGCAATATTTGACACACTGGTGTATCTTGGTTGTATAATAGTATTGACTAAGGGTTTTAGGGTTTTCGTTGAATAAAAAAATCCAGTTTTCATTTTTAGTGTCAAAACAGGCTTTTTTGTGAAGCAGCTACCAAAACGGCTCACCGAAAGAGGAACATCTAAATAGATAGAAAATAGTAGACCATCTTATAAGTGCATTTAACCCTGGGTTTCGATATAAAAACATACTTAGGTGTTTCAAACATTTTAGATAAGTTCCTGCCGATTTCGCTGGAAGTGGGTCTGATTTGTACTACGAGTGCTGCATAGTTTGGTCATGATTTTTTGAAAAAATCACTTTTAGATCCACAATGTATACTTTCTTTAGAGATCTTTGACGGTTTTTGCTGGATCGAAGTTACGGTTAGGTTTAGGTTTATCGTTAGGGTTTACGGTCTCGGTTTCGGGCTAGGGTTAGACATAAATAATTCAAAAAAAATCAAAAAAATGGAAAACCTTAACATGGCATCCTTTTATGTGACCTACCACCTGGAAAAAATTATAAACATGAGTTATGGAGTTTTTTATAAAAAAAACCTTCACAGAAATGAGCTACGAGTTATAAAAATGTATGGTTTTCGACTGAAATAAGCTAGGGTATGACATTTAACATAGCAAATAATGTCGGAATGAGGCAATATTTGACTCACTGGTATATATTGGTTGTAAAATAGTATTGACTAAGGGGTTTAGGGTTTTCGTTGAATAAAAAACCCATTTTTCATTTTTAGAGTGTCAAAACAGGCTTTTTTTGTGAGGCAGCTACCAAAATGGCTCACCGAAAAAGAAACATCCAAATAGATATAAAATAGTAGACCATCTTATAAGTTCATTTAATCCTGGGTTTCGATATAAAAACATACTTAGGTGTTTCAAACATTTCTGATAAGTTCTTGCCGATTTCGCTGGAAGTGGGTCTGATTTGAACTACGAGTGCCGCATAGTTTGGTCATGATTTTTTTGAAAAATCACTTTTATATCCACAATATATACTTTCTTAGAGATCTTTGATGGTTTTTGCTGGATCGAAGTTACGGTTAGGTTTAGGTTTATCGTTATGGTTTACGGTCTCGGTTTCGGGTTAGGGTTAGACATAACTAATTCAAAAAAAATCAAGAAAATGGAAAACCTTCACATGGCATCCTTTTATTTGACCTACCACCTTAAAAAATTTATAAACATGAGTTATTGAGGTTTTATAAAAAATCATTTACAGAAATGAGCTACGAGGTATAAAGATGTATGATTTTCGACTGAAATAAGCTATGGTATGACATTTAACACAACAAAAAATATCGGAATGAGGCAATATTTGACACACTGGTGTATCTTGGTTGTAGAATAGTATTGACTAACGCGTTTAGGTTTTTCGTTGAATAAAAACCCCATTTTTCATTTTTAGTGCCAAAACAGGCTTTTTTTGTGAAGCAGCTACCAAAACGGCTCACCGAAAAAGCAACATCCAAATAGATAGAAACTAGTAGACCACCTTATAAATGCATTGTTTAAGTGCCAAAAATAATTTCCAAAATATTTTCATAAATATGATTTTTTATTTTTTAAGTGCCAAATATGACTTTTTAAGTAAGCTAGTACCAAAAATATGTTACAAAAAGTCATATGCATGGTGAAAAATATTATATTGATGTCATATTTGGAATCCTCTTATTTTTCTAATCGATTTAGACATTTTATTTGTTAAATTTTGATTTACGGATTTAAAGATATGAATTATTTCATATTAAATGAAAAATAGAAAAAAAATCATATCTATGCCGATGGCTTTGCCGTCGGCGTAGCCCTGTGAACCTATGCCGACGGCACGTCGGCACAACCATCCTACGCCGACGGCAAAGGTGTGCCGACGGCCACCTCGACCGGCTGGCCCGCCAGGAAGCTACGCCGACGGCCCCGACAAATTGCCGTCGGCGTAGCAGGTGGCCGTCGGCACCTGGCCTCATTCCTGTAGTGGTGGAGATGTTGTGTCCATTAAGGCATGGATATGTGTTGTTATATATAGCTGCTGATGGATGACTCAAGGTGTTGCAATGAAGCCATAGTGTGGTGACATGCATGATCGAACTCGCATGTGAGCAAACAGGACATATTGTCAACTACTCGTACATGCGAGCGGAAAAAATCAACCCGATTGAAATAGTCACTGCTATGTGCTAGAACTTGATTGGTTGTTCAACATCACAAGTTTTCCTTGGGAAAAAATATCGGTATCTACTCTATCAAGTAACCCGGCGTGTGCATGTGCTTACATATTTGAACGACCGAGTAGCAGCTAGGATGCACAAGGTGGCCGACCATCCTGCTGATTCTCCCTCTTTTGTACTGGATACATGCATAATATTGTCTCAGTTCCATTGGTAAATAGACGATGTTTTAGATGTAGAAACGATTTTTTATAATTTTGACCGTAAATTTTCACATGAATATGCTAGTGTGAAATTACGATGTTATGTACTGGGAAATGGGAATGACATATCTCAGAATCCATTCGTTCCATTTGAGCGGAACGACACGATTTTATTGATATTGACAAAATAAAGCAAGTTGTTCATGTCTTATAGCCCATGAAGAATTATTCGTTTGGAATGGTAGTCGAATAGACTGAAATGAATACGATCATCAACAATATATGGAAAGCACATACATCAAAGTTATCCAAAGTCCCCATCTCTAGTTCTATCTTTTACATCTCGGCGTTCCTCGATACTTATGGTGAAAAACTACACAACCTTGATTAACCTCAAAGGTACCGTTAGTTGGTGAATGTTCTGCGCAGTAGCTGAGGATGCGACCTTTGCAAGGCATGTTGTCAAACCATTGCATCATCAATCACCGCCACCACAACCATCGCTAAAACACGTGAAAGAAACCAAGATGATCCATTGAGTTTATTAACCTTTTACCCCAAGTTGTTCATTTGTGACACAGTTAATTTATGCTGTGAAAATGGAATAAACTCTAATCCATTGAACACTGAGACGCCGATCCGCCGGACCACAGCACAATATGCTCCTTAGTACTGTTAATTGGTCGGTATATGTGACAACCACGCCAGGGCGGGGATAAATCCGTAAAATCATGGTCTTATGTGTGCATTTGTTTGATCAACGTTAGAAATTTCAACGACTGAGTAGCAGATTGATTATAGTCATTTTCGTGTGCCACCTAACGATATATGTTTGATTGCGACATGGTAAAAAAAAGTCCTCACCATATCTTCATACTATCTATTCTACGAAACAACACGCAATGGTTTGCAAGTTTGTAAAATTGATATCTTATCCATATTAGTCGGTTCACTCATGTATGAATCAACTTTTGCTTTAGTTTCTAAATTACGAAAATGTGTATGTATGACTATTTTTCAGATACTAGTATAGTACTTACCAGGCATTGCCAGCCTCTTTGGACGGCATCAGAATTATTCAGAACTCCCACATATTGTTTGAAGGGGTGTGTAGTGTAGGATTAATTCCACCAAAGGGTGGTTAATTTCCACTAAATATATATAATTAGGATATTGCAATAGCCTCCGTGTACTAGTAGACAATTTGTTAAGAGTGCGCTGACGACGACTGCATGCTTTCGTAGGTTTGCTTGTAAGTTTGTAACCACTCCTAGAAAAAAATGATGACCAAGTACAGTGATGGAAAAGTCAGTGATCGATAGTGATAGAAGTTATAATATATATATGTCCGGTGGTTGTGTTTAGGTTCATAAGAACGATCATCATAAGTTCTGTGATTCGTGTACAGTTTATCAGGGAGATAGAAGGAGTATATGGATAGATTTTCGTTTATCTTTTAGTGACCCGGTCGTCTCGCCAGTTTAGCGTATATCCATTCTTTATTTTAGATAGATCTCTGCACTCTGTAAATGATTCTGAACTTCGTCTGGAACAGCTTCCTGGCCGGCACCGGGGACATCGCCACCTCGTCGGACTTCGACGTGAAGTGCATGCCGCTCAGGATCACCACCTCGGAGGGGGAGCAAAGAGGTGCTGTGGCGCAGATGCTTCGAGCCGGTGGTGTCGTCCGTCTCCTTGTAGTGGAAGTTCCGGTGGCACCAAAGCCCCTGTTAAAAATTACGAAGTCGTTCTTGGGCCTAACTCTGTGACAAACAATATTAATTATTGGATCAGTTTAATACTACGCACTAGAATTACCGTAACATATCTCAAATAATAGTAGAAGGGAATATGCACTTCGCCGCATTGGTAAACAACGGTCACTAGTACAGATCATTTTACGTTTAGGATGGACCATCGCACAAGATTTGTCTTACCATCACTATGCGAGAGTGGGCGATGGTATGGTCAATCGCAAGCAATTCGTAAATCATGTGCGATGGGTGCCCACATTGCACATGATTCATCTATGAAAATCGTGTGCGATGAGTGATGCCATAACACATGTCTTTTTCTTCGCAGATGTTTACCTTTTTTATTTTCCAGGTTTTGTAACTTTCTCCTACAATTATAACTTTTCTCAATCTTAGTGAAACAACATGCAAGCCTTTTGCATGCTCTTGAAAATGAATACCAAGTCCAGAATGCACAGTCATTGAATTGTTTTCATGAACTCCATGAATGTTTCTATTTCAATAACAAGGGAACATATTATTCATTATTAAATTCTGAAAAACACACACCATCACATCTTATGATAACAATCGGACATACAACATATCTTGTCACGGTTCACAACCAAAGTAAAATCCTCGCATCTGGGAGGCACACATACATGCCAATGCCATTTATTCTTTATGCTATTACATATTAACTCTCTCGTATTTATAGGTGTAAACACCCAGAGAATAATCAGTAGTTGTTGTTGTCCTCCCAGAACTGAGATTGGAGCCAGTGAATCAGGCCCTTTTCCACCTGAAATGCCGTGGCCAAAACGTCATCAGAAATTGGTGGCTTTGATCCGAAGACTGCATTGGCAATACTAATGACCCCAGGGTTTTGGCTGTTGAGTGATGACAACGCGGCAGCTGGCTTGTCATGCGCTAGGTTCATTTGGAAGTGGATCATAGCATTGGGAAATACGAATACATCCCCCTTCTTAACCACCTTGGAGAACAGCTTGTTTGGGTTGGACGTGACAAATCCAACGTAGAGTGTCCCCTCAAGCACGGTGAGGAGCTCGGTGGCACGTGGGTGTACATGTGGTGTGTTCACGCCCAATGGTCCATAGTCGATGCGTGCGAGCGAGATGCCGAGGGTGTTGAGGCCAGGAAAATTGATGACGTTGACATTGGTAACGTTGGACCCGACCTTGCTCTTCATAGTATCCCTGGGTTGGTCGAGCATGGCTGGATTGAAGAAGTCGTCGGAGTTAATGGCCATTGGATCCTTGCATGGAAATCCGTTTACAAACACTGCATGCAAAGAAGTAACACGAAGTTGAGAAAGTAGTAAATGTGTGGTTTGAGTAAGTAGAAATATTCTTTTGTTTTAGTATCAACATAGCATACAAAATAAACCCAAGAACATTACAACACCATTGAAACTAATAAAAGACACTCACACATACCCCCTGTGCGTATATAGACATACATACCTGGCGATTTCTTATCGGCGACGCAAAAGTCTTGGAGAGTGCTAGGATCATAGGCGGCGGCCTGCCATGAACCCAGCAGTGCAAGAAGGGCGATGGTGATAAACAGGGAGGAAGAGGAGGCCATTGTGAAGATGTTGTGTCCATTGAGGCAAGGATAGGTGCTCTTATATATAGCCGCAGATCGGCAGATGGATGCCTCAACCTCAAGGTGTTGCAATGAAGCAATCGTGTGATGACATGCATGACTGTGAGCAAACAGGACATTTTGTCAAGTACGTACATGCGAGAGGAAATCTTCCATCCGATTGAAACGGTCACCGCTATATGTGCTAGAACTTTATTGGCTGTTCAACATCTCAAGTCTTCCTTGGAAAAAAATATAGGTATCTACTCCACCAAGTAACCATTTCGAATGACCGAGTTGTACGTAGTAGTACGCAAAAGGTGGCCGACCATCTGCTGATTCTTCTCCTCTTGTTCAGGCAGGACAGGCTCCATCTCCGGGCGGTGCCATCTAGCCCATGCTCTCATCATCATCGTAGATCAATTAACCTGAAATATGCATGGCAATGGATCTCTGAATACTCTTCAATTTAAACGTACGATGTTTTAGATACATGGTTTTGAACACATTATTTTGACCGATATTCAGATGAACAAGCTAGCTAGTGTGGAATTCTAGAAATATTTCTAGTGCCGGACCACAACACAACATGCTCTCTAGTCTCTAGTGTCGGTTGCATCAGTGTACTTGTGCTGGGTCCATAGAGATGAAACGTTCATGGACCTTACGTGTGCATGTGCTTGACTGACGTTAGACTACTGAGTACCAGTTTATAATCATTTTCATGTGCCACCTAACGATGTTGGATCACGACCTGGTAAAGAAAACTCATCATCATAACGTCATACTATCTATCTACGCAATTGTTTTTGCATGTTTGTAAAGTTGATGCATTATTTATATTGTCAGTCCACTCGCGTGTGAATCAACTTTTCAACAATTAGTTTCTAAATTACAAAAAAAATTATGTATCATTTATGGTTATATTACTGATAGTATCATGCACTACGAACATATTTTGGATGTGTCAGAATTTTTTTCAGAACTCCTAAATAATTTTGATGGAGTGTTTCATGTGTGGTGTAATTTCTCAGAAATGTTAAGATGCACAAGCGACTCCTTTTAACTTGAGCTAATTTTCCGCAAGACTAACGTAAGCTCTGTGATCCATGCAGCATTCGTGTATCGCTATATCATGGCAAATACAAGGATGGTATATCTGTTATATGCTAAAAGTAATATAAAATGTCTAATAGAGCCACCACCAAATCATTCAAAGTATTTTTGATATTTACATCTGAAATTTGCGCCTAAGATTAACCAGATTATAGACCCAGATCTATGTTACAGACGTTTTTGTACTATTGACATTAGTCGTATGGGCCACAAGTTAAATTCAATAGTTCCGTATTGAATATATCCACCGGCCGGTCACCAAGAAAATATCCATCGATTTTTTTTTCCGTAACACACTGTACGCAACAGCAGAATCTGCATTTGGGGTCATATAAACACAATGCTGAGCAGATCAATGAAATTTTCCACTAGGAAAGAAAAGATAAGTAAATGCATTGTTTATATAATGCTTTCACAGCCTCTGACCTTCCAGAGGATCAAAGCTAATATAAATGTGATTCTCAAATATCGTTCTACCTGGGGACCAATGAGTTTATATGACCGCATGCCAGACAAGTATTTTATAAAGAGCAAGACTTCTCCAAGCAAATGTTGAATAACCTATTCATCATTTTTTCTGTGTCTTAGAATTATCCAATCCCAATTTTCATGGATTATCCTTAGTGTATATACTTATATGAATGCGAATTGATAGGTATAGGCATGGAAGACACCGGGACTATCTTGTTCGGCACTATCGAAGTGAGGTCCTCTTATCTTGTTCAATTCGCTAGTGCGCATGTGTGGAGGCGGGGGAGACGCAAGGCTGTGCTGAAGGGTTTCTTATGGTGGGTGTTCATGTTCGTTGTGGCTCAATCTCGCTGCTAGTTTCATCATGGCACTACGGATTACAACCGGCATCCGGCGGACACACAAATCTACGTCAACTGCATCTTCACCGTGTGGCATGCCGTTTGACTTTCTTATAGTATTTTCAAATCCATGGGGCTTAGCAAGAGTGCAACTTCCTGCAAAATCACCCGGAAATGAACACGTACCGACTAAAGCGGATATATCACAGGAAACAAAGACGATTTTCGACTCATATGCAAATCACACGATCCGTAGGTAGATACTTAAATGGCGTGGATCCTAGGTTTAAACTCTTCAGTATGATGGGCGCGATTGCCGTTATTTGATCGATGTGGCTATGCAGAAATGACAAGGTTTTTAACGATAAAAATACTTCTGTTATGAGGGTTATCTATCGGTGTACAGCTACGCTACGAGCATGATCGGCACTGCAGCGTGTGGAGAACCAAGACTTATTTTTGGATGTGGCGTCGAGGCTGGAGGCTGTGGCCAGGGAGTTATTCTCCCGACATGGATGGCAACATAGAATCCGGATAGGCTTACCAACATCTTAGGTGGATCTACAATTTCTCACTGTGATATGTAATTCGTCTTTTTTACTTTTTTCTAAATTGGTTACTGCTGAACTGGTGGTCGTTGTGTGCATCCTAACTATACAGAGGTCGGATGTAATGCTTAAAACTCTTTAGTAATAAAATTCCTTCATAAAAAAAAATATAGGTCTTCAATCTTGATCTCACTACTAGCGATAGCTTGCTAGGTCTTTGCATCATAGGAAACACATACATAGCAACACAAACGGATGCGGTAGAGACGATTGGCCGGTCGACTTGCGAGCCATGGGGCCAGGGCCGTGCCAGGAGGAGTGCGGCCGTGCGTCCGCATAGGGCCCATAAATTTCAGGGCCCAAAGTTAATGAATAGGCCTATGTAGACATGGGCTGTAGAAGTCCATCCGTTCTGCTCAAAAAAAAGAAGTCCATCCGTTGCAGGGTGGCTTACTGGGCGGACATTACCTGGACCCATCGCTCTGGCGTGTGGGCGTATGAATTCCGATCGCCAGCGACTCGGTGGATCGATCTCGCGTCCGCTATTTCTCGCTCTTTGCGAGCGGGAGTAAGGACTCGCCCGCAACGATCCGCGTCATGGGCCGGCCCATCTACCGCACGTTCGTTTCTTTTGCTTCCTTTTCGTTTTTCTTCTTTGTTTTTTTTTGCGGTTTCTTTCCTTTTTCCTTTTCTTTGTATTTTTCCTTGGTTCTATTTTCTTTGTTTTACGCTTTGTTCATTTTTATTTCTTATTTCGTTTTCCTTTTTATTTTCGTTTTTACATTTTACTCATTTCTGGTAATACAAGAATATATATTTTTTAACGCTTGAACATTTTCAAAAGAACTTTGCTTTTTGTGAATAATAAATATATTTTTTTGGACCCATCGAGCTACTTTCGGTTTACAATTATTTTAAATTCTTCTAAATTTTAATTTCTTTTCGATTCACTTTTATTTTCGGTTCATCGATATTTTTTGTTCACTATTATTTTCGGTTCACCGTTATTTTTTGGTTCATAGGCATTTTTGGTTCACCGGCATTTTCGCTCACTATTATTTTCGGTTCATCATTATTTTTGGTCGGTTCACCGGTATTTTTTGGTTGACTACTATTTCCAGTTCATCCGAATTTTAGTTTCTTTTTGTTCACTATTTTTTTATTCACGGTATTTTTTGTTCACTATTATTTTTGGTTCATCCGAATTTTAGTTTATTTTGGTTCACTATTATTTTCGGTTTACTGGCATTTTTGTTTCACCATTTCAGTTCACTTTTATTTCTGGTTCATCGACATTTCAGTTTAATATTATTGTTTATTTATCTGGATTTTTGGTTCATTATTATTTTTGGTTCACTTTTATTTTCCGTTCATCGACATTTCGGTTCACCATTATTTTCGGTTTATTTGGATTTTTGGTTCACTATTATTTTCGGTTCACTTTTATTTTTGGTTCATCGGAATTTTTGGTTCACTATTATTTTCGGTTTACTATTATTTTTGGTTTATCGGCATTTTTCTCAATATTATTTTTGGTTAACTATTATTTTCGGTTCACTTTTATTTTTCGTCATCGGCATTTTGGTTCACCGTAATATTCGGTTTCTCTGGATTTTTGGTTCACTATTATTTTCGGTTCATCGGCATTTCGGTTCACCATTATTTTCGGTTTATCTGGATTTTTCGTTCACTATTATTTTCGGTTCACTTTAATTTTTGGTTCATCGACTTTTTTGGTTCACCATTATTTTTTGTTTTTCCCATTTTCCTTTCCTTTTCATTTCTTTCTAGTTTCGTAATACATGAATACATTTTTGCCTACTTAATTATTCTTGAAATTCGATCCTTTATACAAAATGAACATTTTCAAATATAATAATTTTTAAAATTTGAACCTTTTTTCAAAATGAATAATTTTCAAATGTGTAACATTTTTAAAAAAAAATCTATTTCAGTTCACCAGTATTTCTGGTTCATTATTATTTTTAGGTTAATCCGAATTTTGTTTTTTTTTCATTATTATTTTTGGTACACCTGTATTTTTGGTTCACTATTATTTTCGATTCATCCGAATTTTTGGTTCACTATTAATTTTGATTCACCCGAATTTCTGATTCTTTTTCGGTTCATCGGCATTTTTGATTAACTATTATTTTTGATTTATCCAAATTTAGTTTCTTTTGTTTTACTATTACTATGGGTTCAACTGAATTTTTGGTTCAGTATTATAATTTTGTTCACCTGAATTTTTGGTTCCTTTTCGATTCACCCGCATTTTTGATTCATTATTATTTTCGGCTTATCCAAATTTTAGTGTCTTTTTGGTTCACTATTATTTTTGGTTCACTCGAATTTTTGGATCCTTTTCGGTTCACCTGCATTTTCGGTTCACAACAATTTTTGTTTTATCCAAATTTTAATTTCTTTTTGGTTTACTATTATATTTTGGTTCACCCGAATTTTCAGTTCCTTTATTATTCACCTGCATTTTCGGTTTGTCCAAATATTAGTTTCTTTTGGTTCTCTATTATTTTTGGTTCACCCGAATTCTTGGTTCATCCGAATTTTTGCTTCTTTTCGATTCACCGGCATTTCGTTTTACTATTATATTTTAGTTCACCCGAATTTTTGATTCCTTTTCGATTTACCGGCATTTTCGATTCACTATTATTTTCGGTTTATCCGAATTTTAGTTTCTTTTCGATTCTCTATAATTTTTGGTTCATCTGAATTTTTGCTTCTTTTCGGTTCCCCGGCATTTTCGTTTCACTATTATTTTCGGTTTATTTGAATTTTAGTTTCTTTTTGGTTCCCTATGATTTTTGGTACAGCGACATTTTTGGTTTACTATTATATTTTGTTCATTATTATTTCTGGTTCACGGGTAATTTTTTATCAGTCGAATTTTAGTTTTTGAAAATGGTTCATATATTAAAAATATTAATTTTAGAAAATGATTCCAATTTTTGAAATATTCATTTTAAAAATAATTCATATAATCATATATATTGAAAAATGTTTCAAATTTGAAAATATGCACACTTCTAAAAGTATAAATATTTGAAAATATGCATATTTTGAATATTTTTCTAAAATGTTCAAATTTATTTGTTAGAACGATTTCGGGAAAATCAGAAAAAATCGAAAGAAACGAAAGGTATGTAACGTACATGTTTATGTGGGGGCGACGTGTACAATCTGTTCGCGATTTTTTCCCGCAAGATACATACGCATTAGTGAGCACTGAGCGTATTCCCAAAAAAAAAAAAAAGAAGCAAGCTGCATGCGGAAGCGAGTGAAACGCGCTCACGCGCAGATATGATCTTTATGGGCCGGCCCTGAGTGATCCTAGCTAGCAGCTTACAGACGCGACTACGTAGAAACTGATTCGATTTGGCAAGATCGTAAGCACGTACGTGTTGAGCACATGTGGGGTCCGTTTAAAAAAAAGTCAGGCAAGGAAGCGATCGGTGAGCAAATTAGCATGTATGCACTAAAAGCCAAAACTGTTGATGTCATCCCGCATTAAATGCCAAATTTGAAAATTTAAAATGTTTTGTAGCTCAAACCGTTTATGCGATTTATGATCCGTTTTCACCGTTGGACTAGTCGCATCGAGATTTTCGAAACTAGATCCCATGTTAATATGTTTCGACGAAAAAAATTCGGACCCAAAAGTTACCAACCGCTAACAAGTTACCAGGCTGTACTATGTAAGTTACCACCCCACACACCGATCCATTTTGGACGCAACTATACAACGGATGATAACTCCATTAGTCCAGGGAGGGTAACTCCATAGATCTAGGGTGGGTAACTACATCACTACTGGGTGACAACTCTATCAGTTTAGGGTGAGCAATTCCATCAATTTATGGTGATTAACTCGATCAGTTTAGGATAACTCAATCACTATTGAGTGGGTGGGTAACTCCATCACTATTGGGTGGGTAACTCTATCGCTAATGGGTGGTAACTCCATCACTACTGGGTGGGTAACTCCATCGCTACTGGGTGAGTAACTCCATCGCTACTGGGTGGCCAACTCCATCGCTACTGGGTGGGTAATTTCATCAGTTTAGGGTGTGTAACTGTATTACTACTGGATGGCAACTCCATCACTACTGAGTGGGTAACTTTATCAGTTGAGGGTGAGTAACTCCATCACTACTGGTTGATAACTCTATCAGTTTAGGGTGGGTAACTTCATCAATTTAGCGTGGATAACTCTATCAGTTTAGGTTGGGTAATTACTTCAGTTCGGTGGTAACTCCATCAGTATATGGTGGATAATGTCATAACTGTTGAGTGGTAACTCTATCAGTTTAGTGTGGGTAACTCCATCACTACTAGGTTGGTAACTTAATCAATATATGATGGGTAACTCCATCACTACTAGTCGGTAACTCTATCACTTTAATTAGGATAGGTAACTCCATCACTACTGTGTAGTTAACTATATCGGTCTAGGGAGGGTAATTCCATCGCTATTGGATGGGTAGCTCCATCATTAATGGGTGGGTAACTCCATCGGTTTAGAGAGGATAACTCTGTAACTCCATCGCTACTGGGTGGTAACTCTATCAGTCGATGATGGGTAACTCCATCAATTTAGGGTGGGTAACTCAACCAGTTAAGGGTTGGTAACTCCTTCAGTCCAGGGTAGTAACTTCATCAGTCTAGGGTGGGTAACTCAACCAGTTAAGGGTTGGTAACTCCTTCGTTCACTAGTGCACATATGTGGAGAAGGAGGAGACTCTAGGCTACAATGAAGGGCTTGATCTGGTTGGTGTGCAAAGCTCATTGTGGTAGAATTTACTCAGTATAGTGGGTGATCGAACAATTCTTCGGATATCTCCATCATGAGATGCGGTGTTAAATTTCCTTGCTGCGGTATTTTAAGATCCAGAAAGTTGAGAGAGAGTTCACATCGCAATTCAGCCTTGCAACTTTGCACCTAGGATGTGTACCCTGAGTTGTTGTGGTATTTATAAGCGCATTTTTCTATCTCACACTGACTTAAACTCTTTTAATAGCATTAAGATGACTTTCCAAAGGGTTAACTTAAAAATATTTTGAGAAGTCCCCTAAAACTTTCAGAGATATATTGGGCACTTTACAAGGTGTCCTCATAGGTAATTTGGAGCACATTTATTACATACTAAGGCACTTTAAAGTGTCCTTAATTAGCAACCCTAATGTAGTGAGAGCGTGAAAATACCAGAGTCCGTGAGTAATACTACATTGTTTTTACAGTATTAGCAAAACTACATAGATGTTTGGCATCATAAAGTTCACTAGTGTATTTTACTTTTGTTTTGCATGTCATCATAATTTGGTCATGTATTATCCAGTTACATGCACTTATGTGTAGGATTGTTTTATGGCTAATCAGAGGTTTACAACAAGAGAATTGTACTGGCATATTGGCGTCAATGAATAAATTAAATAAATTTTATTTGAAGAAAATGTAAAGGGACACATTCTAGATATAAGTCCATCAATTCTAAATTAAATATAAAATAAAAAAGAAGGTTGCATAATCATATGGATAAATAAATATACATTAAAATATAATTTTGAGTTTTATAATAGATCTAGGCAATAACCATCCATACCAGAAATAGAAGTCATCTGTTACAAATATAGCAGGTACAAACATGAGTGGAGATTTCTGGCTCTTGAGCTCTAGCGATCCATTCATTTAAAAAATTATATTTGCAATCTGAAAAAGAATCATTTAAAAAATATGATTCTTGCAAATAAAGGGATCGCCAGAGCTTACATCCAATAAGAGTTTTGGCACAAACGTGCAGTAATAATAAATATGACTGGTCTGCTAGTGTGGCCCTCTATATAGAGATATGGAGGATGGAATTGGAAAACTCGCAGGTGAGCCCGAGCTCACCTGCACCCTTTTTTTTCGCAAAATTCAAAAAATAGTAAAACTTTTCGAAAATTCTAAAAAAAATTGGGTGCATATGTATACAAGTTATTCACATACGTGCAAATTTTTAGAATAAAATGACATTCTATGCGCTCTGTGCAAAAAAGACAAAATAAGACATTGAAAACATGTGTATTCAAATTTTTTTCTGACAACTCGGTTTGTCTTTTTTGCACAGAGCGCATAGAATGTCATTTTATTCTAAAAATTTGCACGGATGTGAAGAACTTGTATACATATGCACCCCATTTTTTTCAGAATTTTTCGAAAAGTTTTACTATTTTTTGAATTTCGCGAAAATAAAGGGTGCAGGTGCACCCGGGTGCTATTCGTCCGCACTCGATGGAATTTGGATAGTCCGGCGGAGATGCTATTTAGCTCAACCAGGCTTTCAGCATGTGACATGTTAGATGAACCCACTCCCTCGCACAGGAGTACAAACGGATCGTTTCATAGTTGGCATTCTCCTTGAGTCTTCGACATAACCCTACGGACGAAAAGACAACCTTCCGTTAAGGTTTCCACCACCATGCTTACTTATATCTTGGAAGGATTTATAAATAACTTACATCCAGGGGCGGCCCCACTATGGGGGCGAGCAGGAGCGGCCGCCTCGGCTCCCCTGTGGCGGAGCAGGCACCCCCTTGCCAAGCTTCTAGCAGCGGCGGCGTCATTGACGCCATCGAGTCGCTGGAGAAGCCCTTCGTTCTGACTTTGACGAACAGACAGCTAATAGGTATGCTGGGCCAATGCTGTGTCGAGTGGACGGGCCTTATTTGGGCCAGTTTTTGACGAACAGGTTTCTGCCTGGCTCATTCAGTCGTTTGACACTTCCCTTGATTCCCCAATCGAGCAATTCCGCACAACTCGCGTCGCTGCCATGCTACACTGTTGCGGTTCCTCTTTCGCCACCGGCCGCCGCGCCACGCCGCCGGCATGCTACTGCCGCCCCTCCTCTCAGACGCAGGCGGCTGCTGTCGGGAGCACCCGCTGTGCTCAATCTAGGCGTCTTGCGCTGCCGATGGAAGAGGAAGATCAGATGAGGGTATCTGGATTGCCACAACAGCAGATGTGAAGGCAGAAGAAGCAAAGGCAACAGCGCACGCGTTGGGTGACCGCGGGAGCAGCATAGTCGTCAAGAAATGGCGGGGTGCGCGCCTCCACGGTCGATAATAAGCAGATTAACACAAGTTATTTATCTACTTTTATTTTAATTTCCGTTGTTAATTTTGATGTCCAATGTAATATGGCATCGCATTCAATTTTGATGTTGTAGTACTGTCAAATGCCTTAAAAGGATGGTCGAGATCATCTACCTTGATAATTTCATCTTGCTAGCACAACTACAAGGTACTATGAAAATCTAAAACTATTTTTATGCATGGACTAATGTTCAATAATCTCATAAAATTATCACATGTTGTAGGCATCTCTTCAAATATTGAGATCATATGGTGGCTGAGTCCATGTTAATAGTAGTTTCATATTTATTCTATTTTTATGTTGTTGGTAGTTGTATTTAATGAGTTATCAAAATTGAATTTTTGTGGACCATTTTTTTTAATTGACTTTTTTTTGTGCCTTAAAACAATAGATCATAAATGTTCGCCCCGGCTCATGTCAATTCTTGGCTCCGCCACTGCTTACATCCAAGACAAAAGTTTGCAATGAAGGACAAGAAACCAAAGAAGAATAATCAAAGCTCCAAGAGAAGGTCAATTCTATAAGAGTGACACACACATATTTTAGATGGAGAAATTTGGTACGTGCCAACGGTGTATTGACTATCTGCATAAAAATGTCAAGTTAGATGCATGACCACTGAAATACCATTATACACCTATTGCTAGTCTCTAGTCGCCGAAAGTTTTATAGCATACCTCACGGCTGGAACGTATGCCAATGAGTAAATGATACTGGCGGTCACTCAACTTGTCGCGTCGGTGCAGATAAGTCACTCAACATGCAAAACAAAAAACCGGTCACTCAACTTGCAAAGCTTGTGCACGCGTGGTCACATTCCGGTTTGATCAACGGTTAGCATCAAAACCGGCCACGCGCGGATCACGTGATGTGTTATGTTTACAGAAAAACCCGTTGATAAATTGGAACGATTGTCTTACATAAAAAAATCAAAACCAACTGCGTCACCTCCCAGTACACTGCCGACGCAGGAGGCCGAGCGAGGCGGGGCGAGCGCGTCCACTGGAAGCGCGTGTCCGCGGGCGACCAAAAGGAGATGGCGCCATTTGAGGTCACCGGAGCTTGTCCGGCGATGCGCTCTAGCGGCGGCGGTGACTCGCTCTCGACGGCCGAGAGCTACAGAGGAAGCGAAAGAGAGAAAGTTGGTCCACGAGGACTACCAGCTCATCAGGAAGGCGACGGGATGACCGACGAGGAAAAAGGAGGTCGGACGGTGACACGAGCTTGCTCGACACAGGCGGCCGGACTTCTCCATCTTGTATTTTGACCCTATACCTTAAACTGACACCTTGTGGAGTATGATACTTTCTCCTGTACACATATATGTATCTAGAAATTTTAAAAGAACGCCTCTACAATGGGGTTGGAGAGAGAATCTTTGAGTTGGTGGCCAAGTTGCCTTCTAGCTAGCTAGCTTGATTGTCCGGACTAAAACTCATATTTCCTAATCGACAGTATTTTCTATTTTGTTAGAACTTCTTAGACAAGTGTCAACATCTATACAATATGTACGGATTATTGGCGAGTGCATGTGTGGTCGCGAGGAACTAGAAACAGATCAGCTATCGCTCTGTTTTTTTCATGTGTGATGATTAATACTTTAAAGCATATCTCTTGATATAATCATGGAGTAGATCTTTGGTCTTGGGGGAAATGCAAAACGGTGCCCGGGCTCATATGCTCCCGGTTACTGTTCCGATTTTTTTGAATTTTGAAAACATTTCAAAAAAATCTGAAAATAATTATGCGGAAACATATTCATGTATTCAATAATCGTGTAAATTTTCGACAGAAAATATCAATTTTTGCTCCCTGTGCAAAAAAGACAAATATCTGACAGACAAAATGGGTGAACAGTCCACTATTCAAAAAGACAGATTTGTCTTTTTTGCACAGGGCGCAAAAATTGATATTTTCTGTCGAAAATTTACACGAGTGTTGAATACTTGAATATGTTCATGTCCAATTTTTTTCAGAATTTTTCGAAGCATTTTCATATTTAAAAAAATCGGAACAGTAACCGGGAGTAGATGAGCCCGGGCACCAAAACGCCCCCCTCTCTTGTTTACCTTTTTCTTTTCCGTATTTTCTAACTTTCTCCTATAATTATAACTTATGTCAAATCATAGTGAAACGGCTGAAACTATTGCGTGGGGAATATCACCTGGAAAGGTGGATAATTGTATAAATGCTGAAATGGCTGAAACTATTGCGTGCCTTCATAGTGTCAGATCAATCTTGCCAAGCTTTGCGGGTCCTATTCACCTGGAAAACGATTGATCTTCTCTTATTTCTGAACTTAAAGGAGAAGGCAGTAGCAAGTCGGCAATATCAGGAACTGTCATGGATATAAGATGTCTGTTAGACTCTATGCAGGATTACAAGGTGTCCAAGATCGATCGAACAGCGAACAAAGTGGCCCATCAGCTTGCAAGGATGTGGCGTGTGGGTTTTAGGTGACGGCGTGTCGATTGGTTCAGCGCTGCCCTGCGTGGTGAGCATGATCGATCATGATTGTAAGGAACTTAACACTTTCTAAGTTTTACATACGCAAAATTCAAAAAACAATTAGTGAAACAACATAAAAATGAATACCAAGTCAAGAATGCAGTCATTGAATTGTTTTCATGAACTCCATGATTGTTTCTATTTGAATACAGAGGGAACATAATTTTCATTATTAAATAGTGAAAAGCATACATCATCACCATACTATGATATCAATCATACAAATAACATATCTTGTCATGATTCACAAGGAAAACAACTCACCTCTGAGGCACAAATACATGCCATTTATTCTATATACTATTACATATTATCTTTCTCATGTAAACACCTGCAGAATAATCAGTAGTTGTTGTTGTCCTCCCAGAACTGAGACTGGAGCCAATGAATAAGGTCCTTTTCCACCTAAAACGCCCTGGCCAAAACATCATCCGAAATTGGTGGCTTTGATCCAAATACTGCATTGGCAATACTAATAACACCAGGGTTTTGGCTGTTGAGTGATGACAACGCAGCAGCTAACTTGTCATGCGCTAAGTTCATTTGGAAGTGGATCATTGCCTTTGGAAATACGAATACATCCCCCTTCTTAACCACCTTAGAGAAGAGCCTGTTTGGGTTAGACGTGACAAATCCAAGGTAGAGAGTTCCCTCAAGCACGGTGAGAAGCTCAGTGGCACGTGGGTGTACATGTGGCGTGTTCACACCCAATGGTCCATAGTCGATGCGTGCGAGCGAGATGCCGAGGGTGTTGAGGCCGGGGAAATTGACGACGTTGACGTTGGACCCGACATTGCTCTTCATAGTTTCTCTAGGTTGGTCAAGCATGGCTGGATTGAAGAAGTCGTCGGAGTTGACGGCCATTGAGTCCTTGCAAGGAAATCCGTTTACAAACACTGCATGCAAAGAGGAAGTAACACGTTAAGAAAAGTAGTAAATCTATGGTTTGAGTAAGTAGAAATAATCTTTTTTTTAGTAGCCACCTAGCATGCAAAATAAATGCTACTTCAAACACGATTACTGATATACAGCAAGAACATCACAACATCATTTGAATTAAATAAAGACACCCGTACATAACCTTATGCATATATGTACATACCTGTAGAAACCTAAGTTGTGGCCAGGATTCCTTCTCAGGTCCCCCCACACACATATATATACCACTCATATTAGGGTTACAGGTTTTGGGCCTCCATGGGCCACACTGGACCACCATGGGCCTAACACACTGGACCACCATGGGCCTAACACATTCCAACACTCCCCCTCAAGATGATCATGGGTGAACAGCCATGGTCATCTTGCTACAATACTTGGCACATACTACAACTACCACTAATGAACACAAACATATAGGATACATGAGAGCACCAACATCCCTTTGCTCTCTCGGTCTTCATCTGATCTCGACCATCTTGTGTGTCTCAACTCCATCACCTATGATGTGATCCTACTGCCTCAACCATCTCTCCTCAGCCTCTCTCCTCCATTTCTTACTCAACCATCAACTATGTGTCCTCAGCCTCTCATCCACACTTCATGCCCTTGACCTCCTCCGTTCTCCACACAAACCCCCGGCCAACTCCGGCCTCAACCATCTTCTCCTCAGGCAACGCATGCCTCTCCCCTGGTCACCATGGCCGCAACCATCTCCTCATCAAACCCCCAGACACCTTCCAAACATCACCAGTGAACCCGCAGCCTCATCATCTCCATCAGCAGCAGCAGCAGGACCTCATCACACCTTTAGCAACAGCACACATCCTCCTCCTAGGCATTGCAGCAACTTCACACAAGCACATTCTCCCCCTTGCTGCAACTCCTCTCTTCTATCTCCCAATTCACCACTTCTCTCCCCCTAAAAGAAAATGCCACATAGCTGCAGCTCACGGTTCAATACTACCCTTCCGCACAAGCACACACCAGCAGAAGACTATCCTTTTTTTCCTTCACCTCGAGCAGCTTGGTCACTCCGCTGCTCCGCCTCGCACAAGAGCCTCACCTCCTTTCGCTCTTCCTTCCTCTGCCATCTTATGGAACCTCCTCTCCTTTACGAGGCGCCCAAGCTTGGTGACGGGCACCTCCGTCTCCTCCTCCTACACGGCCAAGAACCAAGCAGCGCAAGCACGCACAGCCTTCTGCCGAACACATCGGCTTCCTCGAACTGCGCTGCTGCTCAGCCGGTCCAACACACTGCCTTCACCTTCGCCAACCACGGCCACGATCTCCATGTCACATCAGTCTCCTGCAGATCCGGGAGGCTGGGATCGAGCCGCCACACCCGGGCTCACAGCCGCTTCTTCCTCCCCGGTCTCGAGCAGCTCCTCCACGAACGCCCAGCCTATCCACATCAACCTTTCTTCTCACCCCTAAACAAAACCACCTTCTCCTCTCCAGCAGCAACAACACCCAGCCGCAGCACCCTTGTCCTCTCCAATCAGCCACAGCCTCATTTTGGTTCCCCATCTTCCTGACCGGCTACACGCAGCAGCAAGGTCTCTTCTTCTCCCCTGCCTAGCATAACAGCAGCAGGAACAGCTTCCTCTCCCCCTGTCGAACAGCAGCAGCAGGGGAGCTCGAGCTCCTTCTTTATTTCTCTCCCCCTCTGCTCCTTGGTCCCTACAGCAAACCAAGACAAGGAGCAGCAACATCGCACAGGCATAAGCTCACGAATCACAGTGCTCCCCTTCTCTGCTTCCTCAGCCAGCAACATGACAACAGGAGCTACCCCTTCTCTGCTTCCTCAGCTGCGTAATGCGCAACCGCTCCTCCTCTGCCTTCTCCAGGCCTGGACAGACACACAGCTGCACGCAAGCACTACTAGCAGCATCCCAGCGGCAGCAGGCACTTCACAGCCAGCACCTCCTCTTCTCCTCCTTCTCGAGCAACAGCAGCCCTTCACCACGCACAGCTCAAGCAGCAGCAGCTCGAGTTCCTTCTTCTCCCCCTTGCGAGCAGCTGCACGCAGCAGCTCCTTCTTCTCCACGCTCACCGCACCATCAACTGCGCTTCCGCTACGACCTGTACAGCCCAGATCGGGGCCGCCCCATCATGCCAGCAGCTGCAGCCTGATGCGCATCTGCCGCAGCGCGGCAACCACCTGCCACGGCCCGCCCAGCCCAACACGGGACCAGATCGGGCCCGCACTACACCTTGTCCCCAACCGCCGCCTGCAGCTGCAACTACTCCCCGCACATGCACGCAGCACGCGCGCAGCCACCACCAGCCTCAGCTCACACCATGCTCTTCGCAGCTCCTCGAGCCCCGACCAGGCAACCTCCTTCTACCTCAGAACCACCACCATCCTTCAGATCTCGACCTGAGGAGGCACATCCCCTCAGATCCACACCTTCAGCATCTCATCTCCACTACTCCCCAAGTGAACACCCCTTCTCTTCTTTTTCTGCACTCCAGGTCACGATTCCCACTCATTCCCCTCCTAGTTCACCACCAAATCAACTACTATGCTACTCTATCTTCCTCCCCTGTGCAGAGCAGCAGCCAATCTCACACAACTCACCTCTCTGTGTGAGATGGCCACAGCCCACACAGAGCAACGGATGCGGCCTCCCGCCGCCTGGATGTCTACAACTCGCCTGGTTGCTGTGACTGGAGAAGAACTAGTCCACTGGTTGTGGTGGGGGGAGGTGGAGAGCAGGTGGCGGCTAGTTTGGGAACCTAAGCTCTGATACCATGTAGAAACCCTAAGTTATGGCCAGGATTCCTTCTCAGGTCCCCCCACACACATATATATACCACTCATATTAGGGTTACAGGTTTTGGGCCTCCATGGGCCACACTGGACCACCATGGGCCTAACACACTGGACCACCATGGGCCTAACACATTCCAACATGATGACTTCTTGTCTGCAACACAGAAGTCTTGGAGAGGGCTAGGATCATAGGCAGTGGCCTGCCATGAAACCAGCGCAAGAAGACCGATGGAGATAATCATGGATGAAGAGGAGGCCATTGTGGAGATGTTGTGTCCATTAAGGCAAGGATATGTGTTCTTATATATAGCCGCAGATGCACGCCTCAAGGTGTTGCAATGAAGCGATAGTGTGGTGACATAATCGACCTAGCATGTGAGCAAACACGACATATTGTCAAGTACGTGCAGGAGGAAAATTTCAACCCGATTGAAACAGTCACTGCTATGTGCTAGAAACTTGATTGGCTGTTCAACATCACAATCTTTCCTTGGGAAAAATTATAGGTATCTACTCCACCAAGTAACCCTACGTGTGCATGAGCTTACATATTTGAACGACCGAGTAGCAGCTAGGATGCACAAGGTGGCCGACCATCCTTCTGATTCTCCCTCTTTTGTACTGGATACATGCATAATATTGTCTCCGTTCCATTGGTAAATAGACGATGTTTTAGACGTAGAAATGATTTTTTATAATTTTGGCCGTAAATTTTCACATGAATATGCTAGTGTGAAATTACGATGTTATGTACTGGGAAATGGGAAAGACATATCTCAGAACCTTTTCGTTTCATTTGAGCGGAACGACATGATTTTATTGATATTGACTAAAGAAAGCAAGTTGTTCATGTCTTATAGCCCATGAAGAATTATTTGTTTGGAATGGTAGTCGAATAGACTGAAATGAATACGATCATCAACAAAGTCCCCATCTCTAGTTCTTCTTTTTACATCTCGTCGTTCCTCCATATTTATGGTGAAAAACTACACAACCTTGATTAACCTCAAAGGTGTCGTGAGTCGGTGAACCTTCTGCGCAGTAGCCGAGGATGCGACCTTTGCAAGGCATGTTGTCAAACCATTGCGTCATCAACCACTCCGACCACAACCATCACTAAAACACGTCAAAGCAAACGAGATGATCCATTGAGTTCATTCACCTTTTATCCCAAGTTGTTCATTTGTGATACAGTTAATTATGTTGTAAGTTCACAACTATATATAAAGTAAAAACAGAATAAACTCTAATCCATTGAACACTGAGACGCCGATCCGCCGGACCACAACACAATATGCTCCTTAGTACCGTTGGTTGGTCGGTATGTGACAACCACGCCAGGACGGGGATAAATCCGTAAAATAATGGTCTTATGTGTGCATTTGTTTGATCAACGTTAGAAATTTCAACGACAGAGTAGCAGATTAATTATAGTCATTTTCGTGTGCCACCTAACGACATATGTTTGATTGCGACATGGTAAAAAAAAAAGTCATCACCATATCTTCATACTATCTATTCTACGAAACAACACGCAATGCTTTGCAAGTTTGTAAAATTGATATCTTATCCATATTAGTCGGTTCACTCATGTATGAATCAACTTTTGCTTCAGTTTCTAAATTACGAAAATGTGTATATATCGGAAATTCACTTTGGCACCCGGGTGCACCTGCACCCGGTTTGCTTTTTGATTTTTCAAAATTTCAAAATGCTTTGGAAACATCTGAAAAAAATTGGACACAAACATACGCAAGTATCGAACACTCGTGAAAAATTTCGACAGAAAATACCAATTTTTCTGCTCTGTGCAAAAAAGACAAATATCTGACAAAAACTGAGATCTAAAAAAGTATGTTTTTTGTCAGAAATTTGTCTTTTTTGCACAGAGCAGAAAAATTGGTCTTTTCGGTCGAAATTTTACACGAGTGTTCGACACTTGTGTATGTTTATGCCCAATTTTTTTCAGATTTTTTTGAATCATTTCCATATTTTTCAAATTTCGAAAACAAAACCCGGTGCAGGTGCACCCGGACACCATATATGACTATGTTTCAGATACTAGTATAGTATAGTACTTACCAGGCACCGCCAGCCTTTTCGGATGGCATCAGAATTATTCAGAACTCCAGCATATTGTTTGAAGGGGTGTGTAGTGTAGGATTAATTCCACCAAAGGGTGTGGTTAATTTCCACTAAATATATATAACTAGGATACTGCGATAGCTTCCGTGTACTAGTAGACAATTTGTTAAGAGTGCACTGACGATGACTACATGCTTTCGCAGGTTTGCTTGTAAGTTTGTAACCACTCCTAGAAAAAAATGATGACCAAGTTCAGTGATGGAAAAGTCAGTGATCGATAGTGATAGAAGTTATAATATATATATGTCCGGTGGTTGTGTTTAGGTTCATAAGAACGATCATCATAAGTTCTGTGATTCGTGTACAGTTTATCAGGGAGATAGAAGGAGTATATGGATAGATTTTCGTTTATCTTTTAGTGACCCGGTCGTCTCGCCAGTTTAGCGTATATCCATTCTTTATTTTAGATAGATCTCTGCACTCTGTAAATGATTCTGAACTTCGTCCGGAACAGCTTCCTGGCCGGCGCCGGGGACATCGCCACCTCGTCGGACTTCGACGTGAAGTGCATGCCGCTCAGGATCACCACCTCGGAGGGGGAGCAAAGAGGTGCTCTGGCGCAGATGCTTCGAGCCGGTGGTGTCGTCCGTCTCCTTGTAGTGGAAGTTCCGGTGGCACCAAAGCCCCTGTTAAAAATTACGAAGTCGTTCTTGGGCCTAACTCTGTGACAAACAATATTAATTATTGGATCAGTTTAATACTACGCACTAGAATTACCGTAACATATCTCAAATAATAGTAGAAGGGAATATGCACTTCGCCGCATTGGTAAACAACGGTCACTAGTACAGATCATTTTACGTTTAGGATGGACCATCGCACAAGATTTGTCTTACCATCACTATGCGAGACTGGGCGATGGTATGGTCAATCGCAAGCAATTCGTAAATCATGTGCGATGGGTGCCCACATTGCACATGATTCATCTATGAAAATCGTGTGCGATGAGTGATGCCATAACACATGTCTTTTTCTTCGCAGATGTTTACCTTTTTTATTTTCCACGTTTTGTAACTTATCATACAATTATAACTTTTCTCAATCTTAGTGAAACAACATGCAAGCCTTTTGCATGCTCTTGAAAATGAATACCAAGTCCAGAATGCACAGTCATTGAATTGTTTTCATGAACTCCATGAATGTTTCTATTTCAATAACAAGGGAACATATTATTCATTATTAAATTCTGAAAAACACACACCATCACATCTTATGATAACAATCGGACATACAACATATCTTGTCACGGTTCACAACCAAAGTAAAATCCTCGCATCTGGGAGGCACACATACATGCCAATGCCATTTATTCTTTATGCTATTACATATTAACTCTCTCGTATTTATAGGTGTAAACACCCAGAGAATAATCAGTAGTTGTTGTTGTCCTCCCAGAACTGAGATTGGAGCCAGCGAATCAGGCCCTTTTCCACCTGAAATGCCGTGGCCAAAACGTCATCAGAAATTGGTGGCTTTGATCCGAAGACTGCATTGGCAATACTAATGACCCCAGGGTTTTGGCTGTTGAGTGATGACAACGCGGCAGCTGGCTTGTCATGCGCTAGGTTCATTTGGAAGTGGATCATAGCATTGGGAAATACGAATACATCCCCCTTCTTAACCACCTTGGAGAACAGCTTGTTTGGGTTGGACGTGACAAATCCAACGTAGAGTGTCCCCTCAAGCACGGTGAGGAGCTCGGTGGCACGTGGGTGTACATGTGGTGTGTTCACGCCCAATGGTCCATAGTCGATGCGTGCGAGCGAGATGCCGAGGGTGTTGAGGCCAGGAAAATTGATGACGTTGACATTGGTAACATTGGACCCGACCTTGCTCTTCATAGTATCCCTGGGTTGGTCGAGCATGGCTGGATTGAAGAAGTCGTCGGAGTTAACGGCCATTGGATCCTTGCAAGGAAATCCGTTTACAAACACTGCATGCAAAGAAGAAGTAACACGAAGTTGAGAAAGTAGTAAATGTGTGGTTTGAGTAAGTAGAAATATTCTTTTGTTTTAGTATCAACATAGCATGCAAAATAAACCCCAAGAACATTACAACACCATTGAAACTAATAAAAGACACTCGCACATACCCCCTGTGCGTATATACACATACATACCTGGCGATTTCTTATCGGCGACGCAAAAGTCTTGGAGAGTGCTAGGATCATAGGCGGCGGCCTGCCATGAACCCAGCAGTGCAAGAAGGGCGATGGTGATAAACAGGGAGGAAGAGGAGGCCATTGTGAAGATGTTGTGTCCATTGAGGCATGGATAGGTGCTCTTATATATAGCCGCAGATCGGCAGATGGATGCCTCAACCTCAAGGTGTTGCAATGAAGCAATCGTGTGATGACATGCATGACTGTGAGCAAACAGGACATTTTGTCAAGTACGTACATGCGAGAGGAAATCTTCCATCCGATTGAAACGGTCACCGCTATATGTGCTAGAACTTTATTGGCTGTTCAACATCTCAAGTCTTCCTTGGAAAAAAATATAGGTATCTACTCCACCAAGTAACCATTTCGAATGACCGAGTTGTACGTAGTAGTACGCAAAAGGTGGCCGACCATCTGCTGATTCTTCTCCTCTTGTTCAGGCAGGACAGGCTCCATCTCCGGGCGGTGCCATCTAGCCCATGCTCTCATCATCATCGTAGATCAATTAACCTGAAATATGCATGGCAATGGATCTCTGAATACTCTTCAATTTAAACGTACGATGTTTTAGATACATGGTTTTGAACACATTATTTGACCGATATTCAGATGAACAAGCTAGCTAGTGTGGAATTCTAGAAATATTTCTAGTGCCGGACCACAACACAACATGCTCTCTAGTCTCTAGTGTCGGTTGCATCAGTGTACTTGTGCTGGGTCCATAGAGATGAAACGTTCATGGACCTTACGTGTGCATGTGCTTGACTGACGTTAGACTACTGAGTACCAGTTTATAATCATTTTCATGTGCCACCTAACGATGTTGGATCGCCACCTGGTAAAGAAAAGTCATCATCATAACCTCATACTATCTATCTAAATCTATCTACGCAATTGTTTTTGCATGTTTGTAAAGTTGATGCATTATTTATATTGTCAGTCCAAGTCCAGTCGCGTGTGAATCAAATTTTCAACAATTAGTTTCTAAATTATAAAAAAAAATTATGTATCATTTATGGTTATATTACTGATAGTATCATGCACTACGAACATATTTTGGACGTGTCAGAATTTTTTTCAGAACTCCTAAATAATTTTGATGGAGTGTTTCATGTGTGGTGTAATTTCTCAGAAGTGTTAAGATGCACAAGCGACTCCTTTTAACTTGAGCTAATTTTCCGCAAGACTAGCGTAAGCTCTGTAATCCATGCAACATTCGTGTATCGCTATATCGTGGCAAATACGAGGATGGTATATCTGTTATATGCTAAAAGTAATATAAAATGTCTAATAGAGCCACCACCAAATCATTCAAAGTATTTTGATATTTACATCTGAAATTTGCGCCTAAGATTAACCAGATTATAGACCCAGATCTATGTTACAGACGTTTTTGTACTATTGACATTAGTCGTATGGGCCACAAGTTAAATTCAATAGTTCCGTATCTATAGTATCTAAATAGGAGCAACCCACTATGTGTATTTCTCTCAACATGCAAGCATGCCACATCACCTCAATTCTTCCTATTGGTTGTCAGATGTCCCCACATCCACATCATCTTCTATAAGCAGGCCCACTGCATCATCCAACTTGGTTCACATCAGGAAGAGTTGCACATCACGTATAATTAATTTTCAAGGCGTGACATACCACATAGCCAGCCAGTCTACGCATGTCAGTTCTTTCTCTGCAAGCGTATATGTATGTAAGTTACCGATAGCTTTTTTCCAAATTATTTTATTACATAGCCTATGCTTTCTTAATTCCTCTCTCCAATGGCATGCATGATATATTCGTGTTTTGTAACTAAACAGACGCCATGCATGAATTTACTAATAGAGGAGACGAGCGGTCTTGAGGCTAGCATTCAGTATGTCGCTCCATGTGCCTTCTCACAATTTCTTTGCAATTCGCGATGCCTCACCTTGCCTGCTGCGCTATGTCTCCCCTTGCTCCTCCAAGCAGCAATTGAAGCCAACCCAAATCAGCCTCTCAAGCGTGCCGGTGGCATCATCCACAAAATTCTCTTCCGGATTGACACCGTGATTCCTTGCATGGGTAGCGATGGCTGTATGTTGTCACAGGCTCACAGCGGCATGTTTAATTCACTTTCTTCATCTAACTCTCCGGCCACCCAACATACTCCAGGTGATCAGGTCGATCCCTTCACTATTTGTATTGAATTGGCAAATTCCTTCTCCGTATGAGCACTACATGATTTTCCACGGTTACCGCAAATCTTAGAGAAGATGGTTTTCTTCCTTCGATGGTCATCCATGTAATTTTTTATGACCTTCAGTTTTACATTTTCAGGACAAATAAACATCATTGCTTGACGTCATATGCCCATCAACTATTCGACAATGTGTCAAACTTCCAAAACTGGTGTATTATTATTGGCTACTCTTGCACACGGCTATATCTAGCACCAAGTCAGTCTGAGCACATGTCTTATTGTTAGATCTCTACAAATGTTCACGGATCAACATATGTTCCTTTTTTCCCTTTATGGTAAAATTGCAAGTCATCCTAAGGAATTGCTTCACACTCATCAGGCATAAGAGTTCTTGGGGCTGCTGGAAGGTAAATTGTTCCATCCATGGATATAGTTAAGTATCTGCAAAGTTATTACTTTAGTTAAACCTCTGTTGGTGTGTCATGATCGTCAAACTATGTCCACAAGAGGTATTAACTTCTTTGTATGTTTAAGATTCCGCCAATATATCACTTTTATCTTGGAGATGCTTGCGTGTTGGTCGGCTGCATGGTGGTGGGAGCATGGCTACCAACAACCAGACAACACCAACTATGTCTATTACATATTCGGCTACAACGAGACCCATCGCTACAACTACCACACACTACCGCGACATGGCCTCCGGAATCACAAGCCAATTCTCTATGATTTTTAAACGCCTCATCATGCGGGCATAGAGGCTCTATGTTTGTGTGCCATCCTAGGATTTTCTAGCTTCTCATGATGTTGCTACACTTTCTACAAATTTAGGGGGGTCCAATGTTGCATTTATCCCTTTTCACAAATGCTTACAATATTAAATATTTATCTTACAAATTTTCACTGATCACTATCCTCTGTTATATCAAAAATTATCCTACATCTTAATTTTTCAATAGTTTTTGTGTGGAGACTTGAGTAATTTGGTGTATTCAACATGAAATTTGGAGCGGTGCAAGGAGACTATGACAAATTTCATGTCTAAGGTGGACTTACAAGGTGATTTATGAGCCTAACTTATTTTAACATGTAGATTAGATATTATGGCATTATTGATTTTGATCTTTTTGTTGATCGCAACCACAATAGAATTTTAAAAAACTACTCTCTATCTTATTATAAGTGCAAGAAATAATAGATCTAGATGGCACACATGATATTATGATTTCTTATATCTTGCCATGTGGTTCTTGGAAAAGGTAAAGCATACTCTATGAAAATAATCTGAATTTCTCTAGGTATTAATTACAATATGTGCTTTTAAAATTAACCATCTTTACCTTTTTCCTGATAAATGAACTAATTATCCAAGTGATTGTAATATTGTTTGTTTTGGAATATGCCATATTCGGTTTTAAACCTACACTAAAATGGGTTGTTAGAAGCCAACAACCATTGCTTACACGATATTGATTTCAGGTTATTTATTTAGTTTTTTTATTACTCCTGTTGGTGCGTAAATCTCTACATATCTAATTTAACAAATATCCCGCTGCAACGCGCGGGGTGTCATCTAGTTGAATATATCCACCGGCCGGTCACCAAGAAAATATCCATCGATTTTTTTTTCGTAACACACTGTACGTAGCGGTCATATAAACACAATGCTGAGCAGATCAATGAAATTTTCCACTAGGAAAGAAAAGATAAGTAAATGCATTGTTTATATAATGCTTTCACAGCCTCTGACCTTCCAAAGGATCAAAGCTAATATAAATGTGATTCTCAAATATCGTTCTACCTGGGGACCAATGAGTTTATATGACCCCATGCCAGACAAGTATTTTATAAAGAGCAAGACTTCTTCAAGCAAATGTTGAATATACTATTCGTCATTTTACTTTTTGTGTCTTAGAATTATCCAATCCCAATTTTCATGGATTATCCTTAATTAGTGTATATACTTATAGGAATGCGAATTGATAGGTATAGGCATGGAAGACACCGGTATTATCTTGTTCGGCACTATCGAAGTGAGGTCCTCTTATCTTCTTCAATTCACTAGTGCGCATGTGTGGAGGCGGCGGAGACGCAAGGCTGTGCTGAAGGGTTTCTTATGGTGGGTGTGCATGTTCGTTGTGGCTCAATCTCGCTGCTTAGTTTCATCATGGCACTACGGATTACAACCGGCGGCAGGGGCGGAGCTAGCATGTAGTCATTTGTTAATCTTCTTTGGAAATGAAGAAATACAATAGGGAATATGCAATGATACTACGTGTTTTAGAGGATTGACACCATTGACACCATTGACACCAATGATGTATTTTCCTGGCTTCGCCCCTGACCGGCGGACACACAAATCTACGTCAACTGCATCTTCACCATGTGGCATACCGTTTGACTTTCTTATACTATTTCAAATCCATGGGGCTTAGCGAGAGTGCAACTTCCTGCAAAATCACCCGGAAATGAACACGTACCGACTGAAGTAGATATATCACTGGAAGCACAGACGATTCTCGATTCATAAGCAAATCACACGATCCACAAGGCAGGTAGATAGGTAGACAGATACATATAGGTCTTGAATCTTGATCTCGCTACAAGTGAGAGCCAACTAGGTTTTTCCATCACAGAAAACACATACAGTACAAGCCAGAACAAGGAAGGACGACACCACATATGCGGTAGAGACGATTGGCCGGTCGACTTGCGAGTCATGGGCCAGGGCCGGGCCAGCAGGAGTGCGCTGTTTGCCCGCACGGGGCGATAAATTTGTGGGCCCAAACTATTCAATAGGCCTATGAAGACATGGGCTGTAAAAGTCCATCCGATGCAGGGTGGCTTACTAGGCGGACTTTACCCGGGCCCATCGCTCCTGCGCGTGGGCGTCTGAATTCCGATCGCGAACGACTCGGTGGATCGATCGCCTCTCCTATTTATCGTTGCAAAGCGACGCCGGATGCTCACACCGCCTGCAGCTCCACTAAATGGACTGCGATAATGCGCCCAATTTAGTAGGTGATTTTCTTTTATTCCCTGTTTGCTGTTAAATTTTTAATTTTAAATAGAAAACAATATATAAATATATTTTCTGAAATCTGAACATTTTTCAAAACTGAACAAAATCTGGAGAATTAATAATCGGACCGTTTTTAAATTGGAATAATTTACAAATTTGAAAAAATTTAATTTGAATAAAATTCAATTCTGAACATCTTTTGAGAAAATCTATAAGCATTTAAAACCTGGACTTTTTTAAATCAGAATGTTTTTGAAGATTGAACAAATTATCTAATCTAATTTTTTTCAAATCTGAACAAATTTTCGAATCTCAACAAATTTCCAATTTTGAACAATTTTCAAATCTGAATAATTTTCAAACATGAACATTTTTTAAACTAATCAACTTTCAATTTTTTTTTAAACTGAACATTTTTTAAATCATAAATAAAGTGGCAAAAAGAAAAACGAAACAAATCGAATAGGGAACATAAGAAGAAAAGACAAATGAAATAGAGAATAATAAAACAAGAAAAACAAAGAAATATCTACCGAATGGGTCGACCCATCAGCGGTAATCCTTCAGGTGACGGGACTGTCACGCGTCGTTGCGGGGCGATATATAGGACTTGCATCGATCGCACGATTGATGGATTAGCCTCCTCCCGACGCTCCCAGCCCCCAGCCTTCCAACTCCCATCTCCATATTCCCTTCTGTAAAAAGAACAGCCGGCTAGGGCTCAGCCGCCAGCGCGAGGCGAGTAGGCGAGCGTGTCTTCTTCTGGTCTTCTCTACCGATTAGGGATCACCAAACCAAAATGTCTAAATTCTGCAATCCCTATCAATGTCGTCAGAGATCGCTCTGTGTCTCCTCAGTTGCTCGCAAGTGCATTAGTTCAACCAAATTTGGTCATGAGAGAAGAGGCGAGGTTAGTTCGGTTGTCCATCTAATCTCCAAGTAAATTAGCAATTTTATTACTACAATTGATTGATGATGTTATTGTCGTCTTTGTGAATCTAGAGGGTTCCACGAATTTGTTCAAGCGCGGCCCCCGCCTACCTTTCAGTCAAGACCAAGGAAGGCTACCCCTGTTGGCTCATGGACCAGGTCCACGTGTCTGTGTTCCCACGACCCCTAGCAACGATGAGGACGTCATGGGTGATGGCTCTCGAGGCATTCTGGAGACAACCATGCACTATGGATGATATCCCATAGGTGTATGAGGTCGTTTGTACCCTTTTCAATAAGTGAGATTGTAGATTCCAACAACGAGGTAAAGGCAGGTTTAATAAACTCCCAAGTATTTTTAAATTGAGAAATATACAAAAGATGTATCATGTTGCGATGCACCAAAATACCAGAGTTGTTTGCTAATCATATTGAGGGGTTCGGGAATTGTTATGCGTGAGACTTGTTCTGATCGAATTATTGCGTGAGTATTTTGTTCTTTGGTATTTCTAAGAACTATATGATCTGAAAAGCCAATCTACTACTTCTATGTATTGTTTCTCGTAAGAGAATTGTTCGTCGAGGCTTGCTATTCTATTGTGTAGCGTGAAGACGTGTGAAATATCAGGCCAACAAATGACTTAGATATATAGTGGAGCGTCATCACAACTGCCACATGATAATTTACTAGGTGGCGCTAGTTTACCTTAGGTCGTTGTTCTCACTAAGGATAGGACCACTAGTAGAAAAATGGTCTTTCGGAAGGAGCTCCAAAGCCATTAGTCCCGGTTCAGACACAAACCGGGACCAATGGCAGGCATTAGTCTCGATTCGAGCTGGTACCCGCCCGGAATGCCAATAGTCCCGGTTCGAATGGGGGTATTAGTCCCGGTTCGTGGCTGGAACCGGGACTAAAGGGGGGACTAAAGGGTCTATCTTTAGTCCCGGTTTGAGACACCAACCGGGACTAAATATGGAACGAGGAATCCTTAAATATTTGAGACACCAACCGGGACTATTTTTTTTTCCGAATTCAACCAGCAGTTTTGATTTTTTTTGGATTTTGAAATTCAAAAAGATTCAAAATTCAGATTTTTATTTTTTTAATAAATTAGAAATATAATAATTATGTCATATTTGGATTCCTCGTATTTTTCTGATAATAATGGACATATTATTTGTTCAATTTCGATTTACAGATTAAAAGATATGAATTATGCCATATTAAATGAATTAATGTCAAAACAATAATAAAACACATTTTATTTTATATTTATACAATATTATGATTAGTTAGTCATTTTTGTATATTTAAATAATTATTGAGAATTAAAATTATAAAAATGCGTGACCCACATTATCCATGAGTTAATATGATTAATACCATACTATAGACATAAGGTTAGAAGTAGATTATAGGAAGGGGATGGGAAGGAACCAGGATGTTAAGCGTGCTAGGGGTAGAGTAGTGTGAGGATGGGTGACCGACCGGGATGGGAAGGAACCAGGATGTTAAGCGTGCTAGGGGTAGAGTAGTGTGAGGATGGGTGACCGACCGGGATGGGAAGGAACCAGGATGTTAAGCGTGCTAGGGGTAGAGTAGTGTGAGGAGGATACGTCGACATCACTGATTGGGCTTTTCTCAATGAACTTTGTAATAATAAATTATGTCTCGGCTAGGTGTATCCTCTTGATCCACAACCCAGCCCTATTAGGAAGCGATAGAAGTGGAAAGATAGAGAAAGAAAGACAGGTGGGTAGGATTCGTCGTGTCCAAGATGAAGATCGTTGAAAATCTACCCTCTTTAGAATGAAAGATAAGTAAATCGTTTATTGAAGGCTATCATAGTCGCTATTACCTACCTGAGGACCAAGCTTGTAAAAAGGAGATCCTTAAATATTTATCTGTCGAAGGACATGTGAGTTTATATTATTGGCACTACGGGAATTCCACAAGACGCCGACGGCCGGAAACCGTCGGCGTAGACCAGAAGGCTGTCGGCGTATAGATACGTCGACGGCGGTCATCGGCGTTTCGGCCCGTCGGCGTACCCAACCGGCCGTCGGCGTATGTGTACCCCATCAGCATATGTGATGGTGGGACCCACAAGACGGCATCCGGTCGTCGGCGTATAAGTACCGATTATTTTTATTTTTTGAATTTATTTTTCGAATTTTTTTTTTTGAATTTTTTTAATTCCTTTTATTTGTATTTCGAAATTTTCAACTTAGTCACATACTTAATCCTTAATTGCATACTTAATTACATGTCAAAATACTTACACTGGTCAAGCTTCCCGTTCGCTCACCCATCCTCAGATTGCTCTAGCCCAAGCACGCTTAACTTTTGAGTTCCTTCCAAACTAGCTTTCAAATGAAAAATTAGAACTTACTGATATTAGTACCCTATCAATCATATTAACCCCTCGGTTATGATGTTACACTTTTCGTTGTTTAAATTTTAAAAATTTGTTTTAGTAAAGTAACAATGATTATGTAATAGTATATTTCGAATAAATAACAATAAATGAATTTTGCTTTATTATTTTCCTTTTTACATTTAATATGGAATAATTTATATCTTTAAATCCGTAAATCGAATTTTGACAAATTAAATACTTAAATCGATTAGAAAAATGAGAGTAATTCAAATATTTCATCCATATCATCTTTTGCATCACAAAACCTTGATAGTTATAGGAAATTGGTAAAATACTCAAAAAATGAAATCCATTTTTAATTTTTTAGTGTCAAAACAGGCTTTTTTTGTGAAACAGCTAGCAAAACGGCTCACCGAAAGAGGAACATCCAAATAGATAGAAAATAGTAGACCATCTTATAAGTGCATTTAACATTGGGTTTGGATATAAAAGCATACTTGGATATTTCAAACATTTCAAATAAGTTCCTGCCGATTTCGGTGGAAGTAGGTCTGATTTGAACTACGAGTGCCGTATAGTTTGGTCATGATTTTTTTTTAAAATCACTTTTTATCCAAAATGTATACTTTCTTTAGAGATCTTTGGCGGTTTTTGTTGGATCGAAGTTACGGTTAGGTTTAGGTTTATCGTTAGGGTTTACGGTCTAGGTTTCGGGCTAGGGTTAGACATAACTAATTCGAAAAAAAATCAAAAAAATGAAAAACCTTCACATGGCATCCTTTTATGTGACCTACCACCTGGAAAAATTATAAACATGTGTTATGGAGGTTTTTATAAAAAAACCTTCACAGAAATGAGCTACGAGGTACAAAGATATATGTATGATTTTCGACTGAAATGGGCTAGGGTATAACATTTAACATACCAAAACATATCGGAATGAGGCAATATTTGACACACTGGTGTATCTTGGTAGTATAATAGCATTGACTAAGGGGTTTAGGGTTTTCGTTGAATAAAAAACCCATTTTTCATTTTTTTTGTGTCAAAACAGGCTTTTTTGTGAAGTATCTACCAAAACGGCTCACCAAAATAGGAACATCCAAATAGATAGAAAATAGTAGACCATCTTATAAGTGCATTTAACCTTGGGTTTGGATATAAAAATATACTTGGGTATTTCAAACATTTCAGATAAATTCCTGCCGATTTCATTGGAAGTGGGTCTGATTTGAACTACGAGTGCCGCATAGTTTGGTCATGATTTTTTGAAAAAATCACTTTTAGATCCAAAATGTATACGTTCTTTAGAGATTTTTGATGGTTTTTGTTGGATCGAAGTTACGGTTAGGTTTAGATTTATCGTTAGGGTTTACGGTCTCGGTTTCGGGATAGGGTTAGACATAACTAATTCAAAAAAAAATCAAAAAAATGGAAAACCTTCACATGGCATCCTCTTATGTGACCTACCACCTGGAAAAAATATAAAATGAGTTATGGAGGTTTTTATAAAAAAAAACCTTCATAGAAATGAGCTACGAGGTACAAAGATGTATGGTTTTCGACTTAAATGTGTTAGGGTATAATATTTAACATATCAAAAAATGTTGGAATAAGGCAATATTTGACACACTAGTGTATCTTGGTTGTAGAATAGTATTGACTAAGGAGTTTAGGGTTTTCGTTAAATAAAAAACTCATTTTTCATTTTTTTAGTATGAAAACAGGCTTTTTGTGAAGCAGCTACCAAAATAGCTCACCGAAAGAGGAACATCCAAATAGATAGAAAATAATAGACCATCTTATAAGTGCATTTAACCTTGGGTTTGGATATAAAAACATACTTGGGTATTTCAAACATTTCAGATAAGTTCCTGCCGATTTTGCTAGAAGTGGGTCGGATTTGAACTACAAGTGCCGCAGAGTTTGGTCATGATTTTTTGAAAAAATCACTTTTAGATCCAAAATGTATACTTTCTTTAGAGATCTTTGACGGTTTTTGTTGGATCTAAGTTACGGTTAGGTTTAGTTTTATCGTTAGGGTTTACGGTCTCGGTTTCGGGTTAGGGTTAGACATAACTAATTCAAAGAAAATAAAAAAAATGGAAAACCTTCACATGGCATCCTTTTATGTGACCTACCACCTAGAAAAAATTATAAACATGAGTTATGAAGGTTTTTATAAAAAAACATTCACATAAATGAGCTACGAGGTATAATGATGTATGATTTTCGACTGAAATGAACTAGGGTATAACATTTAAGATAGCAAAAAATGTTGGAATGAGGCAATATTTGAAAAACTGGTGTATCTTGATTGTAGAATAGCATTGAATAAAGGGTTTAGGATTTTCGTTGAATAAAAAAACCCATTTTTCATTTTTTTTAGTGTTAAAATGGGCTTTTTCTGTGAAGCAGCTACCAAAACGGCTCACTGAAAAAGAAACATCGAAATAGATAGAAAATAGTAGACCATCTTATAAGTGCATTTAACCTTGGGTTTGGATATAAAAACATACTTGGGTATTCAAACATTTCAGATAATTTCCTACCGATTTCGCTGGAAGTGGGTCTGATTTGAACTACGAGTGCTGCATAGTTTATTTTTTGAAAAAATCACTTTTAGATCCGAAATATATACTTTATTTATAGATATTATACGGTTTTTTTTGGATCGAAGTTACGGTTAGGTTTAGGTTCATCTGAAATATTTTGACCGTTTTTTCACAAAAATAAAAGAAATTGAGAAAATACTCAAAAAATGAATTCCTTTAGCATGGAGACTTTTTATGTGTACTAGTTGTTATAAAAAATGATAAACTTGAGTTTTGACAAATATTTCAAAAAATGCTTCATAAAAAGTTTTATCATCTATAGACATGTATAACTTTCGCGTCAAATGACCAAGTTATGGCCATCCCCATGACATAGTTTGTGATAATGTGTCCATACTTGACACATAGGGGTCTCTTGGTATGAAAAACATTGTTGCCAAAAACAATTTCCAAAATATTTTCATAAATATCATTTTCTATTTTTTAAGTGTCAAAAATGACTTTTTAATTAAGCAAGTACCAAACATATGTTTCAAAATGTCATGTGCATGGTGAAAAAGATTTTATGAATGTCATATTTGGATTCCTCTCATTTTTCTAATCGATTTAGACATTTAATTTGATAAATTTCGATTTACGGATTTAAAGATATGAATTATTTCATATTAAATGGAAAATAGAAAAAAGTAGACGCCGACGGCTGCCGTCGGCGTATCAAAGTAGACGCCGTCGGCGGCCGTCGGCGTATCAATGCCGAAGCCCAGTCTGCGTTCCGTCACGGCGGGCCTTGTACGCTGACGGCATTGTAGACGCCGACGGCTGCCGTCGGTCTATGTCGGGCTACGCCGACGGGGTTTTTACGCCGACGGTCGTGTTCGCGGCTTCCTTAGCTCGCCTGTACGCCGACGGCCCCGACATTTGGCCATCGGCATATAAGTCGGCCGTCGGCGTATTGTGGCTTTCCCGTAGTGGCGACCGCCCACCAGTCATGTCTCTTATGAAGATCACGGCTTCTCTAAGCAAAAGTCAAATAGCTTACTGTCATTTTATTTTTTAGCCTTAGAATTATCCAATAATATTTGCATAGATTACCTGTAGTGTTTGTGCATATTAGGAATGTCAACTTGATAGGTATATGTATGGAAGACATCAGGATTATTTCGTCTGACTCTATCAAAGTGAGATTATCCTACCGTTATGTGCTTCACTCGCGCGTGCTCGTGTGTGGATGACATGGTGGAGATGCTAGCGACACAGAAGAACTTGATCGGCTGGGTCTACATGCTCTTTGTGGTCTAATCTTACTGCTTAGTGGTACTTGCTAGAATGGTTCTTCGGATCTCCATGTCGTGGAAGCGGTGCTTTATCTTCTTGATTGGGACTTTCAAATCCACAAGGTTAAGAGCGAGAGTGTAGGCCTTGTTTCGATACGTTGTTTTAGCAGAAACAATTATTTCGTTGCCGCAGCAAATAAAAGTGGGTTTGTAAAAGATAGTTTTCACAAAACTATGAAAACTTGTTTTGGCAAAAATGACTAATACTTATTTTTGTGTAAACTCGAGTAGAGAAGACTCAGACCCTAACAAACTTTCCCCAACAAACATGATTTTCCGTACAGTAATTTGAACATAACTATAAGCAGAGCGGTTTTTCGAGAAATCTTCCTAAAAACATCTTTTGCTAAAAGTCGGGACTAATTGTCTCTATCCAAACAACCACTGGAGGTTAATTCATATCAATATAACTAAGTTAACGATAGGCAAGAAAAATCTAGCCCTCCCCCTCTTGCGAAAAAAGTCAAACCGACTCCTCCACCACCTATTGGAAAGCGACAAGTTTCCTCTTCCTCTGACTATCGCACTGACAGCGGGAGGGGATGGGGACCTCGGATATTCGTAGCGACCAGTAGCGGAGCTAGAGCAGAGCGGACCATGGTGCAGACATCGAGGCTCTTGGTTTCAGGGTGGCAACAACGTTTTTTAGGCTCTGATATATTTCGGGGACCTAGAGGCAGTAGAAATCGAGGTGGCCGCCAAAAACTAGAGAAGGAAAAAAAAAAGGAAGCCTACAATTTTTAAGATATAGATAATGAAGGTTCTGTAAGGGTTTGGTTGAGGGAGAGGAGATTTGGTGCTCCCGAGCACCAGTGATCCCGGTGGTCTAAAAAATTCGAAAACACTATTTATGTAAAATCTGAAAAAAATCACGGATGTAGCCAATTATGTGTCCCACAAATGTGCAAAAAAAAAACAATTTTAAATACGTTGTATTTTAGGCTACACGAAAATGAGAAAAATGAAGATTTGAAAATATACATATTTAGATCCACACATTTGTCATTTTCGTGCAGCCCAAACTACAACGTATTTGAAGTTGATTTTTTGCACGTTTGTGATACATATCATCGGCTACATCCATGATTTTTTTCAGATTTGTTTAAAACTTATAAATAGTGTTTTCAAATTTTTTAAACCACCAAGATCACTGGTGCTCGGGAGCCAAAGACACTTTCCATTTGGTTGATCTTAACATATGGCCCTTGTCGTCTTCTGAAAAAAAACCTATGCTGCAGGAATAACACATTCTCGCTCTTCTTTTTTCTAGATAAAAAAAAAGGGGTCAGCCGCCCTCCTGGTCCCATTAACATGCAACCAAAATTAACAGCACCCAGGTTCAGTTTGTACGCAAACTATAGGACCAGCCCAAGGTCATCTTTTACGACGCTCGCCCAGGGGAGTAACCATAAGGACATTCTCGCACTTCTTGTGCTTACTCTGCTCAGCGCGAGTGCTGCCAAGGTTGTGGAAGAATGACGCGGGGTACGAATGAAAGTGTGGCCTTATGCCGTTTTTGCCGCTACGCGTACCGCTGTCTTTTTTTTTAATACTCCCTCGGATCTATAAAAAGTGTCGCTCATTTTGTACTAAACTAGTATAACTTTGTACTAAGTGGGCGACACTTTTTATGGATCGGAGGGAGTAGTAATATGTGTCTTATTTATAAATAAAAATTAAATTACAGGGCACGTACAAACCGATCTTACAGAACTGAAAAGATAGGATAAACATATGTGACAAATCAACGCATATCTCTCTCCTTCGGCACCACCATAGCAGCCACCAAAGAGAAGTGAGACAGATCACCTCTTCACCTGAGCTCGACGCGGCTCCATCGCTGATTAGCAGCTTTTCGGATCTCCAAAGTAGTTTGCCATATGACAAACCATTGCCGTTGAAAGAATCAGACCGGGGTAGCACGACCCCGGACACGCCATCGAACTTCAGAACTGACACCTCCGCATGACTACGACGTCGAAAGAGGGAGCCAGAACTGTCAACCTCCAACCATAAACCCAGCATAGGATACACCATCTTCCAGTTGTCACCTGCACCGACAACAGTCTGCGCGTACTCCTGAACGATCCAACATCCCTGCTCCACTATGACGTCAGAGACAACGCCATAGCAACGGGGACATAGCAGAAGGAGAGACACACCTGATGGGATCGCCGCCGCCGCCTCGCCGACACCATCCATAAACCCTAATGTCGCCGATCTGAAAGATCGGCAAACACACGATGCCATCAACTCCGAGACGCTGCCATGAAGGAAATCGCCGGTGTGGGAGTGGAGCTGAAGCAGATTTATTCGTCCGGGCGCCGCTCCCACCACCCCAACGGCACACCACAACCTACAAAGCAAACCCTAACTACAGAGCGGAAGAACGGGTTCCCCCCTCCCTCCTGCTGCTGGAGCAGCAGGCGGAGGGAGAGCGAACCAGCTCCTTGACCGGTGGAGAGATCGGGCGGAAAGCGAGATCGCTTTTCCTCTCTCCCTAGCGGCGGCGGAGGAGGAAAACGATATACGTGCATGTCCGGCCGACTCACCCGACGAAGGCACACGTACATAGCGGATATACCTTGTATTCTACGCGCTCGTGTCATACCGCTTACTTGCATCTTGCCGGTATATCCATGCTCTTCGAACTATGTATGGCGTACGTCTTCCTCCCAGAAGTAGCACTGGGTCAGGTGTTCGACTTCAACCGGCCGGCCTGGTGCTGGACACCACAACTTCCAAATAAATCTTATATCGATCGATCGTATAATGAATTGGTAACATTATTACCAGGCTGGTCAGGCTCAATAAACTACCATTCAAAAGACAGTCGGATTGATGGCATATGGCCGGCAGCCTCCCTCTCAAATACCACTGGCGACACATTATAGCCGCCTTTGGACGAGACCATAACCTGGAACACGGACAAGGTAATAAGCAAGATCGTCTGGGAAAAACATCCACCGACTAGAACAAATCATAGGGAGCACATGCAATAGTTCGATTCAGAAGCAAATTGAACGATCCACAAATATAGAGGTCTTGGTCACACACTAGACGACGAATGTCAACTAGTAGCTAGGTTTTCCACCGGGATACAGAATTACATGCGAGGTCTTCCACATGACAAAATGCAAACAGAAGGCTCAAATGCAACACAGGACAGATGTATAGGACGCACCGGGACACAAACATAAGATATCCGTGGAGACGATCTGCTTGATGTTCGGTGGCAGGCCAGCGGCCTGGCGATGAGACGCAGGAGACAGTTGACGAACATGAAGGCGAGGCAATGCGGAGCGGCAAAAATCTGCCCTTTCTAGAAACAAAAGATAAGTAAATCGTTTAGTTAAGGCTCTCATAACCGCTATGACCTATCTAAAGGGCAAAACTTGTAAAAAAGAGATCCTCAAACATTGATATGTCAGAGGACATGTGAGTTTATATTTATTTTTTTGAAAAGGGGGTGCGGATCCCCGGCCTCTGCATCAAATGTGAACGCCTACCAACCAGATATGTCTCTTATAAAGGGCACGAATTCTCTCTAAGTCAAGGTCGAATAGCTTGCTCATCATTTTATTTCTTATTCTTGAGTTATCCAATCCTATTTACGTGAATTACTTGTAATGTGTCTGCATACTAGGGATATGAACTTGATAAGTATATGCATGGAATATGAGCCTTTGTTTTGTTGTCTACCCCATGTAACCAATTAATAAATATATTAGTAATATTAGTCCGTGGAGTTATATTATATGTACTATAAACAACCGTCCAGATAAGTTTTGCAAATGGACAAGCGATGAAGAGATGCTCCACTGTCTCCTCGGCGCCACAGAAGGAACACTTCGTACATCCTTGCCAACGTCGTTTGGCAAGATTATCTTTGATAAGTAAGACTTTATTATTAAGAAACCGAATACAAATCTTTATTTTTAGTGGTATCTTAAGTTTCCACAGGTAATGACCATTCATTGAATCTTCAGACATAGATTTGACAGCGAAAACCCCAGAAGTAGTTAAAGTCCACATGAAACGACCCGCAGTTTGTTGGAGAACAATATTCGTAAGTCTAAGAAGCAAGTGCGACCACGCAATCCATTTATCTCCCGACAGCATCCTTCTAAAACTCATATTTAGTGGAGGCACACTAGAGAGCACATCATAAACCGAAACATTCTTCCGATTAGTGATATTATAAAGTGATGAATATTGTAATTTTAGTGGGTTATAAGAGCGACAGTGTAGCGACAGTGTAAGCATCTAACAAACTAAATATACGTTTGGGTGCGGCAATAAAATCGTAGATTAGTAAAAGTCATTTTCAATAAAATTTGGAAAATGCGTTTTAGCAAAAACTACTACTACTTGTTTTCGTGTAAACTCGAGTTGAGAAGGCTCAGATATTAACAAACTTTTTTGCCCACTCGTTCCACAACAAACATGGTTTTCGATGCATAAGCAAATGAAATGATGATCCACAAAGTAGGTAGGAAGATAGATACATATAGGTCTTAAATCTTGATCTCACTAACATGTGAAAGCCAGCTAGGTTTTGCATCACAGGAAACACATACGGATCATGTCTTGGCCATGACACACGAAAGATGCAAGCCAGAACAAAGGGATGGCAACGCAATACAGTTCAGAAATGTCTTCAGCCAAACAAACAGAAGAGGTAGAGACGATTGGTGGTCGATGCTGGTGATGACCCAACCATCTTCGACATATTAGGTGTGAAGTCCACGATCCGCTGACCCCCAAGCCAGTGATCTCGCCAAAACAAGGTTTTCTCCCGGTTACCAATCGCTGCATGTACGGCGTAGAAGCTCACTCTCTCTAGTTTGAGAACATGAATATTAAGGTCCACCCACGGTTCGAAAGGGTCTACCAAGCTGGGTTTGATCTCATTGAATTGTTGCGCAAGTTTTTATTCTTTTTTTTTTGCAAACCACTTGAGCCGAAGATTCAATTGACTACTTCTATAATTGTTTGTCGAGGTTCTTGCTATTGTGTTGTTTACCATGAAAGATCGGGCCAACAAATGACTCACACATATAGTCGACTCTCATCCCAAATGTGACATGATAATCTACCTGGGTGGAGTTTGTTTTACTTAGCTCGTTATTCTTTCTCAGGGCAGAACGTCAATGGTTGGGATTTTTTGATGAACTTTGCAATGATAAATTTCGTGTTGGCTAGGTGTATAGTCTTTGTGCCATGGGCGGACATCCTTGAAATTCTGCCTTTGTAGAAAGACAACAAGACAAGATAATAAGTAAACTGTTTATTTAGGTCTCTCATAACCTCCGACCTACCCGAGGACCAATCTCATAAAAAATAGGATCTGCAATATTGATCTACAGGAGGACCTGTGAATTTATATGAGTGCATAGAAGACAAGTCTCTTATATAGAACCAGGCTTCTCTAAGCAAAAGTCGAAGTCATTTCATTTCTTAGTTTTAGAATTACCCATCCCGTTGTGGATTAACTATAGTGTCTATGCATGCATACTAGGTCTGTGAATTTGATATGTATACGCATGGAAGGCACCTGGAATATTTGGTCCGACTATCAAAGTGAGGTTCTCCTATATCCTTGTGCTTCATTCGCGAGCGCACATGTGCGGAGGAGTCGGAAATGCTAGGCTACACTGAAAGATTTTATATAGTGGGTGTGCATGCTCGTTGTGGTTGAATCTTATTACATACTGTAGTTGCGACCACGACCCGACAGAGTACAGTCGGTGATTGAACGATTCTACGTATCTCCGTCGTGAGAAGCAGCTGATGTCCAAGAAGTCGTGCTTTCAATTCGAAGGTTAAGCCGAGCGTAGAGGTTAATTTGTATCGACGGATCTAGCTTGTAAGGTCTCTTAAAGCTAGGTTTTAGTCAACCAATAACGATGACAGCGTCGTCTAATGGCTGCTCTTCAGGGGTGGTGAATCTTGTTTTGTGTTTGTGATTTGCTGGTACTGTACATGTATTGTTGCGTTGATTTCTTCTTTGACCGGCGAGTTTCGGCAGTGCCAATGAGGTCAGGTGTCTCTGGACCTATCTAGCACGGTCTGGGGTGATCATCCAACCCTATTTGTCAACAACCCTCATTGAACAACCGATCAAGCTCACGCCAGATAGGAATGAAAGTGTGGCCTTCTACCACTTCTGCAGCCGTGAGAGGACCGTGCATGTCCATTTCCGTTGTATTTATATTTCTCAAAAACAAAAGCCCTAGCTAGCGAAAAAGCTTTTTGAAACTCGGGTTACATGTGTAGCCCTTCATTTTGAAATTTTTGAAAATAGTATTTACAGGTTTCAGAAAATTCGAAAATAAATCTGGTTGTATCCAGTACTATATCCGACAATTTTGCAAAATTTCATTACTAGGTCACTTTGCGCATGCGGATATAGAGGCCGGCCGGCGTGCCGCGCCGCGCCGCAGAGAAGGAAAGGACGTCAAGCCGACACAGACGTCAACACTGATTATTTTTTCTGGAACACTGTATTTTCCAACCGGGCTTTTCCACCCCTTTTCAGTAACAGAGAACGGAAAGACATTATCCTCTTTTTACAAACCCAGCAAAACTGGGGGATAAAGCGAAGGAGAAGAGGGGGGAGAAGCGAGTTGGAGCAACATCAGCAAACCCACTGTGAATGCTCGCCATCGAAACATTCACTATGGGGCGAAAACCTGATGTCACTATCCACCTAGAACGAGAACCAAAGTACCCAAGCATTACAGAAGTTTACCAGACACTACGAGCAACTCCAGGAGAAACAACAACCACTAACACCAACAAAAACAACGACGACCAAAGCACGACTTCCGGAGTTCGAGAGCGCCAAGTCATCACAGCCTTCCACCTACATGAGGACCAATCCCATAAAAAAGAGATTCTCAAATATTAATTTCTCGGAGGTCTTGTGAATTTGTATGACTGCCTACCAGACAAGTCTCTTATAAATAGCAATACTTTCCTAAGCAAAAGTTTAATATTCGTCATTTTATTTCCTATGCTTAGAATTATCCATCCCGTTTTTATGGGTTAACTATAGTGTGTATGTACGCTAGGGATGTGAATTTGATATGTATACGCATGGAAGGCATCAGGATTATTTGGTCTGACTATCGAAGTGAGGTTCGCCTATATCTTTGAGCTTCATTCGCCAGTGCGCATGTCCAAAGGAGGCGGAAACGCTAGGCTGCACTAAAGGATTTGATATAGTGGGTGTGCATGCTCATCGTAGTTGAATCTTATTACATAGTTGTGGCCACAACCCAACAGAGAAGAGTCGGTGGTCGAATGATTCTACGTATCTCCGTCATGAGAAGAGGCACCTGCTATCCAGGAAGTTATGCTTCAGTCTGATGCAGAGGCCCAGGTTTCACCCATTTGAAAACAAATATCCAAAAAGTCGTGCTTCCGATTCTCAAGGTAAAGAGAGTATAGAGGTTAATTTGCATCGGCAAAACTAAGTTACCCCGATGTAATTAAGTTGAACCTAGCCCCGCTTCTTTTAAAAAAAAGTTGCATTGACTCCTCGGTTACCAACCTACAAAGCGACAAGTCCCCTCCTTAGCTGTCTGCCATGCCAACGGGCGGGCGGGGTAGGGACCTTGGATGTGCGTTGCGAACGCTTTATTTAGGTCTCTTGGAGCTAGGTTTTAGTCAACCAGACCAGTGATGCTAAATAGGCGATAATGGTTGTCATGCAGATTAATAATAAGATTTCGACGGCACCTCGACCACAAAAGTGGTTTTAGTCAATCGTCTAAAGTGGTTTTAGTCACCAACGCTAAAGTGGTTTTAGTCAACTGTCTAATCGCAGCTCTTTAGAGTGGTGGATCCCGTTCTTTCTTCGTGTTTTGCTCGCACTCCACATGTCTCATGGTGTCAATGAGGCCAGGTTCCCTTGGTGTCATCCAACCATATTTGTCAACAACCCTCTTTGAATGACCGGTCAAGCTCACGCAAGGTCGGAATGAAAGCGTGCCGCTTCTGCCGCTGATTCCTGCACCTAGCTAGCTGGTACACAGAGGCCGGCCGGCCTCCCGACAACAGAGATATAGCGACGAATGCATTCAAAGACATTGGTATTTGAGTATAGGATTTTTGGAGCTCGGGCTACAGAGCTCGTTTTTAAAACAAATTCAAAATCTGCATTTTGGAGTATGAGGAAATTCGGTAAAAAAATCCTAGATGTCTATAATGATACGATCTACGAGTGTGCAAAATTTCGATTCGAAATTATTTGTAATTTGGGCTGGGTAAAAATAACAAATAAGTGGATCTGGTTCGTGAACCGTGTCCAGATTCGAGATTTCGATTTTTTTTCAGATTTATCTTTTTTTCCCAGTCCAAACTATAATGAATTTGGAGTCGAAATTTTGCACACTTGTAGATCAGATCTCTATCTATACCTACTATATTTTTCTGAATTTTTTGAAACATAAAAAGCGTTTTCAATTTTCTTGGAATACGGGCTTCGAAAGAGATTTGAGTACTTATACTTCAAATACACAACAAAGATTATATAAGAACACATGCATTTAAAAAGCATGAATAAGATTGGGACTCAGCACAGCAAAGGAGCTGAAAGAGAATTAAAAAGCATGAAGAAGCATTCATTTTTCTTGGAATGCGGGCTTCGAAAGAGATTTTTTTATTAAAAAAGAATCGAAAAGGTAAAAATGTTAGTTGTGGGCACGAAGGAGCAAACCAACTGAGCTGGTGTATTGTTCTGTCTACAACAGAGCAGCACCTTTAATGAGGTAAAGAAAATATCGCCGTTACTCTGCTAAATCTTTCCGTTACGGAAGATCTGAGAAACGCCCAGCCGGGTGGCGTGTCATCCGGAAAACGCCTTTCAGAGTGGCGTGACTGAGCTGAAAAGAAGCCATTAGAGCATCTCCACCGGGGGTCGCAATAGGGCCCCTAAAGCGCTATTAGGGACCCGGACAGAAAAACATGTCACACCGGGGAGTCGCAAAGGCTTTGACGGCACCGTCAACAGGGCCTCCAAAGTTGGGGTCTGCCTTCGCGGTGCCGGACGCTGTCCGTCCCGAGCCTCCGACAGATCTGGCCCGCCCGTCAGTCACACGAAACGAATGGCGGAAATTTCCTCCTACATTGTCGCGCCGGCCGCCAAATCTTGGACTTCTTCCCTCCATTCTCACAAACCTCTCCCCTTCTACCTCGCCCCCGCCGCCGCCGCCCACCCGTACTCCTTCCTCGTCCCTCCGCCGGCGCGTTCATCGCGTCCAATAGCCTGCGACGATGGCTCCGAAGCCGGCGGGAGTGGGTCTGAGAAAGCCCACCCATAGCAAAGCCGCCAAGGAAAAGGGTACGACGAGGGCCGTGCCGATGAAGCCACCGGTGATGAAGGCGGAAGAAGTGGAGCCGTCGGTGATCCACCCACAAGAGGAAGCGGATCGGGCGACGGCGTCCCGGTTACGAGCTGAGCGGCGACATCGGGCGAAATTGAGGATAGCGCAGGGCCTCGCCGTCCAATCTTTAGGCGGCATGAGCCAAGGGATCTCGTCGTCTCACCCTCCTCGGGGATCATCATCGCCATCTTCCCCGACAACAACCAAAAGGTGGAATATGTACTACACCGTGCAAGGCCACAAGATGAAGGACATGCAAGAAATAAGGGGGGTGAAAGAGATGAAGGTGAAGGAGATGCAAGAAGCCCGGGAGCTCAAGATCATGGCCACGGACACGTCAAACATGCCGGCAGATCGCCAAGAGTACTTTGCCCAGGAGGTGGCGCGCATCATGAATGCGAGGAAACAAATGGCCGAGGACGCCGACACCCAGGAGGGATGATTTGGTCGCGGTGCCGAGGTCTAGTCATATTTTGTTGGCCGTGCCTGTGTTGGCCGGTTTGAACTATTTGGCCGTGCCTGTGTTGGCCGGTGAGAAACTGTCTGGCCGTGCCTGTGTTGGCCGGCCGATGCAACTAACTGGCCGTGCCTGTGTTGGCCGGCCGGTGATAATACATGGCCTGTGTTGGCCGATTGGCAATTGTATATTTTGGGTTGATGATAATTTGTGTTTGGGGATTCCTTTAGGCGGTGCCGGTGGGGAGGGGAAAATAAAAATGCCGGACATGTGTCCGGCACCCCGCAATTGGGCCTCCAAACGGATGGTGCCGGACACAATTTAGGCACCCCCGGTGGAGATGCTCTTAGAGCAACTCCAGCCGTCCCCCCGAGAGCCCCCCCAGGACCCCCTTTTTGACGCCGGCGGATCATTTTTCCTGTAGTCGCCCCCCCCCCCCCCCAGCGCCCCCCAAGGCCTCTTTTTTCGCCGGATTTGGCCCAATTTTTATCCGGCGTCCCAGGCCGAACCCAGCGCCCCGGGTTCGGCCTGGGGACGCCGGCGAAAGGGAAAATGGCGCGAAATGGCGCGGAACCGAGGGAAACCGCACGAAGCTCCGGCGGGCCCGCCCTGTCAGCGGCACAACCGTTTCGTCGTCCTCATCGCCTCGCCTTCCGCGTCGCATTACTGCTCTGCCGCCGGTCAGGCGTACCGCCGTCGAGTCAAATCGGCCACGCGGCGGAGTTAGGCGCGCCGTAGTTATTACTGCCCCGCCCTCTCCCCCGCCGGTATTTATTTACTGCACCCGCACACCGCCGATCACACACTCGCCGCACTTCCTCACCGAGCATACACCCTCGCCGCGCTTCCTCTCGATCACCGAGCGCACACCACACCCAATGGCTAGCGGCGCGGCGGCGAACGGCTTCGGCCGGAACTGGCTTAAGGAGCGGGAGGCACGCCTCCTTCACGAGGCGGGCTACCCATGCCCACCCGCCATGAAGCTCCCCGGAGGAGGATGGCGGCTCAGCCAGATGGGGATCCCGATCCCCCCCATCCCCACCGCCGACCGGCGGTGGGCCGAGATCTACGCCGTCCGCGATGAGCTGACGGCGGAGCAGCAGGAGGATCCCGCCTGGCACCCGGAGAACTCCTCGACGTGGATGCCTTTCTTCGAGGACCGCCACGAGCGGCAGCTCAACGACTTCCCCGGCCCGAAGGACCTCGCCCCCTCCCGCAACAACAGCGAGGGCCGGAAGGACTGGTGGGGAGTCCCCGGCCGCTCCCTCCAGGCCGTCCTCGACCACATCGAGGGCGGTAACGAGCCGCCGCTGCAGGGCCCGGCGAGGAGGGGACGGCGGCACGGATGGGAGCCGAGGAGGATGGCGTGCTCGTCGTCCTCCTCCTCCGACGCAGGAGCCCACTCCTCGACGCCGCTCGCCAGCGTCATCAAGCAAGAGCCGGCGGCGTCCTCGCGCGGCATCGTCATCAGGGAGCCGGGCACCGGCGGCGGGAGCGGGAGCTCCTCCCGCCTACTGACGCCGAAGCGGGAGCCCGGCACCGGCGTCGTCGGCCGCGCCCTGAAGAAGGCCTTCAGAAAGAAGGCCGTCGTCAAGGAGGAGACCTACGACGAGGAGGCCGTGATGGCGGCCGCCCTGGCGGCCAGCCTCGACGACGTCCCTCCGGCGCCGGAGGATTTCGCCTGTGCGTGGTCGTCCCGCGACCACGAGCGGGACGAGGAGGAGCGCAAACGGCGCGTCGAGGCCGAGCAGCGGGAGGCCTTCGCGCGCTACGGGCGCCGCAGCCGTCGTGCCTCGCCGGAGGTCGTCGTCCTGGACGACGACGACGAGGAGGCCGGCACCAGCACCAGCCGGTGGCTGACGCCGAAGCAGGAGCCAGGCACCGGCGGCGACGGCGAGGCCGGGCGTGCCCCTGCTGCTCCTCCGAGCTATGGCGGCGGCGGCGACTCCGACGACGGGGAGGACTACACCGTCTTCTACAACCGCCTCGGGCTGTAGACGCCGCCGCAGTTTTTTTTCTTTTTTTTAGTTTTATTGTAAAATATCGCCAAATATCGCTAATTATCACCGAATATTATGAAGTTTCGTCGAATTTTATGAAGTTTCGTCGAATTTGATGAAATTACGTCTTGTTTTCGCCGTACCGTCTGGGGGTCACGACTGGGAACCACACCAACCGCACGCCATTTTTTTTCGCCGGCGCCCCCCCCAGCAGGGCCAAAAAAACGCCGGCAATTCGGCCTGGGGGGGCCAACGGCTGGAGATGCTCTTATCATTGACGTTTTAGGGGAGGGGTCATGGATGGTTGAAATTTTTTGAGGTGCTATTAATGGCTGAAAGTTTTTTGAGGGGCCATTTAGGATAAAAGACACCGGCGTGGCGCTCAGCACAGAAGGAAGGACGCCGAGCGACAGACACGCTGCAACACTGTTTATTCTCTCTGCAACACTGATGCCGCTAGTACAGCAGAGCAAATCAGGGTGGGCTCGTGGCACCCGCCATGCTGCGCGTACGGTAGCTATCAGTTTACGGTAGCGCGGGCACACGTACGTCGTTACGGACCAGCCTGTCACATACTCTCGTCCCATATAACTTAGGTACATCTTGCCTGTACATGCTGTGTGTATGTCTGTAGTACACATCTCGTGTTCCAGCTCAGCCTGTTGCTGAACACCACAACTACTGTACTAAATTTTATTTGGAAGGAGGCCCGGGATCGACCATAAAATGAATTGGTAACCTTGTTGTCAGCCAGGGCAGGCTCACATATGATATCTAGGATTCAAAAGACGGCCACCACGGATTGATGGCATATAGCACACTCGCAAAAAAAAACCTCCCTCTTGAATACCGCCGGTGACACCGCATAGCCGCCTCTCTGCGAGACCATAACCCGAACAAGGTAATAAGCAAGATGAAAAACATGCACTGACTAGAACAAATCACAGGGAGCACATGTGATGGTTCAATTCATAAGAAAATCACATGATCCACGAACGTAGATAGAAGTATTTATCACACACTAGACGTGAATGTCAACTAGTAGGTTTTCCACCACAGGATACAGAATTAGAGGCAAGGTCTTCCATGTGACAAAGCACCAAGGATGGATATAGGATGCACCGGGACACAAACATAGGCTAGCCGTGGCGACCATTCGGGTGGCAGGCCAGCGGCATGGTGATGACAGGAAGGGCTAGTTGACAAACATGAAGGTGAGATACTGCGGTGTGGTGAAAATCTGGCTTTTTTATTAGAAATAAAAGATAAGTAAATCGTTTATTGAAAATCAGCTCTAAGTCAAAGCTGCAATCTACCAATCAACCAAGAAATCACTACAAGATGGACCCCCTTGTCGCCTCCCTCCGGGGCGACCAGGGGGACAAACCCTTGCCCACAGCAGCCACCCACTCCACCCTCCTCTCTCCCATCATCGTCTCTAGAGGTGGCCATCGGGAAATCCCGCGCCCCACCGATGCAGGCGACAACAGGGCCGTGGCGCGGCGGGAGGGGCAGTGCTCAGCGGTGGATAGGATCGCCGGTGCTTCCTTCTCCTACGGGTACTTCTCCTGGCGGAGCGGCGTTGCTCCGGCGGCTACGCGGAGAGGGCGACCTCGGCAGGGGAGCCGAACGACCAGTGGAGCTAGAATCTCGGAGCGGTTGCCCCGGACATGGTAGTGATGACGTCCCTTCCGCCAGGGATGTCTGGTCTGGAGGTGGCTCCATACGGCGGTGCCTGGGGGCGGTGGATTAGGGGATTCCGATCATAGGTGCATAGAAGGAAGCATGTAGTGGCTGGAGCTTTCTCCGGCATCGGCGGCCCTAGATGCAGGTGATGGTGACATTACCAACCTCGCAATTGGTGGCGATCTAGCTGGCTACGTGTTCGAGGAAGCACGCCAGCCGGTGAAAATTACGGCGACTTCGGTATGGCGGATGATGGCGACGCGTATTTGTATCGTTAACTTGTTGAACACATCGTTGTTACAATGCTCGTCTTTTCTTCTGGGCTGGCCTGTGGGAAACCATAGATATGGGTCTCTCGGATCGGACGATGGCGGCGTGTTGCGTCGTTTTCCCTTCTGGGTGCATCGTCTTTGGAGTGGGTGCTGGCTGGAGGGATCCTATGGCGGAGCGGTGCGGTTTCTTTCGCGTGATAACGATGAGTTTCGGCTACATGGTGTGGAAGGGTCTTGGTGGGGGATGCGTGCTGATGGACACGTGCAGGGTGGTGGCGATGTTAGGCGTCTTGGTGGTGTCGACGGCAAGCCTGGTATGGTCAATGTGCTGGTTCGCGAAAGACGGTGGCGGCGACTTCGGGGGCGTGCGCATACGGTGCATGCTTAGGGTCTGCTAAAATGATGCTCCGGTCTTAGATGATGTGCGTAGGCGTGAGGTTAGGGCACACGGCACACGCCTAACATCGCCCCCGTCATCAAACTTGTAGGTGTAGTGACAAATGTCGCCAATATGGTGGCTTCAGGTTGATCGGTTTATTTTTCTTGTAAAGCTTTGTTGAATAATTTAATAAAAGAGGTTGGGTGCATCATTTTGATGCAGAGTCCAATAATTTCATCCTCTACTTCGAGAAAAAAAAAGTAAATCATGTATTGAAGGCTCTCATAGCCGCTATGATGGCGGCGGCAGGGCGTCCCTCCACTACTGCTCGGAGGCGTGGCCGCGGTGGTGGATCTTCAGCGGGCGTCTCGGGACGACGTGCGCGTGGCCATGATGCCGGCCACGCAGCAATGTGACCTCCTCCACCTTTGGATGTCTTCATCGTCGGTGCAAAGGGATCTTGCCACTGGTGGTGCTGCCTCACGGTGGCTTCCCGGCGGCGGATCGCTTGGTCCGCGGGGTGCGGCGGTCCACGGTGAGGAGGAGACGGTGGTCCAGCTGCTGAAGCGAGTGAGGATGCCACCATCGACGGCGGCGCCCGTGGGTGTCGTATTCCTCGTTGGAGGCGATGGTGGGGGCGTCCCTCGCTCCGTTGTTTCCGGGGGAAACCTCAGATCTGGGGCAGGTCACCATTGACGGCGGCGCCCGTGGGCGTCGCAGCCCTCGTTGGAGGCGTTATGGGGGCCTCCTAGATCGGATGATGGCGACGTCGTCACCCCAGTGGGTGCATCATCTTTGGAGACATTCATCGGCTGGACGGACATGTGGACGGCTTGGTGGCTGGGCGTCGGTCTCCGCGTGTTTCTCGCGTGGAGACCAAGGTGGAGCGGTGTGTCATGTACCATCTACAACGACGAGTCTCGGCGGCATGGTGCCGCAGGGTCGTCGGCAGAGCGTCCATCGCCTCCTCGGAGATGGGTAGATGCCTGTCCCATGGGGCAGATGCCTCGAGCCGGTGGTGTCGTCCGTCTCCTTGCAGTCGAAGTTGCGGCGGCACCAGAGCCCCTGTTAATAATTACAGATTACTTTCTATCCTTAGAAAATTTATGAAGTCGTTCTTGCGCCTAACTCTGGGCCAAGCAATATTAATCATTGCATTTGTTTAATACTAGCATATTCATGTGAAAATTTACGGTCATGTACAGTAACATATCTCAAATAATAACATATCGCCTCCTCAGAGGGGGAGCAAAGATGTGCCATGTACAGTAACATATCTCAAATATATTAGAAGGGAATACGCGCTTCGCCGCGTTGGTCAACAACGGTCACTAGTACAGACCTGTTAATCACTTATGTTTAGGACGGACCATCGCGCAAGATTTCTTGGACCGTTACTATGCGAGAGTGGGCGATGGTATGGTCAATCGCAAGCAATTCGTAAAGCATGTGCGATGGGTACCCACATTGCACATGATTCATCTATGAAAATCGTGTGCGATGAGTGGTGCCATAACACATGTCTTTTCCTTCGCGGACATTTACCTTTTTCTTTCTTTTCCGGGTTTAGTAACTTTCTTCTGCAATTATAACTTTTCTCAATCTTAGTGAAACAACGTGCAAGCCTTTTGCATGCTCTTGAAAATGAATACCAAGTCCAGAATGCACAGTCATTGAATTGTTTTCATGAACTCCATGAATTCTGAAAAACACAAACCATCACATCTTATGATAACAATCGGACATACAACACATCTTGTCATGGTTCACAACCAAAGTAAAATCCTCGCATCTGGGAGGCACACATACATGCCAATGCCATTTATTCTTTATGCTATTACATATTAACTCTCTCGTATTTAAAGGTGTAAACACCCAGAGAATAATCAGTAGTTGTTGTTGTCCTCCCAGAACTGAGATTGGAGCCAGTGAATTAGGCCCTTTTCCACCTGAAATGCCGTGGCCAAAACGTCATCAGAAATTGGTGGCTTTGATCCGAAGACTGCATTGGCAATACTAATGACCCCAGGGTTTTGGCTGTTGAGTGATGACAACGCGGCAGCTGGCTTGTCATGCGCTAGGTTCATTTGGAAGTGGATCATAGCATTGGGAAATACGAATACATCCCCCTTCTTAACCACCTTGGAGAATAGCTTGTTTGGGTTGGACGTGACAAATCCAACGTAGAGTGTGCCCTCAAGCACGGTGAGGAGCTCGGTGGAACGTGGGTGTATATGTGGTGTGTTCACGCCCAATGGTCCATAGTCGATGCGTGCAAGCGAGATGCCGAGGGTGTTGAGGCCAGGAAAATTGATGACGTTGACATTGGTAACGTTGGACCCGACCTTGCTCTTCATAGTATCCCTGGGTTGGTCGAGCATGGCCGCATTGAAGAAGTCGTCGGAGTTAACGGCCATTGGATCCTTGCAAGGAAATCCGTTTACAAACACTGCATGCAAAGAAGAAGTAACAAGAAGTTGAGAAAGTAGTAAATGTGTGGTTTGAGTAAGTAGAAATATTCTTTTGTTTTAGTATCAACATAGCATGCAAAATAAACCCCAAGAACATTACAACACCATTGAAACTAATAAAAGACACTCACACATACCCCCTGTGCGTATATACACATACATACCTGGCGATTTCTCATCGGCGACGCAAAGTCTTGGAGAGTGCTAGGATCATAGGCGGCGGCCTGCCATGAACCCAGCAGCGCAAGAAGGGCGATGGTGATAAACAAGGAGGAAGAGGAGGCCATTGTGAAGATGTTGTGTGATTGTGTCCATTGAGGCATGGATAGGTGCTCTTATATATAGCCGCAGATGGATACCTCAACCTCAAGGTGTTGCAATGAAGCAATCGTGTGATGACATGCATGATTGTGAGCAAACAGGACATTTTGTCAAGTACGTACATGCGAGAGGAAATCTTCCATCCGATTGAAACGGTCACCGCTATATGTGCTAGAACTTTATTGGCTGTTCAACATCTCAAGTCTTCCTTGGAAAAAAATATAGGTATCTACTCCACCAAGTAACCATTTCGAATGACCGAGTTGTACGTAGTAGTACGCAAAAGGTGGCCGACCATCTGCTGATTCTTCTCCTCTTGTTCAGGCAGGACAGGCTCCATCTCCGGGCGGTGCCATCTAGCCCATGCTCTCATCATCATCGCAGATCAATTAAACCGGAAATATGCATGGCAATGGATCTCTGAATACTCTTCAATTTAAACGTACGATGTTTTAGATACATGGTTCTGAACACATTATTTTGTCCGATATTCAGATGAACATCGTCTAGTGTGGAATTCTACAAATATTTCTAGTGTCGGACCACAACACAACATGCTCTCTAGTCTCTATTGTCGGTTGCATCAGTGTACTTGTGCTGGTCCATGGAGATGAAACGTTCATGGACCTTACGTGTGCATGTGCTTGACTGACGTTAGACTACTGAGTACCAGTTTATAATCATTTTCATGTGCCACCTCACGATGTTGGATCGCGACCTGGTAAAGAAAACTCATCATCATAACCTCATACTATCTATCTAAATCTATCTACGCAATTGTTTTTGCATGTTTGTAAAGTTGATGCATTATTATATTGTCAGTCCAAGTCCACTCGCGTGTGAATCAACTTTTCAACAATTAGTTTCTAAATTATAAAAAAAAAATTATGTATCATGCACTACGAACATATTTTGGGACGTGTCAGAATTTTTTTCAGAACTCCTAATAATTTTGATGGAGTGTTTCATGTGTGGTGTAATTCTCAGAAGTGTTAAGATGCACAAGCGACTCCTTTTAACTTGAGCTAATTTTCCGCAAGACTAGCATAAGCTCTGTGATCCATGCAGCATTCGTGTATCGCTATATCGTGGCAAATACGAGGATGGTATATCTGTTATATGCTAAAAGTAGTATAAAATGTCTAATAGAGCCACCACCAAATCATTCAAAGTATTTTCGATATTTACATCTGAAATTTGCGCCTAAGTATTTTCAGCTAGCTTAAAGATAGAATGAGTGAAGATTAACCAGATTATAGACCCAGATCTATGTTACAGACGTTTTTGTACTATTGACATTAGTCGTATGGGCCACAAGTTAAATTCAATAGTTCGGTATTGAATATATCCACCGGCCCGTCACCAAGAAAATATCCATCGATTTTTTTTTCCCGTAACACACTGTACGCAACAGCAGAATCTGCATTTGCGGTCATATATATAAACACAATGCTGAGCAGATCAATGAAATTTTCCACTAGAAAAGAAAAGATAAGTAAATGCATTGTTTATATAATGCTTTCACAGCCTCTGACCTTCCAGAGGATCAAAGCTACTCCCTCCGATTCATAATAAGTGTCGGAGATTTAGTATTAGTTTAGTACAAAGTTTGTACTAGATCCCGACACTTATTTTGGATCGGAGGGAGTAATATAAATGTGATTCTCAAATATCGTTCTACCTGGGGACCAATGAGTTTATATGACCGCATGCCAGACAAGTATTTTATAAAGAGCAAGACTTCTCCAAGCAAATGTTGAATAACCTATTCGTCATTTTACTTTTTGTGTCTTAGAATTATCCAATCCCAATTTTCATGGATTATCCTTAATTAGTGTATATACTTATAGGAATGCGAATTGATAGGTATAGGCATGGAAGACACCGGGATTATCTTGTTCGGCACTATCGAAGTGAGGTCCTCTTATCTTCTTCAATTTGCTAGTGCGCATGTGTGGAGGCGGCGGAGACGCAAGGCTGTGCAGAAGGGTTTCTTATGGTGGGTGTGCATGTTCGTTGTGGCTCAATCTCGCTGCTTAGTTTCATCATGGCACTACGGATTGCAACCGGCGGCAGGGGCGGAGCTAGCATGTTTGACTTTCTTATAGTATTTTCAAATCCATGGGCTTAGCGAGAGTGCAACGACTCGGTGGATCGATCGCCTCTCCTATGTATCGCTGCAAAGCGACGCCGGATGCTCACACCGCCTGCAGCTTTTCCACGGCCCACAGCCGATAGCTGCTTATTTGAAAGCCACAGCCTAATCAAACAGGCTCTAAATGGACTGCGATAATGCACCCCATTTAGTAGGTGATTTTCTTTTATTCCCTATTTGCTGTTTAATTTTTAATTTTAAATAGAAAACAATATATAAAAGATATTTTCTGAAATCTGAACATTTTTCAAAACTGAACAAAATCTGGACAATTAATAATCGGAGCGATTTTAAAATGGGAATCATTTACAAATTTGAACATTTTTTTAATTTGAATAAAATTCAATTTTGAACATCTTTTGAGAAAATCTATAAACATTTAAAACCTAGAAGTTTTTTAAATCAGAATGTTTTGAAGATTGAACAAATTTTCTAATCTAAACAAATTTTCAAATCTCAACAAATTTCCAAATCTCAACAAATTTTTAAATCTGAAAATTTTTCAAATCTAAATAATTTTCAAACATGAACATTTTTTAAACTAAACAACTTTCAAATTTTAATTTTTTAAAAAACTGAACATTTTTTAAATTATAAATAAAGTGACAAAAAGAAAAACGAAACAAATCGAATAGAGAACATAAGAAGAAAAGACAATGAAATAGAGAATAATAAAACAAGAAAAAAAGAAATATCTGCCGAATGGGTCGACCCATCAGCGGTAATCCTTCAGGTGACGGGACTGTCACGCGTCGCTGCGGGGCGATATATAGGACTTGCGTCGATCGCACGATTGATGGATTAGCCTCCTCCCGACGCTCCCAGCCCCCAGCCTTCCAACTCCCGTCTCCCTATTCCCTTCTGTAAAAGAACAGCCGGCCAGGGCTCAGCCGCCAGCGCGAGGCGAGTAGGCGAGCGTGTCTTTTCTGGTCTTCTCTGCCGATCAGGGATCACCAAACCAAAATGTCTAAATTCTGCAATCCCTATCAATGTCGTCAAAGATCGCTCTATGTCTCTTCAGTTGCTCGCAAGTGCATTAGTTCAACCAAATTTGGTCATGAGAGAAGAGGCGAGGTTAGTTCGGTTGTCCATCTAATCTCCAAGTAATTAGCAATTTTATTACTACAATTGATTGATGATGTTATTGTTGTCTTTGTGAATCCAGAGGGTTCCACGAATTTGTTCAAGCGCGGCCCCCACCTACCTTTCAGTCAAGACCAAGGAAGGCTACCCCTATTGGCTCATGGACCAGGTCCACGTGTCTGTGTTCCCACGACCCCTAGCAACGATGAGGACGTCATGGGTGATGACTCTCGAGGCATTCTGGAGACGACCATGCCACTATGGATGNACAAAAATAGCTAGAGCAGAAATGGCGAGGTGAAATGTTACATGTACGCTATAGGAGGCAAAGGGTGGAATTAAGGGAAATGTTGCATGAGTTCTTTTGCCACGCTTCAAACTCGTGTGTGTTTTGCTGCAAACCGACATGTGAGGTGCTGCAACGATTTTGAGCACCTTCTGCAGATGTTGTTTCAATGCATCAATTTTTTGTGAGAAGTCCTCCCATGATTCACACGTGTGCTGGTTTTTTTTCAAAAATTTACTACGACGGTTGGGAATTTTCTGCCATCAGCAGGAATTTGGTGCATACTCATAAATATTTGTTGCAGTATTAATTTTAGAATGTTGTCATTTCTACAGGTTTTGACCAATTGTGGGAAAATATGCTCCAACGATGATATAATAGTACACAATCGTTGATAACCAGATAGGAGTATGTTGTAAGAGTAGGACGATCAACATTTCACGTTTTAGCAACATCCGACGAAGGAGGAGGACATTTTTTACCGAAACAGCCGGACGAGGCATTATCCTTGTTTCGCAAGGAGTAAAAAACTAAAGGTCACAATCTAAAAAAAAAGAATTGAAAACGTAGAGTATGTATTGATTTTGCCTTTGCTATACTTTTCATTTCCTTATTTTTTTTGCATATTATTAAGTACCTTTAATATGCTAACCGCAACATTACATCGAAAAATCTCATTGGCTCTCAAGTTCAAGTGATCTCTTTATTTTAAAAAAATTCTAAACATGATGTTTATAAGTTAAAAAAAATCAGGAAAATAACTAGATAATCGATGATGTATCTGAACATCGTGCAAACTGCAACGCTAAATTATTTTAATTTTAGGATACGCAAAAATAATAATTTTTTGAAGTTTTTAAAATATGCACAGTTCACCATGCTCATAACCTTTTTTTTTTCATTTTTGTGTAGCTTGGAACATAAAGCATTGAGTGTGAGATTTAACACAATACATACTTGAGTACATATAGAAATGTTTTCTAGTTTTATAAATATGTTTTTTTTCCTAGATGAAGGGACCACTTGAGCTCACGAGTCAGAAATCCAGCTGCTCAAGTTACACGTACTACAATTCAAAAGCAAACGTCTAGTCCCACCTGCTCCAACGATCAGGTAGCTGCGACACTATTCAGAAGCACATAGGTACAGTGTCCATTTTAGGCACGTTTTTCAACTAGTATAAAATCTCCGCGAAAGACAACGTTGAACAAATCAAATTTGAACTCAAACAGTAGTCCATGGAACCCAATTCCAACTTCCGACAGACCCATCTAACCTGGGACCGAACGGACAAGTGGCGAAATTAAGCTCGTGCGGGCAGACGACGACGACGGCGGCGACGACGACGACCCATCACAGGAGCAGCAGCCATAGATAGAGTTCGTTGGTAGAGTATCTAATCTAGCTGATTGATTGATTATTAACTCGGCCGGGTTCGTGCGGAACATTCCAAGTTGGTTAGGAGGACCACCACCACCACCCCGATCGAGTTCCAAACGAACGAACGAACGGTGGCAAGTGGACGACGGTTGGTGGAGCTCGGGACCCCGAGAACGCGCGGAGGCCCGGCGGCGAGAAATTTGGACGGACTTGTACGATCGGGGCCGGGGACGCGGACGAGTACGACGACGACGACGACGCTGCTACGAGGCAGGCAGCCAGCGTTCGTCGACTAAAATGGTGGAGTGGGTGGGTGGCGATGTGTGTTGGGTGGACGACGACGGCGACGGGACGGGTGGAGGAGACACGATGCTTAGGCGCGTTAGAGCAAGGATAATAACAAAGCCCGCTGCCGCCTCTATATGAGAGCCAAGTCAGCTATAGCCATCTTACAGACACAGTCATATAATAAGCTAGCTATTAGGCTTGCTGTTGGATTGATTCAATTATTTAATGTTTATATGCATATATCACCCATTGTGATTCACTGTAACATGCATCTTTGTAGTTATTCAAGCAATACATCAACCACGCTAGCAAGGACAAACCAAGTCAAACTGATTTAATAACCAAGGAACTAGGCAAACTAATCAATAAGCACGTCTGTAGACGAGACATAGCAACATTCCACTGACGCTTAAACATTACATGAGTTCATAAAAAAGTATTGACCAAACATTACATCGACACTTTGGAAGAAAAAAGACAATAGTTTTGATCTGGACGACAACGAGCAACAAACTGACAACACATAGCACAATGACATTGACATATTAGAAGATAGCATCAACCAAACAAAATACTAAATATGATCGCCGATAAACAGGCCATGTTTTGATCTTGACGACGATAAAGGCAGAAATCAATAGTTGGAACTTCAGTGCATCAGCAATACAATCTTCAATCGCTATATGGAAAAAAAAAGTAAATAGAGACAAGGTAAATATTGTGAATTACTCTTTAATACACAGAAGACTCAGGCATACACACCTGTAAGTAGAACCTCTACTAATCACCACATCATAGCATAATCCTGAAAATAAATTAAATGTTAGATATCATGTTGATCCCCAATGTTACATGGAGAAAAAGAATAAGACGCAAATATCAATATCCCACCATGACTAATTATGATGGCTACTTTGATACTTATGCCAAATATGCTCTACCAGATCACTTTTAAGTTGGGTATGTTGTGGACGAGCACGGATTGTAGCTTTTCTACGCAACACATCAGCGAAACACAGGTTACCACCAACATTTACTTCAGGAAGTAAAGCAAATGAAGCCCCCGGATTCACATTCAAATCAATATGAATTTTGGCCTGCTCTCTCTCATCTTCAACTATCATATTGTGGAGAATCACACAAGCCTTCATGATCCTTCCAACACTCTTTCTTTCCCATAGTCGTGCAGGACGACGAACAATGGTGAAACGTGACTGTAAGACCCCAAAAGCACGCTCAACATCCTTCCTTGCCCCTTCTTGGTGCTTGGCAAACAACTTATGCTCCTCTGTTTGGGGAAGTGGTATAGTCTTCATGAAGGCAGCCCATTCTGGGTATATACCATCAGCAAGGTAGTAACTTGTGTTGTACTCATTTCCATTGACTGAAAAATGAACTTGAGGTGCTTCTCCTTTCAATGCATCAAAAAATAGAGGGGACTGGTTGAGCACATTAAGGTCGTTGTTTGACCCAGCAATTCCAAAGAAGGCATGCCAAATACGAAGATCCTGGGATGCAACAGCTTCTAGGATCATAGTTGGCACTCCATAATCACCACGGGTGAATTGCCCCCGCCATGCTAAAGGACACTTCTCCCATCGCCAATGCATGCAATCAATACTACCTAGCATTCCAGGAAAACCACGGGACTCATTAACCTGAAGTAAGCGCTCGACGTCCTCTCGTGTGGGGCGTCGCAAGTACTCCCCGCTGAACACCTCAATCACCCCACATGCAAACTTGTCCAAGCACTCTAATGCGGTGCACTTCCCAATCTTCAAGTACTCATCTAGGGCATCCGCAGGGGTGCCATAAGCTAGCATGCGCATAGCTGCTGTACATTTTTGCAATGGCGATAGCCCAATTCTACCAGCACAATATGACCTATAAGTGAAATAGGGAGACCACTGACCCAGGGCATTCACAATGCGGAGGAAGAGGTCTTTATTCATTCGAAATCTTGTACGAAACATACTCTCGGGGTATTAGATCCATTAAGCTGACAACAAATTAGTGTGTCACATAGATAAGTAACCAACCAAGGTTAGAGCCAATAGCACATACCAAGGCCTGCAGTTCGTGGTCCTCAAAGCTTCCTGTCGTTGGCGTAAATTGAGCTGAACCTCCAATTCCAACAGGCGGTGTCCACCAAGGGCCTTGAGATGGCAAATCGGCCATGCCTGGTTGATGTGTTCCAGGGACGGGGAGCCAGCACGGTGGGGGGGGAGGCCGCCATGGATGCTGGTGGGCATGGTAGCAACCAGGCACCAGGCCCAAACATGGAAGGCACGGCTGATGTCAGGACGGACTGAGCCGTTTGCGGCCGGACGGGCTGCGCCGGAGGCGCCAGTGCCGTTGTCCTCTTGGACTTGCCACCCATCTCGCAGCGGCCGCCGCGCGGCAGTGGGCTTGGCTTCTAGGGTTCTTGAGTGGTGATTTTGGGACGATTTTGGTGGCCTCCAAGTGGACTGACCATGGGAGGACTCGATTCGTACGAGAAGCAGGGAGATTTGCCGCGTGAGGGCTCGATTTGGCGCGGAAAAGGATTGATTTGGCGCGGGAAGGCGGGGGCGCACGGGATCGGGAGGGAAAAACTAAACGCCGGCCTAACGCTCGCACCGGCTGCAAGCGAGCTCTTTTTTCTCGTAGCCTGCGCTAGAGCCGGGCGACAGATCGAGTGCCCGCTTTGCTCTTTCTCCTCCTTTCTCTCACTTCCCACCTAAGTTTTTGATGATGTGGACACTGCTAGAGCCAGCTGTAGGACTTATTAGACTTGCTCTTAAGAGCATCTCTAGCCTGACCCTCACTTCCCTCCTTATACGCGCGGCAGTCAGATCAAACACGGACAGGACGTCAACCGACGGACCCATACGATATCGACTGGAATGACTACACCATGGGCTACTAACTTGCTGAAAGGACACGGATGTCGCCTAGAGGGGGGGTGAATAGGCGATTTAAAATTATTACGGTTAAGGCTTGAATAAATGCGGAATAAAACTAACGTTTAATTTATCAAGCCAAAACCTAAACTAGCTAGGTTCACCTATGTGCACCAACAACTTATGCTAAGCAATATGATCAACTAGGTGATAGCAAGATATATGACTTTAAGCTCAACTACTTTCACAAAGTAAATAGCATAAGTAAGAAGCTCGAGTATAGAAATACCGAGGCACTTGGAGACGATGATTTATCCCGAAGTTCACTTCCCAATGGAAGCTAGTCTCCATTGGAGCGGCGCGGTGTTCACCAATGTGAAACACCGAGTAGCCTTGATATGGCACACCGTATCTCCGTTGTGTCTTACCACCAATGTGGCGAGGCACTTGTCACTATGTTGCCGTTGAGGTTGACAACTAGAACCTTTACAAGGGTGAAGCTCACTCCACAAGTTGGAGGGTCTTCACCAAATGCACCGAGCCACCAAGACTCGATGCCCAACTCCGAGGCACACACCACAACTCAATTGGTGGCTCCCGGCAATGTCTTCGTAGCTACCAAAGCTCCGAAGCAACAAGGTTGAGTCACACTCCACAATTGGAGGCTCCCAACAAATCCCGTGAGCCACCAAGACTCCGAGAAATCAACAACCGTCTAGGGTACCAACGTGCCCTAGAGGAACAAGCTCTAGGGCACCAAAGTACCCAAGAGTAACAAGCTTCTCAACTTCACTTTCCACGTATCACCGTGGAGAACTCAAACCGATGCAACTAATGCAATGGCAAGAACACACTAAGTGATCAAGTTCTTCCAACCCGAATCCAACCAAAGCAACTAATGCTTGGGAGGGATTAGAGAGGAAGAACAAAGGAGAAACACAAAGAAACTCCAAAGATCTAGATCCAAAGTGTTCCCCTCACTTAGAGGAGAAATCAACCGGTGGAAACAAGGATCTAGATCTCCTCTCTCTTTTTCCTCAAAAGGTAGCAAGAACTATCGGAGAGATTGAGAGAAAGCCAAGCTTGAGAAGGTCAACAATGGAGGGAGAAAATAGCTCAAAAGGTTGGCAAAAGGTTAGGGTTTATTTGGGGAAGAAGCCCCTTAAATAGGAGGCTCCAAAAGGAGCCGTTGGAAAAAGATAAAGGAAGGAAACAGCAACCAGGCCGGCCTGGGAGCCGGCAGGGGGAAGAGGCAACACACCGGGCTCAAGAGCCGGCCTGCTACCCGGCCTGGGCCGGCCTGGCGGCCGGCGGCCCACCCGACCGCGTCGGCCTGTGAGCCGGCCTGGGCCGGCCGGGGAGCCGGGGGCCTGCCAGACGCAGCCGGCCTGTGACCCGGACGTGGCCGGCAGGGAGGCCGGGAAGGCTGCCGAACGGGCCGGCCTGGGAGCCGTCCCAGGCCGGCGGTGAGGCCAGCTGCCCTCCCCCCTTTTCTTTTTCTTTTCTAATATTCTGTTTTAAAAACGACCGATACCGAAAACGCAATATCTTCCACATACGAACTCCGTTTTCGGTAATCTTGGACTCGTTGGAATCGTCACAACGAGCACTACAAGAATATACATAGAAACGTCATTGTTCAACAAGATACGGTAAAACCAAATGATGAGAGGTAAAACCTTTCTATTAAAAACCAGAAAACCATATCTTTTGCAAATGAAGTCCGAATGACATGAAACCAACTTTGTTGGAAAGAGGACGACAAATGCTACCCAATAACATGTGAGAATATTGAAACCAAGCAAGGGAGATTTTGCTAGTAAATGGAAGAGTGAAACCTTCCGCATAGATGGACCGACAAAATCTCCGACACCGAAAACTCAATAGGGAACACATATGAGAACCGTTTTCGATGACCTTGGGCTTGTCATGACAAGCATGACAAGCACCAATACCACACCACGATAAGAGCCAAATAGGAACCAATAAAGATGATGCCAAGGATGCAAAGGTTTGAGCTCTCTACGACCGATACGCTAAAGCTCACTTGAGAGCCCCTTTTGATAGTACGGTTACCTATCTAACAAACCCGGTCTCCCAACAACACCGCGAGACCGGTAAAATAGAAACCCTATCAAGATCATACCTTTGCCTTGCACATTCCACTTGAGCTAGATGATGACGATCTTGATCTACTCACAAGTGGATCACCTTTCTTGATTGTGCTCCGCTTGGTGAAGACTCGCATATTGCTCCCCCATACACCAAGATGGGAGAGACACTCTTCGACATATCTTCACTGGGTCTTTATCTTGATGACGATCACCACGTGACGCCATCCTCCATGGGCAACATAGAACCTTCCTCTTGATTCATGATCATGGAGAAACACTTTGGCCTTGATCTACTTCTTTTTAGCCTTGACTCCAACATATGGAGTCCAAGCATTCCTTATGGACCAACACTGCACATATAACTCAAAGCACACATTAGTCCATATAGATTGTCATTAATTACCAAAACAACACATGGGGGCAACCATGCTCTTTCACTTGCAGATGACATTTATACTCAGTGTGCAGGGCCTCAAGGTCAGAAACAATGTCACTTTGCAACTATGCAAAAATCTGCTATAAAAGACGTGGAGAGGCCATTTAATTAGAGTGCGCCAAAATCATTGGTGGTATTGTTCATGAAGATGCAATGATGATGTGGGATTTAGAGACACCGTGGGAGGTGATGACTTGTTCCGTAATTTTATACAACATAATTATGAAGGACGAGTGAGAAGGGGAGGACCGTTATCACTGGTTTTTAAGAAGCCCGAAGAACATGTCCGCCTCCTAGAACAAGATGCACCGCATGTTCTAAACTTTCTCGAGATGCATCGACAACAAACGCATCTGCAACTACTCAATGATTTTGTGTAGCATATGTGGATCCATACTGCGTATCAATGAATTTTATCTTTAAATTATGCGCTACGAAGAAGACTCCGGATAATTTATCACTCTCTCTATATAATGATTGTATTACCCTGAGAGACACTAACACTATTTGAGTAACGTGAAACCAAAAAAAAATTAACAGTGGAAGGGGCACGAAGGCACCATAAGATGGATTAATAACCAGCAATGGTACAACAATTTATTTAAAGGCCCAAAAAAATGGAGATTCCACCCTAGCATTGCCCTTTTGCACTTAGGACTCTCGAAGCAGATAAAAAAGGCAATCGAGTACACCACATAATCCCATCACTGCACCGTCGAGACAAGCTCGACACCAGAACCAGCTCCGCGACCACTAGGGACGAACCACTTCGTGCAGCTTCGCCCAGAGGCGTTCGAACTGAGCCGAAGATCCTCCGCATCGGCGTATCGCTTGGAGGAAGAACAACCACAAAGAAGTGGTCGGGAAGGGCGGCCTTTCAACCATAAGAGGCAACACGGGAGGGGGATCGTACCGTAGAAAAACCGCCGCTGGTCGACTCCAAGGAGCGTCTACAACACAAGCTCCATTTGAAGTAGATCGAGAGAAAGTAGTGACGCCTCCAACTGAAAGTGCATGGTTGATCCCATGCATGGTTTTGGTAATTAATGACAATCTCTATGGACTAATATTTGCATTGAGCTCTATGTGTAGGTTGTCCTTTAGCTTGTGTCAAGATCATTTGTTGATCAAGGTCAAGCTTGCTTGTCTCCATTGGTTGGAGTCAAGGTCAAGGTTAGAAGATCATTTGTTGATCAAGGCCAAGCTTGTCTCCATGTGTTGGAGTCAAGGTGCTTTTCTTGATCTCCATTTGTTGGAGTGAAGCTCAAGGGAAGAAAAGATTTGTGTTGATCAAGGCTAAGTGCGGGTTGATCGACACTCAAGTCCAAGTGAAGATATGCCGAAGCGTGCTTTCCCCATCTTGGTGTATGGGGGAGCGTCATGTGAATCTTCACCAAGCGAAGCGCAATGAAGAAAGGTGGTGCGTCTTGAGGAGTTGAAGATCGTCTTCATCGACCTCAAGTGGTTTAAGCGCAAGGCAAAGGTATGATCTTGCTAGGGTTTCTATTTTACCGGTCTCATTATGTTTAGTGAGAGACCGGGTTATAGGATAGATAGCCGTACTATCAAGAGGGGCTCTCGACCGAGTATCATGATCGTATCATTCGTGGAGAGCTCAATCCTTTGCATCCATGCAATCATCTTTATTGGTTCTTATTTGGCTTTTATCCATGTGAGAACTTAGATCTTGTGTTCATCTCCATACCAAGCTCTAGTTCATCAAAAACGGATCTAATGAATATCTTCTTGCGTTTTTGATATCGGAGGTTTTACCGGTTTGTCTCTTATACGAGAGGTCAAACTCTCTCCTTATATTTTCCTCCTCACATGATAGACTATGATGTGTATATGCATGATCTTGTAGGGCTTGTGATTATCTTCAAAACAAGCCCAAGATCATAGAAAACGGAGTCTTGATGAAAAGCTTGTGCGTTTTCGGTGTTGGAGATTTTGCCGGTTCATCCGTTTGGAAGGTTTCACCTTTCCAACCCTTTGCACAATCTCCCTTGCTTGTTTCAATATTTTGACTTTTTGTAGTGTAAGCTCTTGTCGTCCTCTTTCCAACAAAATCGGATTCACTCGATTCGGAGTTTCCACGCAAAAGTTATTCAGTTTCAGGGTTCTACTGTTTTTCAGTTACCGAAAGTACCGGCCAATCGGACGGTACTACCGCTCGGAACTTCCGGAGGTACTTCCGGAGCCCAGTACCGCTTACGAAAGTTGGGTACTGGACTCAAACGGAAGTACCACCGGAAGTAGCACCGGAACTACCGCTAAACCGGAAGTACCGGTGCTCCCAGCGGTACTACCGCCCGGAACTTCCGGGGTTACTTCCGGAGCCCAGTGCCGCTTACGAAAGTTGGGTACTGGACTCTTAACGGAAGTAGCACCGGAAGTAGTACCAGTACTACCGCTAAACCGGAACTACCGGTCCGTTTCCCGGTACTACCGACCTCGCGGGCTTTCTCTTCTAGCCATTGGCATGCTGTTTTTGGGTGGGCCGGAAGTACCGCCCTTTGGGCCGGTACTACCGGTCCTGCGGGTTTTCGCTTCCAAAGAGAGCCATTGGGGCTGTTTTCACGTGGGGCGGTAGTACCGCCCCTTGGGCCGGTACTTCCGCTCCTGCGGGATTCTGTGCCCAACGGCCAGATTTCCCAGGGCATCTATTTAAGTGCCCCTTCTTCCCCAACGGTTCTAAGGATCTTGGTGAACCTTTTGCTCTCTCTCTCTCTCCTCCATTGTTGCCCCCCAAAGCATTTGTTGCTTGGTTGGAATTTGGGAGTGGAGGACTTGACCACTTCGTGTGTTCTTGCCTCTTGCATTAGTTGCATCGGGTTGCTCTCTCCGCGGTGATACGTGAAGATCGAAGTTGAGAAGCTTGTTACTCTTGGGTGCATTGTGTTCCCAAGAGCTTGTTGCCTCTTGGGTGCATCGTGTACCCTAGACGGTTGGAGGTGCCGCGAAGAATTCGAGTTGTGAAGCTTCGGCACGAGTTTGGGAGCCCCCAAATGAGTTGTGGGTGTATGCCCCAAGAGAAGTTGTAAAGGGCTCCGGAATCCGCCTCGAAGGATTCCGATAGTGGAAGGTGAACCAATCCCTTGGGTGAGGTTCATCGGAGAATAGGGTGAGGCATTTGTGGCATCTTGAGTAGGCCTCTTGTGGCGAGCTCACACCCCTCCAACGAGACGTACTCCCATAACAAGAAGGAACTCGGGAATACATCCTCGTCTCCACGTGCCTCGGTTATTTCTATACCCGAGCTTTACTTATGCAATTTACATTGTGATAGCCTTCGTGCTTGAAGTTCTTATCTTGCTATCTCCTTGTTGCTTGATTTGCTTAGCATAAGTTGTTGGTGCACATAGGTAACCCTAGCATATTAGGTTGTTGGCTTGTTAATTTAAACACATAGTTTTATTCCGCAATTATCAAGCCCCTAATTAGAAAAAGTGTTAATCGCCTATTCACCCCCCCCCCCCCTCTAGGCGACATCCCGAGACATCGTTTGTTCTTTCAATTGGTATCAGAGCCTCGTCTCTCTTGTTTGGCTTTACCGCCTAGAGAGTAAAGATGTCGTATAGGGATTTAGTGCACAATTCCTTATTTAGATTTGATGGCACAAATTTTAATGTTTGGAAAACTCATATACTTAATCACTTACGGGTCTTGGACCCCAATATTGAGCGTATCTTAGATATAGGTTTTTCTCCTCCAAAGGACTACGCAAGTACGACTTTAGAGGATGAGAAAAACTTATATCTAGATGCTCTAGCATCTAACGAGTTTTGCAAATTTGTCAGTGTTGTAGTTTTCGAGTCAATCATGCCTCTCCGGGATGTTCATGAGCTTTGGCCCAAGCTACAAGATAAGTATGGTTTGTCCAACTCTATTGAGGATGATTGCTCTCCCTCCACCTCCGGCCGTGACGAGCTCTCGTCTTCATCTACTTCACCAAAATGTGGTAAGCCACAAACTAATGTGATGGTGAGTAGTGATAGGCTTTGTAATTTGGATAGTGAGCTCATTGTTGATGATCATTTATCTCTATCTTGTTGCACTGCTCCATCTTTGGACCTAAACACTCGTAGCACTATAAATGATTTACATGCTAGTGTTGATAGTCCTTGCATATCATCACAAATTTGCTTGGATGAATCTCTTTATGATATGCTTGCTTTATCTTGTTGCCATGATGAAAATGCTTGTGTTCCCTCTAACTCTTGCATTAATAATAATGTAGAGGAAACCCAATTTGCTATGCAACAAGATTTGAACTTGAGTAGTTCAAAAATTAATTATTCTTCTTCATCCACCTCTCATTGTCTCATGGCTAAATCTTCTTCTAGTAATGACAATGATGATAATAATGATAATAATGATGAAGAAGATGATATGGAAAAAGTTAATGCCCTTCTTCAAAATAAAGGTCTAATGATTCTCAAAGCCCTTCCTAGTAATAAAAGTGCCCAAGCTAACCTCTTTGAAATCATGAGCACTCTTATTGAGCGTGGGGAAACTATTGAGGCTTTGGAAGCAAGCCTTGAAGAAAAGGGTAAGATTGAAAGAGATGATGCAATGGAGAAAGCATCATTAGAAGATGCTCTTGTGGAAGAGCAAGAGACTCGTGTTTCTCTTGAGGAGAAACTAGATTCTATCGAGGAGTCTCATAATGAAATAATTGCTAAAATCATTAAAAAACGTGACCATGGCATTGCTAAATATAAGGTCACGAAAAATGAAAATTCTAGATTACATGAAGAGCTTGCCAAGTTATCTTCTTCTATTCCTAAAGTTAATGATGCTTGTGCTACTAACTCCACTTCTTGTGAAGCATCTATTATGAAGGAGAATGTTGAGCTAAGGGCTCAACTTGAGTTGCTAACTAGCAAGTATGAGAAGTTGGAAGCAAGTCATGAAAAGCTATCTAGCTCTAATGATAATCTTCTAGCATCCTATGGGAAGTTGGAAGAAAATCATGAAAAGCTATCTAGCTCTAATGATGAACTTCTAGCATCCTATGCTTGTCTCAAGTTAGCTCATGAGGCCATCACTACAAAGGTAACATCAAGTGAGCCTCATGTGGATATTAGCACAACTTTAATTAATAATGCTATATTGCCATGTGCTAGTCCTAGTAGTTCATCCACTAAGAATGTTGGTACATCATGTGATGAATTATTTGCTTTGCCTTGTTGCTCTAACAATGATGCATCTACCTCCTCTACTTCTTGTGTTGTCACTAACCATGTAGAGAAAAGAGGAGAGCTCAAGGCCCAAGCCACTTCTTTGAAGAAAGGCTTGGAAAAGCATCATGAGGGGAAGAGGGCACTTGACAACATGTTGAGTGTGCAACAATCCCCAAATGACAAGAGTGGACTTGGATTCAACTCCAACATCAAGAACAAGTCCAAGGTTGAGAAGAAGGGCCAAGTTCAAATCAAGAATCCGGCCAAGATCACTTGCTTCAAGTGCAAGCTAGAAGGGCACCGTGTCCGGGATTGCCCAATGGAGAAGAAGATGTCTCTTAGTGAGAAGAAACTAGGGAAGCGGCCTCTTGTTCAATCTCGTGCTCAACCACGAGTTGAACAACGGCCACCTCCTAAGAAGACTCAAGCCAATGCTCGTCAAGTTGAGGAGCCTATTAAGAAGAAGAACAAGAGTCGGTGTTGCTACCTTTGCCGTGGCAAAGGTCATTTTGCTTCTTCATGCACTAACGGTACCGTATCCAACCCTATTATAGTTGATGATGCTTATTCTCTTGGGAAGGATAGAATTGGCAATGTGTTTGCCAAATATGTGGGAGCTCAAAGTGGTGTCAAGAAAAGCACCATTTGGGTTCCCAAGCCTATTGTGACTAACCTCTTAGGACCCAACTTGGTTGGGGACCAACAAGCTTCAACTTGATCAATAGGTATTTGTGGAGGACATTGGTGACTTGGCTATTTTTGAAGAATTAAGGGATCTTCATGGGTTTATTTCTCAAGCCAAGTCAATAGGATTACCACATATATATCTCATATCCAATGCTTCCTCCTTGCGGTAACATGTATTTAATTCATATATACATTGAAAGTTGCTTGCTCCCTTGCATGTGTTAGTTTTGTTCCTAGCATGTGTTTGTATGTGATATGCTCCTTTCTTACTTATCTTGTTATTGAAGGTTGTGTATGTTAGTTGTGTATCATTGTAACATCCCAAAATTTTCAAAATTTCAAAAAACATGCATTCATGCATCATCATCTTGCTGCATTGCATTTCAAATTATTTGTTTTGAGTTCTAAATTCAAATTTTGGAGTTAAAACATTTATTTTGACCTAATAGGGTTAGTTAAACCCTTGTCTTAAAATCAAATATTTTGAATCATTTTGATGGCCCACTATAGTGCCAAAGTGTTCTGTTTAGAATAAGCTTTCTAAAAAGTAGTTATTCAAATTATTTGGAAAGGTTTGATTTTATTTTGACTTGGGAAAATATCACCAATTACCATGTAAAATGCCAAGGGTATTTGTGGTAAATTATTTTGGGTAAAAATAACATAAATGAGTTTATCATGGTTTATAATCAATGATATTAATCATACTATTTCTCTAGATTTTATTTGAGTTCCAAAAATATTTTATAAAAGCCTATTTGTTATTTTGACATAAAGGTGTCAATTATGCAAATACTCCATAATTGAAGTTAATTAAAAATAAAACATTATGGAAAAGGTTCTAAAGCATTTAAAAGGATTATTTTGATTTTACAAAATTATTCAAATTGGTTTGAACCAATTTGAACTATTATTTCAAAAGTTATTTGTATTTCTGAAAACAGAAAATGGAAAAGGAGTTTAAAAAAAAAAGAAGGGGCCAACCCGGGCCAGCCCAGCAAGCCAGCCCAACGCCCTCTCCCCTCCTCTTTCTCACTGACGTGTGGGGCCCACACGTCAGCAGCATCCTCAACCGCCCCAGGAGCTCACCTGCCGGACCCCGTCGACCTCCCCTCTTCAATCCGCACTACCACGAGTGGTAACGGCAGCACCACCATGCGCCTCTTATAGCCCACTCCCTCCTCTATCTTTTGCCCCAAATACCACTGCCCAAGAGCCCCTAGGCTGCCCGTACGGGAGCCCGCAAGTCCGCCGTTGCCGTCGGCCGTTTTCGTCGATTCCGGTGAAGACCGGCGTCCCCGCGCCCTTTCTCCACTCCCTCTCTCTTTATTTTTCCGACGCACACCTTTTTGACAAGGTTCGGTCGTGTCTTGTGCCTCAGATCGAAGAGTACGTCCTCGACGACCCTCGGCCGCCCGCTGGTGCAACTCCGGCGAGGAATCCCCACCGAACCAGAGCTCCCCGACGACGTCCCTCAAGCAACCGAGCCCGCACCGACGCCCTGCACACAGTGGTAAAGAAAGCCCACTCCCCCTCCCTTTCTTCTAGCCGGAACGCAGCATGCCGCTCCGTCGTCGCCGTCGGCCACCGAACGCCCTAACCCTAGCGCCGCCGGTTTGTGGTCTGTTAGATCTGGACCGTCAGATCTAGATCAGACGGTCACGTTTTATTCTATTTAAAACGAATCGGTATGCACAGTCAGCATGCCCAGTCAGCACACAGTCAGCACCCTCAGCCAATCAGAGGCCGCCAAGTCAGATCCAGTCAGCGCCAGCGTGGAGAAGATTTTTCTGGATTTATTTTATTCTGTCTGTTTTGCAGAAAAGCCCCTGCATCTTAGATTTGTTATATCTTTTTACTGGTTTGGCCAAATTCAAATATTTTTATATATTTGAAATCCTTAGAACCTTTAGAATCTTCCTGGCATTTTAGTTTTCCTTTTGACAAGTTTAAATTTATTCAAAATTCAAATGTGTTGTTTGAGTAAATTTGGCATAACTTTAGTTTAAAAATAGATTTTTGAGTGAATCCAATTGGTTTAGTTTAGTTTTGATGTTCTCTGTCCAGTAGTACTATTTTACAAATTTTATAAAATTTTTTTAAGCAGAAACTTTAGAATTTGTGTATTTACCTTTATTCGAGTGTTTTGGAATTATTCCTATTAAGTAAATTATTAAAAATTGTTTTGTGGCATCATGCATATAGAACAACCAGAGAACTAAAAGTTATTTTACATTTGTGATGTGGTAAATTTTGCATATTCATGCATGGCATAATTTTTGTATTGTCACTTGTGTGAATTTGTATGTTTATTTGTGTGTTTTGTATTCTTGTTAGACTATTCGGAGAGACCCGGGAATTCTAGCAATTGTTGCTCCTGCTCAACCTGTTTCCAAGGCAAGTGATGCTCACTGCATAAATTTCCCTAAGTATTTTGTCTATGCATGAGTAGCTATTTTGTTGAGTAGTATGCATTATAGGAGTACTACTACTATGCTATGCTATGCTATGCTATGAAATCCCAAAGTAGTGTAGCCACCCCTCTTATACCATGTTGTTGTAGTAGCCTTTAACTTAGTAGAATTGCTTAGCCTTGCAAAGATGTTGTCTTGGTAAATGTTTTGAAAAATAACCAAGTTAAAGAACTACCTGGGTGTGTGGTTGGTTTAAGCATTTCCCCAGTTTTGGGAGTATAAAGTTGCTAGAAGAGGTTGATTCTCCAGTTTTGGAGTATGGATCACACTGCCGACAACCACTCAGGATCAAAGAGATTTGAAGTTGCTCCAAGTTTAGATTGCTTCCCGTGCAGCCACTTGATAGATGGCCCCTATCTTGACTAAGTAGGGACTATTCCCAAAAGGTCTCGTCTCAATCTCCTCCTTTCCTTTTCACTACATAAGGGTCAAGGACAGAATGGGTTGATTGAGTCTTGTGGTGAAAGTGCACAACCTCTGCAGAGTGTCAAACTATGATCATAGCCGTGTCCCCGGTTACGGACAATTCTGAGCAGCTGGACAAGGAAGACAATGGAAGAATCTCATCATGCCAACTTCTAAATAAAACTTGTTAGTAAACAACAAATGACTCACCGGAGTTTACCGTGTGTAGTCACCCGACACATTGGAGTTTACCAAGTGTTGTCACGGCTATGCTGGAGTTTCCCAGTGTTTCACCTTAATGAGTCAAAATGTTTTTATAGGATAAAACTTGCTTTACGCAAAGAGCCTTCAAAACTCCACCAGCCATATATGCATATAGTTGATAGAAGTTTTCCAATATGAGTCCACAAAGTGTCACTTGCCAGTTCCATTTTATATGGTTCTGACCCAACTTGTTGAATATCTTTTTATCAGGTTGTTCTGACGAAGAGTGAGGTTTCGTTAGGGGTTTCGAGTCTGCAACCAACATTTTTTGCCTGTGGCTACATGAAGATTGGGACTCCATGCAATAATATTTAGTCTTCCGCTGTTATTTCTGTTTTATGCTAGCTTCGAGCTATGCAAAGTTGTAATGGTTTATTTTGACTCTGGATTCAATCGTGTAATAAATTGATACAATGTTGTGATATTTCATCGTAAACTGTGTGTGCAAATGAATCGATCTAGGGGTTTGCACTATACACAGGGATCTTGCCTATTTTTAAGTGCAGGTCCGTTACAGATGGTATCAGAGCACTGTGTTGCCTGTAGGTTCGAAACCCTAAGTTTGGTTAGAATAAGCAAGCCCATAGGACTAAAGTTATTTTCTCTTCGTCCAAAAACTTTTCTAATATCATTCTTGTAACCATCTTGTCTAATTGCTTTCTATGTATCTTCTCTCATCTTTAGATGACCAATCTCATCGAATCCATCAAGAAAGTACCAGTGATGATCATGACTCTGCATTGTGAGACTGAGTTTCCAAGAGCACTCAAGGACAACATGAAGAGCTTAGGATTTGAAGAAAAAAAAGCTCGATGCGAACAAGGAGATAGACTAGACCACCTATTTATTAGAATAACGAGATCCCGATAGTGTATTGACCTATCAAATTGTGGTATGGCGTACTATCATATTTGTTTTCCATAACCTTGGTGTGCTTCATTTCCAAAACGATTAGTTCGGTTTTTCTTAAAAGATGTTTTGAGTTAACGATTTTGGTTGATTGTGTAAATTGCTTGTATGGGTAGAAGTATTTCTCCTAGATCTGTCTATCTTTTGCTCATCTATGCTAAAACCCACAGATGCCTCCTCGACGTGATCCTGAGAACAACAACACCGATGCAATGCTTCAACAGATGATAGCAGCACAGACTCAACTGATGACCATGATGGCTCAATTCATGGCAAATCAGAATGCGCCGCCACCGCCACCTCCACCGCCACCACCACCACCTCCTCAAGTGGATAGACTTGAAAGATTTCTGAAGCTCAGACCTAACAAGTTCTCAACTGCAACTGAACCTATTGTGGCGGATGATTGGCTGCGTTCAGTAAATAAGGACCTGGTGACTTGTGAGTGCACTGACCCTGAGAAAGTGAGATTTACCGCCTATCTGTTGGAAGGACCAGCACAATGGTGGGATACCTTTCAGATCACCCATGCTCTGGAAGATTTGACTTGGGAAGCATTCAAGGAAGGCTTTCGCAATGCCCATATCTCTTCTGGTATTATGAACTTGAAGAAGGAGGAATTCCGAAACCTGAAGCAGGGTACCACGACGCTTAAGGAATACATGGATGACTTCTATTCATTGTCTCGATATGCTCCTGAAGACATTGACACTGATGGCAAGAGGAAGGAAAAATTCCTCAAGGGACTGTGTGACGAGCTAAAAATTCCTTTAACAGTTGCATACGCCCCGAACTATCAGGCCCTCATGGATCAAGCAATCACACTGGAGGATAATATCAAAAAGTCTGAGAACAGGAAGAGGAAGTACAGTGACAACAAGTACAACTCAGGATCTGCACAAAAGAAGTCCAACTATCATGGTGGAAATGACCACAACCATCACGGTCATGCTCATAGTGGTGGAAGCAAAGGAAATAATGGCGAATACCAGAATGGTTACAGCAATGGGAACCACCATGGTCAGAATCACCATCACCACACCGAAAGAAAGATCTTAGTCAGATACAATGCTATAAGTGCAAGAATATGGGACATTATGTAAGTAACTGCCCTGAATGGAGGACTGAATAAGCTGCCAAGCCAAATCCTTTCGATAAGGGATATGTGAACCATGTCCATATGGAAAGAGCATGCAATAAACATGGTATAGTAAATGGAACATTTTATTCAAGCATCCAGTTTGATATTCTAGACTACCTACCGCACATTTCCTTTTAAGGGTGGTAGCCCACCCAGTTGCCAAAACACGGAGTTTTCAAACCCATTCTTTCTAGCCTCTTCGAATCTCGGGACGAGATTCCTTTTAAGGGTGGTAGTATGTAACATCCCAAAATTTTCAAAATTTCAAAAAACATGCATTCATGCATCATCATCTTGCTGCATTGCATTTCAAATTATTTGTTTTGAGTTCTAAATTCAAATTTTGGAGTTAAAACATTTATTTTGACCTAATAGGGTTAGTTAAACCCTTGTCTTAAAATCAAATATTTTGAATAATTTTGATGGCCAACTATAGTGCCAAAGTGTTCTGTTTAGAATAAGCTTTCTAAAAAGTAGTTATTCAAATTATTTGGAAAGGTTTGATTTTATTTTGACTTGGGAAAATATCACCAATTACCATGTAAAATGCCAAGGGTATTTGTGGTAAATTATTTTGTTGCTCTCTCCGCGGTGATACGTGAAGATCGAAGTTGAGAAGCTTGTTACTCTTGGTTGCATTGTGTTCCCAAGAGCTTGTTGCCTCTTGGGTGCATCGTGTACCCTAGACGGTTGGAGGTGCCGCGAAGAATTCGAGTTGTGAAGCTTCGGCACGAGTTTGGGAGCCCCCAAATGAGTTGTGGGTGTATGCCCCAAGAGAAGTTGTAAAGGGCTCCGGAATCTGCCTCGAAGGATTCCGATAGTGGAAGGTGAACCAATCCCTTGGGTGAGGTTCATCGGAGAATAGGGTGAGGCATTTGTGGCATCTTGAGTAGGCCTCTTGTGGCGAGCTCACACCCCTCCAACGAGACGTACTCCCTTAACAAGAAGGAACTCGGGAATACATCCTCGTCTCCGCGTGCCTCGGTTATTTCTATACCCGAGCTTTACTTATGCAATTTACATTGTGATAGCCTTCGTGCTTGAAGTTCTTATCTTGCTATCTCCTTGTTGCTTGATTTGCTTAGCATAAGTTGTTGGTGCACATAGGTAACCCTAGCATATTAGGTTGTTGGCTTGTTAATTTAAACACATAGTTTTATTCCGCAATTATCAAGACCCTAATTAGAAAAAGTGTTAATCGCCTATTCACCCCCCCTCTAGGCGACATCCCGAGACATCATTTGTTCTTTCAATTGGTATCAGAGCCTCGTCTCTCTTGTTTGGCTTTACCGCCTAGAGAGTAAAGATGTCATCTAGGGATTTAGTGCACAATTCCTTGTTTAGATTTAATGGCACAAATTTTAATGTTTGGAAAACTCATATACTTAATCACTTACGGGTCTTGGACCCCAATATTGAGCGTATCTTAGATATAGGTTTTTCTCCTCCAAAGGACTACGCAAGTACGACTTTAGAGGATGAGAAAAACTTATATCTAGATGCTCTAGCATCTAACGAGTTTTGCAAATTTGTCAGTGTTGTAGTTTTCGAGTCAATCATGCCTCTCCGGGATGTTCATGAGCTTTGGCCCAAGCTACAAGATAAGTATGGTTTGTCCAACTCTATTGAGGATGATTGCTCTCCCTCCACCTCCGGCCGTGACGAGCTCTCGTCTTCATCTACTTCACCAAAATGTGGTAAGCCACAAACTAATGTGATGGTGAGTAGTGATAGGCTTTGTAATTTGGATAGTGAGCTCATTGTTGATGATCATTTATCTCTATCTTGTTGCACTGCTCCATCTTTGGACCTAAACACTCGTAGCACTATAAATGATTTACATGCTAGTGTTGATAGTCCTTGCATATCATCAAAAATTTGCTTGGATGAATCTCTTTATGATATGCTTGCTTTATCTTGTTGCCATGATGAAAATGCTTGTGTTCCCTCTAACTCTTGCATTAATAATAATGTAGAGGAAACCCAATTTGCTATGCAACAAGATTTGAACTTGAGTAGTTCAAAAATTAATTATTCTTCTTCATCCACCTCTCATTGTCTCATGTCTAAATCTTCTTCTAGTAATGACAATGATGATAATAATGATAATAATGATGAAGAAGATGATATGGAAAAAGTTAATGCCCTTCTTCAAAATAAAGGTCTAATGATTCTCAAAACCCTTCCTAGTAATAAAAGTGCCCAAGCTATCCTCTTTGAAATCATGAGCACTCTTATTGAGCGTGGGGAAACTATTGAGGCTTTGGAAGCAAGCCTTGAATAAAAGGGTAAGATTGAAAGAGATGATGCAATGGAGAAAGCATCATTAGAAGATGCTCTTGTGGAAGAGCAAGAGACTCGTGTTTCTCTTGAGGAGAAACTAGATTCTATCGAGGAGTCTCATAATGAAATAATTGCTAAAATCATTAAAGAACGTGACCATGCCATTGCTAAATATAAGGTCACGAAAAATGAAAATGCTAGATTACATGAAGAGCTTGCCAAGTTATCTTCTTCTATTCCTAAAGTTAATGATGCTTGTGCTACTAACTCCACTTCTTGTGAAGCATCTATTATGAAGGAGAATGTTGAGCTAAGGGCTCAACTTGAGTTGCTAACTAGCAAGTATGAGAAGTTGGAAGCAAGTCATGAAAAGCTATCTAGCTCTAATGATAATCTTCTAGCATCCTATGGGAAGTTGGAAGAAAATCATGAAAAGCTATCTAGCTCTAATGATGAACTTCTAGCATCCTATGCTTGTCTCAAGTTAGCTCATGAGGCCATCACTACAAAGGTAACATCAAGTGAGCCTCATATGGATATTAGCACAACTTTAATTAATAATGCTATATTGCCATGTGCTAGTCCTAGTAGTTCATCCACTAAGAATGTTGGTACATCATGTGATGAATTACTTGCTTTGCCTTGTTGCTCTAACAATGATGCATCTACCTCCTCTACTTCTTGTGTTGTCACTAACCATGTAGAGAAAAGAGGAGAGCTCAAGGCCCAAGCCACTTCTTTGAAGAAAGGCTTGGAAAAGCGTCATGAGGGGAAGAGGGCACTTGACAACATGTTGAGTGTGCAACAATCCCCAAATGACAAGAGTGGACTTGGATTCAACTCCAACATCAAGAACAAGTCCAAGGTTGAGAAGAAGAAGGGCCAAGTTCAAATCAAGAATCCGGCCAAGATCACTTGCTTCAAGTGCAAGCTAGAAGGGCACCGTGTCCGGGATTGCCCAATGGAGAAGAAGATGTCTCTTAGTGAGAAGCAACTAGGGAAGCGGCCTCTTGTTCAATCTCGTGCTCAACCACGAGTTGAACAACGGCCACCTCCTAAGAAGACTCAAGCCAATGCTCGTCAAGTTGAGGAGCCTATTAAGAAGAAGAAGAGTCGGTGTTGCTACCTTTGCCGTGGCAAAGGTCATTTTGCTTCTTCATGCACTAACGGTACCGTATCCAACCCTATTATAGTTGATGATGCTTATTCTCTTGGGAAGGATAGAATTGGCAATGTGTTTGCCAAATATGTGGGAGCTCAAAGTGGTGTCAAGAAAAGCACTATTTGGGTTCCCAAGCCTATTGTGACTAACCTCTTAGGACCCAACTTGGTTGGGGACCAACAAGCTTCAACTTGATCAATAGGTATTTGTGGAGGACATTGGTGACTTGGCTATTTTTGAAGAATTAAGGGATCTTCATGGGTTTATTTCTCAAGCCAAGTCAATAGGATTACCACATATCTATCTCATATCCAATGCTTCCTCCTTGCGGTAACATGTATTTAATTCATATATACATTGAAAGTTGCTTGCTCCCTTGCATGTGTTAGTTTTGTTCCTAGCATGTGTTTGTATGTGATATGCTCCTTTCTTACTTATCTTGTTATTCAAGGTTGTGTATGTTAGTTGTGTATCATGTATGTGTAATTTGTGTGTTGAGCTTTATTGAATCTTGTGTGGATTTAATTTGGCTTTTTGAGATATTAGTGGACGCTCCCATTTTGGGGGAGTGAAATGCTTTGTGCACTTCACAAACCTAAAAATGTGTGTACATGAAGGACACCACCTAGTATTGATACTTCAATATTATCTAGCTGCTATGTGGTATGTCATATTCATGAGAAATTCAAATTCTACATGTCCATTAATTTCTCTAGTTGGTTTTATTTGCCTCTTGTTTAAAAATAAAATGAATTATCACATTATGGGGGAGTAATAAGCTATGTGCATATTACAATTATCCATTTGAGGTTTGCCACTTAGAGTTGATATTGTACATTATCCATTTCCTATGTGGCATGTTTACTCAAACAAGTTCCAATTTTCCTTTGTGGTTACCCTTTGGTTCTTGTTTGTGTGAGGTTGCTTGGTGTGGTTTTTCTCTAATATGCATTTCCATATATTATGTGAGAAACCATTTGTTTCCTTTTATTCTAACCATGGCTTTGCCGGTTGGTTCGAATAATTGAAACTACCAACAAACCTCTTTATAAAATGGTGTTTTAATTCCTATCTTTTTTCCATTTGCTAGTTTGTGGTGAAATTGGTCTTGTACATCATTCCTTTATACCACCGAGAAATGTCTCTATATACTCCTTGTCCATGACAAGTGATTTTAGTAATTGTGGTGGATTTTGTAGACCATCTTCACATTGGCTCTTGACTTGCTTTATCTATTGCCTTCCTCGCCTTTTGAATGGATCCTATTTTTCATTTGGTAGTGTTTAGTGTTGTAAATAAAATATGGAGAGTAATGATCCCTTGTGCATGCATTTTGTATTCAAATGCAAATATCAAAAATAATACATGAATATTGGGGGAGCATTCCTTTTTATTTAGAACACTAACCTATCTATCAATTTTTGATCCTTTCAATTGGCATTTGTTTCTTTATCTTGTGTTGGTACCTTCAATTGGTATTAATTAGAATGTAATATCTCCTCCATAGATATTTGTTCCAATTAATATTTATTATGGGAGACTTGATACCTTTTTGCCTTATTTCACCCCACTTGATTTCGGTCAAGTATCATCCTCTTCTTGGTATCTTTTCTCCTAGTTGTTATTTTTGTTTTAATTGGTATCTTATTTTCAATTGGTGTCTTATCGATCATTTGTTGTGTTGATTCGATTCCTTTTGATATCACACTTCATATGTTGATGTGTTTTGGAATCAATCATTTGTTGATTTGATTTTTCCTCAATCATGTGTTGATTTGGATTTTGATATAATTTGGACAACTTTTTTTGTGTCACACCTTAGTGTGATCTCTTCTTGGTTTACTTGGTGTTTTTGTCCAAATTGTATCTCGTTTGGTTCTTGTAAGTCTATGCATGCATATTTACTAGTATATATATTTTATAGCATGCTAGTCTTTCTAGTTCCAATATATAGGGGATACTCCACCGTATCCTAAATCGGCTAAGATGTGCATGAAATTCAATTTCATATCCATATGCACATATTTATGTGGAGTGTTTCCTATATATTGTAGTTGATCTAACTACTATGGAACCCAATGAGTTTGGGAACCATTTTGTACTCTAATTTTGTTTTAGGTACAATGGAGATGCATTGGATGCTTGCCTCATTCATAAGGAAGGTGTTCTCACCGTGTGATTGTCGGAGTCAAGCTTTGATGACAAACCAACTCTCATCATCTTCATCGTCAATGCATCTTGGTAACAAGTATCCATCTCATGCATACCTTTCTAGTTTCCAACCTTGTGTAGGTTGCCTCTTGGCATGAAAAGCTTTTATATGCAATTGTTGTGGTTTTGGCCTATTTCCTTCACTTAATATATCTTTGTGATATGTGTGATGATTGTGCAAAAACCTTTTCTTCAATTGATATCGTTTGTTTGTGATACTTGTTGCCTAATTCAATGCATCTTCACTATCTCTTGTTCCCTTAGTGATATGTGTGATGCATTTGATATATTTGAAGTTCATGTATATACAATGAGATAAATTTGAGCTATGTGCTATGCGTTTAAGCAACAATCTCATTTGTATATTTATGACTTCCTTTTGGATACCGTGTTCTTCTTTTCTCCAAACCATTTCGTATGTATATGTTTCTTTGCGGAGGTATATCTTCAATGGTTGTCTAATCAGAAACCTATACATATGAGAGAGGTCATCTTTTAGTTGGTATCCTATTTCCTTTTGAGCCACCTTGTGTTTCATCTATAATTCTTTGGTGGCTCCAATTTTGTCTCATGAGTGCTTGTCTTATTGTTTATTGGTATCTTTGCACACTCATGTATTTGATGGATCTTTTGACTTCATTCCTACCATCGTAAGCATGTTGATTTTTATTGGCTAAATGACCTCACTAGCTTTTGGCATTTTCAATTGGTTTTAGTTTCCAATTGGTATCCCTAAGCTTGTGAACATATTTCTTTAAAAGATCTGTTTGTCTCGTTTGGGCCTATCTTATGATGAATTTTTGAAAATTGGTATCTTCTTATGGCTCAACCACATCTTTGGTGCAAGTGCTATGATTTTCTTTTGCATTATGCACCCTTGCACTTGTTGCGTGTTCTAGATGATTTTGGGGGAGTGAGGATACCATATTTGTGCACTCTTCATTTTGTGCATAAACATTGGGGAGCTTCTCCATTTTTATTTAGAACTCTCGCTTTGGATCTTTTTGATTGCCTATCTCCTTTGTGGAGATGTTTAAAATGATTTCATCCTTTTGCAATCTTTGGATCCTCAATATAGTTTGATTTCCTCTAATTATTCGTCAATGAATAAGTGCATTTGATTTCACTCATATATTGAGAAATGCACACTTTATGGAGGAACTCATATTATATTGGCTCTCTAAATTTTTCTTCCCATTTCGGCAATCGATGCCAATGGGGGAGAAGTTTAGAGGGTTTAAGATCATTTGGGTTTTATGCTTTTGTTACATTTGTCTTTAATGCGCTTTGCATCCTTGCTTGTTGGTCATGCAAGGTTGCTTTATTCTTTATATAAACCCTCTTAAAAGGGATTGTCATCAATTACCAAAATGGGGGAGATTGAAAGTGCATGGTTGATCCCATGCATGGTTTTGGTAATTAATGACAATCTCTATGGACTAATATTTGCATTGAGCTCTATGTGTAGGTTGTCCTTTAGCTTGTGTCAAGATCATTTGTTGATCAAGCTCAAGCTTGCTTGTCTCCATTGGTTGGAGTCAAGGTCAAGGTTAGAAGATCATTTGTTGATCAAGGCCAAGCTTGTCTCCATGTGTTGGAGTCAAGGTGCTTTGCTTGATCTCCATTTGTTGGAGTGAAGCTCAAGGGAAGAAAAGATTTGTGTTGATCAAGGCTAAGTGCGGGTTGATCGACACTCAAGTCCAAGTGAAGATATGCCGAAGCGTGCTTTCCCCATCTTGGTGTATGGGGGAGCGTCATGTGAATCTTCACCAAGCGAAGCGCAATGAAGAAAGGTGGTGCGTCTTGAGGAGTTGAAGATCGTCTTCATCGACCTCAAGTGGTTTAAGCGCAAGGCAAAGGTATGATCTTGCTAGGGTTTCTATTTTACCGGTCTCATTATGTTTAGTGAGAGACCGGGTTATAGGATAGATAGCCGTACTATCAAGAGGGGCTCTCGACCGAGTATCATGATCGTATCGTTCGTGGAGAGCTCAATCCTTTGCATCCATGCAATCATCTTTATTGGTTCTTATTTGGCTTTTATCCATGTGAGAACTTAGATCTTGTGTTCATCTCCATACCAAGCTCTAGTTCATCAAAACGGATCTAATGAATATCTTCTTGCGTTTTTGATATCGGAGGTTTTACCGGTTTGTCTCTTATACGAGAGGTCAAACTCTCTCCTTATATTTTCCTCCTCACATGATAGACTATGATGTGTATATGCATGATCTTGTAGGGCTTGTGATTATCTTCAAAACAAGCCCAAGATCATAGAAAACGGAGTCTTGATGAAAAGCTTGTGCGTTTTCGGTGTTGGAGATTTTGCCGGTTCATCCGTTTGGAAGGTTTCACCTTTCCAACCCTTTGCACAATCTCCCTTGCTTGTTTCAATATTTTGACTTTTTGTAGTGTAAGCTCTTGTCGTCCTCTTTCCAACAAAATCGGATTCACTCGATTCGGAGTTTCCACGCAAAAGTTATTCAGTTTCAGGGTTCTGCTGTTTTTCAGTTACCGAAAGTACCGGCCAATCGGACGGTACTACCGCTCGGAACTTCCGGAGGTACTTCCGGAGCCCAGTACCGCTTACAAAAGTTGGGTACTAGACTCAAACGGAAGTACCACCGGAAGTAGCACCGGAACTACCGCTAACCGGAAGTACCGGTGCTCCCAGCGGTACTACCGCCCGGAACTTCCGGGGTTACTTCCGGAGCCCAGTGCCGCTTACGAAAGTTGGGTACTGGACTCTTAACGGAAGTAGCACCGGAAGTAGTACCAGTACTACCGCTAAACCGGAACTACCGGTCCATTTCCCGGTACTACTGACCTCGCGGGCTTTCTCTTCTAGCCATTGGCAGGCTGTTTTTGGGTGGGCCGGAAGTACCGCCCTTTGGGCCGGTACTACCGGTCCTGCGGGTTTTCGCTTGCAAAGAGAGCCGTTGGGGCTGTTTTCACGTGGGCCGGTACTTCCGCTCCTGCGGGATTCTGTGCCCAACGGCCAGATTTCCCAGGGCACCTATTTAAGTGCCCCTTCTTCCCCAACGGTTCTAAGGATCTTGGTGAACCTTTTGCTCTCTCTCTCTCTCCTCCATTGTTGCCCCCCAAAGCATTTGTTGCTTGGTTGGAATTTGGGAGTGAAGGACTTGATCACTTCGTGTGTTCTTGCCTCTTGCATTAGTTGCATCGGGTTGCTCTCTCCGCGGTGATACGTGAAGATCGAAGTTGAGAAGCTTGTTACTCTTGGGTGCATTGTGTTCCCAAGAGCTTGTTGCCTCTTGGGTGCATCGTGTACCCTAGACGGTTGGAGGTGCCGCGAAGAATTCGAGTTGTGAAGCTTCGGCACGAGTTTGGGAGCCCCCAAATGAGTTGTGGGTGTATGCCCCAAGAGAAGTTGTAAAGGGCTCCGGAATCCGCCTCGAAGGATTCCGATAGTGGAAGGTGAACCAATCCCTTGGGTGAGGTTCATCGGAGAATAGGGTGAGGCATTTGTGGCATCTTGAGTAGGCCTCTTGTGGCGAGCTCACACCCCTCCAACGAGACGTAGGGTGTGTTTGGTTCAGGGGATAGATTTAGTGGATAGGGGTATCCCCAACCACCTGGTTAGGGATAGCCAGTTTTTTTGTTTGGTTAGATTGGATGAAAGGTGGTTAGTGGTAGCCATTTTATTGTTTGGTTGAAAGGATAATGAGTGGTTGTGGACTTGTGACTTTTTCTGATTCAGATGGTGAGATTACACCTTAGACATGAAATCAGCTTATTTGGGGATACGATTCCATTTTTATCAGTTCGTGTATGCATATTGATACTATTATTTCGGTGCCCCTTTTATCAGTTCTTTTAGCATATTGATACAGTAATCGCTGGACCAATTATGCTGACCATCGGTGCTGTTCTTGCTAGTGTTCTCTGAAACAAAAGAGCAGTGCTAACAACGATGCCTTGGCTTGGTTTCCAGGACCGTGCGCGGCACCTGAACTCCTGAAGCAACCTCGATTCATCGCCATGCCTTGGCATCCAGGACCGCGCGCGGCTGCCGCACCGTTCGGCCTGTAGTTGTAGATCTGTCGCGTCGTTCTGCCTGTACTTGTAGATCCACCGCCGCGGCCGGAGAGATAGAAGGAAGAATAGCCGGGAGGGAAACGATATGGGGCAGAGAGCAGACTCACCGCGCCGTCTGCTCATGGATGCACCGCCGCCATCACCGTGGTCCCTCAATCTGTCGGCGCCGCCGTACTTCACGAAGAGGATTTCACGGGCGTATTCTTTCCCGAGAGGAGGTGAGCCGCTGAAACGTTTTCTCGCGGTGAGACGGGCGTCCTCGGAAAGTGGTTGGCCTCATCCGGCACTTTTCGTCGGATGGGCTCAACCAGTTTTTGGGTGGCATATTGGAGGAATCTGGTTGCCCCTATCCTTTCATAATTTGAACCAAACGCTTGGCAGCCACTGAAAAACTGGTTATCCCTAACCACCTGGTGGATAGCCACCAAACCAAACACACCCGTACTCCCTTAACAAGAAGGAACTCGGGAATACATCCTCGTCTCCGCGTGCCTCGGTTATTTCTATACCCGAGCTTTACTTATGCAATTTACATTGTGATAGCCTTCGTGCTTGAAGTTCTTATCTTGCTATCTCCTTGTTGCTTGATTTGCTTAGCATAAGTTGTTGGTGCACATAGGTAACCCTAGCATATTAGGTTGTTGGCTTGTTAATTTAAACACATAGTTTTATTCCACAATTATCAAGCCCCTAATTAGAAAAGGTGTTAATCGACTATTCACCCCCCCTCTAGGCGACATCCCAAGACATCGTTTGTTCTTTCACCAACTCGTTGCACTCCATCACTATGAAGACAAAGCAGAGGAGACGAGGCTCGAGAATCCACCCTGAACAAAGGCTTACTCAATCTTCCACCGCCAGATCTCACTTCGGACAGCACCATACAACATAGAGACCAGACACTAGGCCTCTATGTCCGTGAGTACTAAGGGTGTGTTTGGTAGCCCGTGGCTACTCAGATTTCCTTTCTCAGCTAAGAAATTCTCAACTTATACAAGCTGTGTTCAGATTTCAACAGGTGTTTGGTGGGTCGGGTGTGTTCACCCCTGCTGAACCAAGAAGTTGTTTGGTGGCTCTGCTGTGTTCACCCGTGCTGACCCAAAAAAAGTGCAAAAAGGTCCCTAAACAGAAAAATAAAAAGCAATCGGGTCCTCTGTTTATCCAACCACCGCACGCCATGGAAGCTGGCGGCGCTTGGCGGGATCCCTACGGCAGAGGATGGCGCCCGCGCTAGCAGTAGACCGGGGCGGCGCTGGGTCTCGTCCGTGGCGAAGCTAGGCGGTGGAGAGAGACTTCTCGTCGACCTGGGCGGCGGGTGTGAGGAGTTGGGCGGCCGAGCTCCATGGACGAGCTCCGTGGCCGTCGAGCTGCAGTCTGTGGCGGCCGCGGTGGCCTGAGATGGCGGCTCCCGATCTCCACAGCTGCGGCGCACCGTGGCCTGAGGTGGCGGCGGACCGGAGGGGAGGGCTGCCGGCGGGAGAAGAGGCGGACGGGCGGAGGGCCGGAGCGGGAGGAATCGCCTGGGAGCACGGCAGAGGAGGAAAAAGGGGGAAATGAGGGTGGGGGTGGGGGTCTGGGGGTGTCCGCGGGGCCGGCTACAGTGTTCCGCGGGGATGTGCTCAGCGTGGATGAGCAGCGAAGCTCGATTTGGGCTTCGCTCTCGGGCAGGGCTCTCGCCCGTTTTTCGTATGAGCTGGGCAGTGGGGAGTTGGTCCGAGCCGACCTAACAAACAACTTCTCTTAACAAAAGGTGGGATGGGGAGGGAAAAATCTGAGCTCCCCCAGTCTACCAAACACGCCCTAAGTAGCTCGTGGAGTGGAGACTGGAGTCAATCACCTTTGAAACCAACTCACAAGTTTGTAAACGTCGAGGATGTGTTTTGCTTTTACGTTTGCTAAGTAAACCGTCGAATCCCAACTTCTCCGACTCAGCTACGACACCAGCCAAATACACGTAGATACAATGTTATTTTAAGCTAGCACGTCGACTACATACTACCTCCGATCCGGATTAAATGTCGTAGGAATCAAACTGAGTATGTACAACTAGCAACAGATAATTGGGATCAGAGGGAGTGGTAAATATCCGCGAAGAAGAAAGATAACGTTGAACAAATCAAACTTGCACTCAAACATGTAGTCCATGAAACCCCCAAGTCCAACGTCGGACATGGCATGGCACCCAACTAATCTACTCCCTCCGTATCAAAATATAAGATGTTTTAGCCTTTCTCTTTCCATCCGTATGTAGACATGTTTTAGTGTAAGATTCATTTGAACCTTGCACTAAAACATGTCTAGATTTAGATGGAAAGAGAAATGCTAAAACATCTTATATTTTGATACAGAGGGAGTAGAAGACGAACGGCGAAAACTCGCGCGCTCAGACGCAAGTACCGATCACCTGAGCAGCCATGGAATAAGTAGTTGGTGCAGTAGCTGATTAGTTCGGGTCAGAAACACTAGCTCCCAAGTGGCAAGTGGACGACCGTCGTCCGTCGTCCACTTCCTTCAGGTTGGTTGCTGGCACAAATTTTCTGGGTTGTGGTCAAACGGTTTTTGCACGCAGCATGAACCCGCACTGTGGAGTGGATGGCACGGTGACGCACGTCCGTACCATGTACTACTCCTTTGTACTGGTGTGGTGGATTGGATGGCGACGGGCCCAAGAGAATGCTTACGCGTTAAGCTTTCCCTATAGCTAGGTCGCCTCATGTGTTACGTACTGGGGGGCACGTGCACATCACCACATGGCTGTTCTGAATTTCAATGTCCAAGCAAATGCACTTTTTTTTTTGTTTGAAATAGGATTTGCTTACATGCTAAGCAAACTACTCCGTATAAACTATACTCCATCCGTACTCAAATAAATGTGCTTTTAGGTTTTGTCTAAAATCAGACTTCTTAAAATTTGACTAACTTTACAGAAATTAGTACCAACATATACGCTATGAAATTGGTATGTTATGAAATTACATTTTAAAATGGATCTACTGACACTAATTTAGTATCATAAATGTTGTTACGTTTTCTTATAAAGTTAGTCAAATTTTAAAATATCTGACTTAGGACAAGACATAGAAGTACACTTATCTAAGGACGGAGGGAGTAGACAGTTACATAGGGGCTAAACCTCGTAGGTGCCTTTGCGTCTCTTTGCTCCAACGGTGCCATCAAAATTGTGTTTGCACGCTCTCTACAACCCTCGATAGAATGCTCAGACATAAATAAGAACATAAATAAGAAGAGAGAAAGAGTAGGCCTATGAGTTTGTCTGACTGACAAGTGAGTCCGACTGGATAGAAATATACGTGGTGGCATAGTGTCTGCACACCGGACACCCTAGCTAGCCCCAGAAGTTGGGGACAGGTAAAGGGTGTTCGAAAAATTTGGACTAACTCTTCAACCTCTCACAACTCTGTTGAAAGCTGAAGTTTGTCTGGACCCCCAATGGTCGGGTAGGGAGGGCCATCGAGGCGTCCCCTGGAGATGCTCTTACAACCTCAATCGTGCATGTTCAGATTATACAATATATATCCAGGTTCTTGATCGATAAATCACATATTTCATCATCAATTCTTTTACATAAGACATGTCATGTTCCTCCTACATGACATTGGAATGAATGTATAAAGCAAATTCATATTAAACTTTGTTATGTGCAAACTAAAATTTTGAATCTTGGTAAAATTAAGATTTTGCACGTTCGCATTGATCACCCTCCCCTTGCTTCAGAAAATTGGACGGTGGCACCATATCAGAAGCTAGTTTCTTCGTGTGGGGCTGACATCGCAAAACTTGATCCGCCTAGCGCTTCTGATTTTTTCTGAAAACTTTGCAAGTCCCCCAAAAGACAGGAAAATACAAAACATTAGTTAGGGTTCCTGTACACATCAAAACTAGCGACCAACGACGTTGCCGCGAAAAGCAACAAACACCAAAGAAACTAATTTCGCCAGATCTAACGAATGGTGAGAGCACCAAGCCATCCCGCTGATTAGAAGACCACATAGACGGGGGGAGGAGCTTTTGCACCTTATTCCAATGCGGCACTATCCCTACAACACCGATGCAACGACCCTGAAAAACATAAGTCAACCCTAACTGTTGTTCAAACGAAAGGCGTCAAGGTCAGCATCCATTCTACAGATAGGCCATTAGGGCACCGACTGCTTTGCCTCCTTTCTCCACCGACGAGCCAAGGTTCACTGCCTCCCCCGTAAGTGGGTTTGTTGTTGGTAATGTCTTATTGTCTTATGTGTTGTGTCAGTGTATTTCCTTTTTTTTTTGGAGTGGAGTGTTAGTGTATTTCCTTGGTTTGTGTATGTGCGCGGAACACTTTTCCTTTCGTAGGCTTTTGTCATAGAGAGATTAGTTCATTCCTACAGCCCTGTATTGGACCCCTGGACAAATAAAAGTACGGAGTACAGTAATAACCAAACAACCCAGTATTGCGTTCGGTACCAAAAAAAAGCCCATCAGCAAACTCACCTCATTGGTGGCGAGGGAAATTGCTCCCCATCGCCCGAGCGATGCAATGTCACCGTTTCGCTTAAGGAAGTCGATCGTAGGTTTGGCCCGTTAAACGTGTTTGCTTCGTTCGTGTCTCGTATGTTTCCTTCAGTCGTTTCTCGTTTCCTTCCTCTTCTGTTTCCTTTTCATTTTTCATTTTTTGGTACTTTTTGTGGCTATTATTATTTCTTTGTTTTTCGTTTTCCATTCGTTTTTTCTTTACCGTTTTTTCTTCTTCGTTTTACTTTTTCCACTCTTTCTTCATTTTTCATTTTTCTGTTTTTACTTTTTCCTTTTTCATTTTTTATTTATGTTTTCTTTTTTATCTTTTATCTTTTATCTTTTTTCTTCTTCATGTTTTCATTTTTTCTTCTTTGTTTCTTTTTATAAAAATGAATAAATTTTAAATCTAAACCATTTTTAAAAAATGAATATTTTCAAATATGAAACTTTTTCAAATGTGAATCATTTTTAAAATGAATTATTTTAAAATATGAACTATTTTCAAAATTTTATTTTTGTTCACTATTAATTTCGGTTCATCCGAAGTTTTGGTTCAATATTAGTTTCGGTTCATCTGAATTTTTGTTTCTTTTTGGTTTATTATTTTCGATTCATCCGAATTTTCAATTCACTATTATTTTCGGTTCACTATTACTTTTGGTTCATTCGAATTTTTGGTTCACTATTATTTTTGGTTCACTCAATTTTTGGTTCACTATTATTTTCGGTTCATCCGAATTTTTGGTTCACCCGAATTTTTGGTTCACCCAAATTTTGGATTTTTGGTTCACTATTATTTTGGTTTATCCGAATTTTTGGTTCACCCGAATTTTGGTTCACTATTGTTTTTGGTTCACCCGAAATTTTCGGTTCACCTGAAATTTGGTTCACTATTATTTTTGGTTCACCCGAATTTTTGGTTCACTGTTATTTTTGGTTTATCCGATTTTTTGGTTTCCCCGAATTTGTGGTTCACTATTATTTTCGGTTTATCTGAATTTTTGGTTCACTATAATTTTCGGTTCACTCGAATATTTGGTGCACTGTTATTTTCTGTTCACCGATATTTTGGCTCACTATTTGTTCATCAGAATTTTTGGTTCACTATTATTTTTGTTCACTTACATTTTTTGGTTTGTCGGCATTTTTGGTTCACTATTATTTTTGATTTATCCGAATTTTTGGTTCACTATTTATTTTCGGTTCACCAAAATTTTTGGTTCACTGATTTTCGGTTCACCGGTATTTTTGGTTCACTATTGTTTTCGGTTCATCCAAAATTTTCATTTTCCCATTTTTTTATTTTTTTAAATATTAGGATTTAAAAATATTCAAATTTATATTTTTTCATTTTTTTGAAATGTTCGGACTTGAAAATGTTCAAATTTTAAAGTATTGAGATTGAAAAATGGTTCATACTTTTTGAAAATGTTCATTCAAAAAATGGTTACAAAAATGATAGAAAAAATAAAACAACGAAATATAAAGAAAATAGACAGAAAAAAAGCCCACATGTTGGCCGGCCCGTGCGCGGGAGTCGTGAAGGCGAGCGCTAGCTGGGCCAGGGCCATGTAACGCGGAGGGATCCGAGCGTGGGCAATTCCAGAGCAAAGAATCGCCCGGGCGCTAGCGAGGAGCGGGAGCTCCTATGTAGCGCTTCGTGGCGACCCGGGACGCGCGCGTCGCCTGAAGCAGTTTCTTCATGGGCCGCTTTTGAGCGGCCCAATGAAAAAAGGTCCTGTTTTTTTATTTTCTGTTTGTTGTTTCTATTTTTCATTTTAAGATAAATGTAAATCTAAATATTTTTCAAATTGGAAATATTTGTTAAATATGAACATTTTTAAAATGTGAACAATTCCCAAATTTGAACATTTTAAAAATTTGAAAAAAATTAAAGTTTGAACATTTTACAAAACTAAAAACAATTTCCAAGTGAACAATTTTCAAATTTGAACATTTCTTAAAATTGAAAAAAATTAACTTTGAATATTTTTCAACACTAAACAATGAACAGAAAATATCGGTGAATGGAAATTATTTTGACATTTTTAAAATATCCGTGAATGGAAACTATATTGGAACGATTCTAAAAGTGAATAGAAAATGTCGGTGAACATAAATTATTTTTGAACGACTTTTTAAGTGAACAGAAAATTTTGACGAACATAAAATATTTTTTAATGATTTTGAAAGTGAACAGAAAAATATCGATAAACGAAAACAATTTTTGAACGATTTTAAAAGTGAACAAAAAATGTCGGTGAACGAAAATAATTTTTGAACGATTTCAACAGTGAACGGGAAAAAGTTAGTGACAAAAAAATTAAATTTGAATTCGGACATTTTTGGAAAATTAGAATTTTTTAAAATCTAAACAATTTCCAAATCCGAAACAAAATTCATTTTTTTAGTTTGTACAATTTTCAAAATCTGGACTCTTTTTGATTTTTTTTTCAAAATCTGGAATTTTCTGAATTTAAACATTTTTGAAATCTGAATATTTTTGAAAGAAAAGAAAAAGGAAACATAAAATAATGGAAAAAGAAAACATAAACGAAAAAGGAAAGAAGAAAAACGGAAGAAAAAACGTCTAAATGGAAATCTTTAAAACGGGCCGGCCCATCAGTGCTGCGCCTTCAGGCGAAGCAAGCATCAGCGTCGCTAACGGGCGACATATAACATTCGCGGCGAGGAGCTCCCGTGGCGAGTGGCGACCCTCATTACGTTCCAGGTTGCTGGGCCGTCCATAGGCCTGATCCAACTCTTCCCGGGCTGTGCTCGCCGTGCTGGAGGGGGAGGGCGGGGGCGTCCGACCGCCCGGAGGAGGCGAGGGCGGCTTCGAGGCTTGCGGTCAGGCGGCGCCGGCGATGAACGGGAGGAACCCGCCGTCTGCAAGCGCGATACCTCGTCCCCTCGATCACTCGAATCCCGTCCCCCACTGCAGAGGTATTTCAAGCACCAGCCTGCAGATAATGGCAAATTCCCCATCGCCCATCGGTAAGCCACTGAACCACCCCAGCCATCTGTAAGCTACTCTGATGTTTTCCAAATTATGTAACTGTTCAAGAGATTGTAAGCTTGTAACCGTGTTGCACATGAACTTGCAAAGTTCGGTACTGCTTTGGAGCCTGAAAGCTACTTCAGGACTTCCCTAGCTTTGCTAACACAGTTGGTGAGCAGCTACTTTGTTGATCCTTAATGAAAATATGTTCTCTCCAGAAGATAAAACTCCACCACAATCAACACATTGTCTGCCCCATTATTTTCTTCTTCTAGAGATTGGTCGATAGAGTGATGTTTTGCTTTCCACAAATGTTTGAAAGGTCTATTTATCCAGTTCTTATAAAGATTTAACAATAAAAATCCCAGATCTTGTTAGATTCCAGATTGCTTAATCTTTCCACTCACCTAGAGGGTTTGTTAATAAAATATCTCTCATCCTAGCTAACTGGTTTTGTTGATTCTCATCCAACCTGACCAACCATCTTCTAAATGTAAACTGCCACCTCCTACTTCCAGCAAAGGGCCACAGAGACATGCTGTTCATTACAAACCTCATACAATTCAGGGAAATTTTCCCTTAAGAATTGAGATGTGCACCAAGCACCATCCCAGAAGCTTGTTTGTTCCCCAGCTCCCACTATCATCTCATTGCTCATATGCAAATCCTTAATCTTCAGAAGATCAGCCCAACATGCTGAGTCAGTCTGTTTGTGCGCTAAGAAAGCAATAGGGAGGTTAAATGCCAGCAAAGGGCAGAACCACCATAAAAGCAACAAGCTAGGAATAGAAACTGACCAACAGGCTTACATCAGAACGAGAGAAAAAAAGAGAGCTTGAGCATATCTATTCAAATTGTGTTGTTCAAACGCTTGTAGTAATATTTTAATTGACGTTATGGAGTGTGGAACGGGGCAAGAAACAATTGTGCCATGTGGAGTGACCAGCATGCTTGCGGTTAACCAAGCTGACTCGGTGTTAGATCAAATTGGACCAGGATTCCACCGTGGCAGCTCAAGCGATTAAATTTTAGTCTACAAAACTGTACTTAGAGTAAGAATCTTCTGTTCCAACACTCACTAGCAGAGTCGCCCACGCCAATTCATAAAAAAAGTGCAGTATATTTACACTGGTAAGGCCATCACTATCTCCCGGGCATCAAATTGTAGGACTCTCTCTCTCTCACACACACACACCTTACACTAAATTAATATTAATTATATATTAGTTATCACACATTATTTAATGCCCAACAGCTCAGCCTAGTCAGGAAATCTGCATATAATCACAAAAAACGGCCAGTTTAATTTGGTGTCAGATATTACTGAGATATATCAACGTTATTTTTTTTTTTGCAAAGAAAGTAATACCAATATCCATGGATGTTCATGAAGCCGAAGGTGCACAAGAAGAGTGTCATAGTTTGGGTTACTCTGCAGTGTGTTGCAGTAGTATGTTAAGTTTTTTCATTTGCCAGGATGAAGCGGAATCGTTGCGCAGTTTAAGAATTATTTTGACTGCCGTACGTGACTATTGTAAGTGTGAGCTGAAAGTGACTGTCAATCCCTACATGCTGCCCAGCCTGTCTTCGTTGAGATACTAATCCAGCATTAAACAATTCATGACAGCTTTCAAACAGATAAGGAACTAAAAACGAATTCTTAAATGCAGAACAAAATCCTCCAACCTGCATGTTTGCCTGTGGGCCTTCATCAAGTTGTTCCGGGTAGCTCCAGCCTCTCGTAGTATATAAGTAGACCTGGTGTGTAATAGATTTACATTGCAAGTGGTTGTCTTCACCTCAGCAGCTTCATCCCTAGATATTCACTAGCTTGCTGTACAAGCGGTACAAGGATAATAGCTCGCCTCTGTAAGTTTGTGACCAGTTGCGAAGGCTGTAAAGTTCATAGCTCTGAGATATGGAGGGCGGAAATGATGTCAACATAGACAAATCGGATGAGATCCTCGTGCCCGGGTTCCGGTTCCATCCTACCGACGAAGAGCTGGTCAGTTTCTACCTCAAGAAGAAGATCCAGCAAAAGCCTCTCTCCATTGAGCTCATTAGGCAGCTGGACATCTACAAGTTTGATCCATGGGATCTGCCAAGTAAGCAGCTCAAAACCTGCACCTCCTTGCTATACATCCTTTTTCTCACTGAATAGATAGGAATGCGTTCTACTTTCAAGGTTTCAAAGTTTGTATCTTAAAGTCTAACTTCACTGTCTCTTCTGAACGACAGAGCTTGCGAGCACCGGCGAGATGGAGTGGTACTTCTACTGCCCAAGGGACCGGAAGTACCGCAACAGCGCGAGGCCGAACCGAGTCACAGCAGCTGGGTTTTGGAAGGCCACGGGAACAGACAGGCCGATCTACTCCTCCGAGGGCACCAGGTGCATCGGACTGAAGAAGTCGCTCGTCTTCTACGAAGGCAGAGCGGCGAGAGGGATAAAAACCAACTGGATGATGCACGAGTTCAGGCTTCCTTCACTCGCTGATCCATCTGTTCCCAAGAGACCGGTCGACAAGAATATCATCCCGCTCAACGTATGCATTTCAGTCCATATTATATCTTAGTTATTATAGGGCTAAATATGTTCCAATGCTATGTCGAATTCTAAAGGGCACTTTTTGTTTCCGAAAACAGGACTCTTGGACCATATGCAGGATATTTAAGAAGACCAGTTCGACGGCTCAGCGGGCGCTGTCTCACACTTGGGGGCCTACAATGCCTGCGGCAACTGGGAAAGATCTCTGCTCTGGGATGCAACCAGTGCAAGCTTCACATTTTGCTTCTGTGAGCTCCTCCCGCTCATTGCAAGTTGCAGGAGCACCAGCAAGTCAGTTCATCACCAGCAAATACGGCTTCCAGGGACAGCAGCAGCATTTTCACAAACCTAGCAACACACAGGATGGCTCTTCATGCAAGGTCATAAGCTTCAACTGCAGTCCACCTCTAGAAGTCCAGAAAGGTCCCATCATCTCGCCATTCCAGACACAGCCATCGCAGAAGCCTGCGCACGCTACGCCACATCTCTTCGACCCACAGTTTGGGCAGCCTGAGCAGATCGCTGGGTTCATGATTGATTCTTCTGCAGATATGAACGCGGGCACGAGCTGCAGGAACCAAGAGTCATCCACGGTAAAGCCTGGCAATACCTTCAGCGTGAACAATGAGTCGGAGGCTCCGGGAAGACTCAACTTCCCATTCGATTTAGGAGCAGACTCTTCAGATGACTGGACGCTCAACATACCTTGGGAATCCTTCCTTAGCCCAACTGTGTCTTGTTAAAGTACAGTACATGTACGTATGATGTATATAGATACATGTATTGTAGTTAGTTAGTAAAGTTCAGATTGACATCTATTCTCTAGCGATTCGGTCTTATCCCGAAGAGTGTTACCCCGACTGTAACTATCTATATAAAGCAAAGTAACATATCGGAGTTACTTTGCTTTATATGGGGAATATAGTGGAGCACTGGGAGTGGCCTAAAGCCAGCAAAATCATATTCCTCATTTTTTATGGGGAATATAGATATTTTTATAAATATTATGTAAGTATTAAAAATAAGTATTTCTTAATTTTTTTAGGATTAAGTATTTCTTTTGAGCAAAAAGTATTTTTCTAATGAAACATAAACGTTAATGTGTGTTCCGGCCTTCCGGGCCGCTCATCCCTACATAGGCTGATAGGCCTAGCCCGTTAGACTACTCGTCCGCTCTCGGGCTGTGCTTTCCAAACCCGCCAACACAGCACTCAATGCTCCCCGGGCTCGAGGGCTGGGCGGCGGCGTCCGACTGACACCCCCGCAGAGGCGGCGAGCATCTCGCCGGCGATAGACACGAGAGGAATCCTCAGGCGCGACACTTCGCCCACTCGGTGAACTGAATCCCCCACTGGAGAGACACTCCCAGCAACAGCCTGCAAATTCACCATTGGTAAGCCCGTAACCACCCAAATCGCCACACTGGTATGAAGAGCGAAGCTTAATATGCAGATGGCTTGTCTTATTTCAGTCCCGGTTCAATTGTACCCGTGTTCATGCATACATCGATGGTCGGTCCATGCATCATTGGGCCATTAGGGATCGGCCAGTTTTGACCTGCCAGTTTCGTCGCAGCTAAGGGTGATAAGGATGCTGCAAAATATGTATACACAATGGTGACCTGGTTTCGTTGACCACTCTACAAATTTCTTATTTACCAAGTGGCGAACCAGTGACATTCGACTGTCTTTTTTATGTACATCGTCAGAAACCGCACATCTGCAGGTGTCATGGATAGGCAGCGACACCTTGCAATAGTCAAATCGTAGTATCATAAACAAGTGCCGAGACTTCCCAAGAACTTGGACTAAATGGAAGATTGGAACATGTCAAACAAGCAAGAAGCCATTGTGATAGCACCATTGTCCATAAACATATACGTGACTGACAATTTTCTAGTCGTCACGCTATCCCCATCTAGTTGACCGAATGCTTCCGTTGAAAATTGGTGCACCGTCAAAATGTCAATGCGCTGGCTTGCAAAAAACGCGTTGTTTCCTCCCTGACTTGTATTGCATTGTATTGTGCAAAGTATAAAGACCAACTTTGTTAGAGTGTACGGTGCTAACTTTCCACTTCGCATCATGATTTTCTGCGTGGTTCGACTCCTGAAGAGGTACATCATAAAGCAAACAGGTCAGTCGGTGGGTTCTAACTTCATCCTTGATTCCATCTGAATTATTGTTCTTTACCTGATTTCCTTGTTATGTTATTTTCTTTCATTCTGAAATTCATAATGAGCAACCAGAACTATCAGTTTCCCATATCATACTGTTGTTAAAATTTATAAGTTTCCCAAGTATGCTGCTCATATTATGATAATCACAGGTTGAGATTTTACAAAACCTTTCATATATCAGCTTCGTTTCTGTGGAAGTAGCATCCGCTTAACAGTTGAAGTTGCAAGTTCAGTTTATTCAGTTTACATAAATGTCTTGTTAGTTTTTTTCCTCAATCTTTTTCGCCTAACTGCAGGCACAAGGAGAATTCAAGGACCACAAAGGGTCACTGAAGAAGCTAGACCATATGTAGATGAAAACATATTTGGAAGTGACTCACTGGAAGGAAAATTTCTGTGCTCACCTTTAGTTGAGTTCAGCACCGTTCTTTTAGCTACAAACAATTTCAACGACAAGCTTGGGGCTGGTGGATTTGGTCCAGTTTACAAGGTGGGGTCCTTCAAACATTTTAACCTGTTATAGGAAAATTACTAATCACTGAATTCGATCTTGGTGATGTATTTGGATTACACTTGACGAACATAATTGATTATACTTCCAGGGAAGACTACCAGATGGCCAAGAGATTGCTATCAAGAGGCTGTCCAACAGCTCTAGTCAGGGACTGGAAGAGTTTAAGAACGAGGTGACTGTTCTGACCAAACTGCAGCACCGAAACTTGGTTAGGCTTTTTGGTTGCTGTGTTCATGGAGAAGAGAAGATGCTGGTGTATGAATACATGCCTAAGAACAGCCTTGACTCATTTATTTTTGGTAAGTTCAAGTTCGGTTCTTGTAATTTGGATGGTGTGATCTTCTAGCAGTTAGCCAGTAACTGTTTTCTCCTTCATGACAAATTTATCAGATGAAACTAAGAGACCAGTATTGGGATGGAAACTTCGGTACAGTATTATTCAGGGAATTGGGAAAGGGTTATTGTACCTTCATCAAGATTCTAGACTGAAAATTATTCATAGGGACCTCAAAGCGAGCAATGTTTTGCTTGATGATGATTTCAACCCCAAGATATCTGACTTTGGCATGGCTAGAATTTTTGGTGAATATCAACTGCAAGCCCTTACTCATCGAATTGTTGGAACCTAGTAAGGCTCATTTTCACCTTTTTATGCTCAGTATAATTGAACAGGGCCTCGCAAAAAAAGAAAATGACCAGGGAAGACTATAATATAAGCCGCTAGGCCTGCTTATACAGAATTGGCTCGTATTCATCAACTCTTGCACCATTAATGGCCAATACATCTTGTTTCTTATTTAGATTATAGAGAAAAATTTAATAGCCTCGCAAGTTGACTATTCAACATTAAACAAAGTTCCTGGCTGCAGGCTAATGTGTTAAAATCTGTTGTATGCAGTGGATATATCTCCCCGGAGTATGCGATGGAGGGTAAATTCTCTGAGAAATCCGACGTCTTCAGTTTTGGTGTGTTGATCCTAGAGATTGTGTGTGGCCGTAGGAACAGCTCCTTCGTTGATGACGAATGGTCAATGAACCTCGTGGGCCACGTAAGATGACATTATCTTCTCCAATTTACCATTTTGCTGTTAAAACAACATACTAATCATTATCATGCATTTCGTCATCCCTGGATGGGTTAAATTTCAGGCATGGACCCTGTGGAAGAAAGGCAGTGCATCGGAGCTGATCGATGCACTGATGGGCAGCACATACTCTTCCGACGAAGTATGCAGGTGCATTCAAGTGGGCCTCCTGTGCGTGCAAGAGTTACCAGCCGAGAGGCCGAACATGTCGCTGGCGCTCAGGATGCTGAGTGGTGATGTTGCACTGCCTGCTCCGAAGCGAGCCGCGTTCTTTGTTGGAAGAGCACCAGTGGATGACAAGGATACCGAATCAGGGAACCACCTCACTTGCACTGAGCTGGAAGGCAGGTAGAGTACACTTGGCTCAACTCGCAGAAATTTGAACCTATGGATTACCAAGGTTGGTGTGTAATAGTGTCACTGTTTGATTCCCCTTGAACCTAGTGCTATTTAAAACTTAATGCTTGGAGCTGCTATCTTCGGCACGGATTTACCTGTAGTTTGTGACCAGCCCGCTATTTGGATGCTGATTGTATATACGTACATGTGTAAATTATTGGAACACACGAGTTTCCTATGGTTTTATAGCCTGCTGTTTTGTGAGAGCAACTGTGTCTTATGGCCCTGGTGAATCTCAGTTGCCAAAGAGGCGCAGCTTGTTAGCCCATGTTAGAGATGCTGAACTTCCTAGAGCATTGGTGCAAGTTCACTCTACATCTCAAAAGTTATCTCTAATCATAGAATAGATACATTTCTCCATGATCGTTGTGCAAAAATATATTTGTTAGTGTAGTATTAAGAGAAACATGAGATAAAATATATAATAACTAGTAAATAGGAGCAGCCCAATAACGGATTTCTCTCTACATACAAGCTATACATGTCAGCAAGTCTCTAATTGGTCCACGTCACCAAATCTGAAGAAATAGGAAGGACGAACATGTTAACAAATTGCAGAAAATGCCTACATGCGCCTCAATTCAATAAATTGTAGCAAACGCCAACGTGTGGTCAGTTACTATTTTACTCCCTCCGTTCCGAAATATAAGATGTTTTAGCTTTTTCATATTTAGATGTATATAGCGCGTTTTAGTCGGTTGATTCAGTCATTTAGTTATGTCTGTAGTATAAATTAAAATGTTTAAAACATCTTATATTTTAGAACAGAGGGAGTACTTCTTAGCCATGGTCCCGGTCATTCGGTCAAGTCGGTTGCTCTCCCTATTTCACTTCTACATTGTCTGTTGTAACTAATACAAGTGTAGGAGGCGTCTGTTACTCTGTTTGCCATTGCACTCCCTAATTGAAACTAATGCAGTTATCTTGACGTTTCCTTGCGCCCCTATTAATCAATCCTTCATTTGTTAGGTCTGAGATTAACCGGCTATCTTTTGGCTTCCTACGGACAATCGCTCCTCATAGCATCACATTGTTCTATAAATTCCCCTCATGCTCAGCATTCTCATCGAAAACGTCCCGTGTCCAAGAAAAGAGAGTGTAGGAACTTGCCAGAAAGATCGAGTATCCAGACTCCATACGACCTTTGCCTCTGTAAACTGTGATGTCCATCGGGCTGTCGTCATTGTCGTCTTTCAAGTCACACAACTGCGGCACGAGCCCTTCTGCGAGAATTTCCATGCCGCACCCCCTCCATACGTACATGAACAACTCGCTATTCTCCATGATATATTCTTGCTTGTTGATGCAATTGTAGTATGGAGCAATTGTAGTATGGCTTCCGATGTTCCTTATCATGCCAGAAAATCCATGTGACAACCGCGGTGAGAAGGTTTAACCATGATTTGCGATATCAAATTATGTGTTTATATCTTGGGTCATTATGATACATGTGTTGCACTTAACTGGGTTCATCTGGAATGTCGTTGCCTCTCCCAGCTTCAAAATACCATAAACATTATTTAATATTGAGATGTCTCATTCAAACATTTTCTCCCTAACATATCTACAAGATACGCTAAACATTTAATAAGTAATTCAATTAAATGTTCTCTTCGAATGAGTCCTCTACCACGCGATGCACCATGGCTTGCTCTCTGCACCATGTAATGATGGACACCTCCACAAACCTATGCTCCTCTAGCTCCTACTCCTACATACGATCGGGCTCCTATAAATCTCTTAGATCGGACGATCCGACGACAACCCGACATTGCCGAATAAGGTTCATCACGTCTCAGTGGAGGCGATGGACTTAGGCGATGCGACATGAGGCGGGAAGGGCGGAGGAGGAGACGCGTCATGACATAATGAAGCAATGTCGGAGATCCTGCAGGTCCGTGCTCAACCAGGTGGTTGTGGGGAGTGCTACTCATCCGCTTCCCTGGGAGTGAGGGCCATGGAGGTTGCCCACCCTAGGCACTCCCTCCACTTTTGACGCGTCCATCACTTTTGGTTTGCCACTGAGTATCGTAGTGAGGCATAGACGAATCCAATGACGCTCTTTGTAATTATAGACGAGCACATCAAGGCAAAACGGCAGCAAAACAGCGAGAAACAGAGTTGGAAGATAAAACCCTAAATAACCGTCCCATAATATTCCTGTGAGTCTACGAAGATGTGGATGCAACATGCATCAAGTGAAGTTTCCTAGAATCGAACATAATTGTTATTGGTAAATTGTATGGAATATTTACACACTTGGTTTGTTTTACATAATCGTGTGCAATATTATCAATCTTCGCAGACGGTTCCTCCATTAAACTTTGTGCGATATAGCACAACCGTTTGGTAGTAGAAAGTTGTGTGCAATGTACCGAACATCGCATAAGACTTGCACTTGCCGAGGGCTTTAAATTTGTACCGTACGCGATAGGTTTCAGACCACACAGATCGCTTCATCCATGTGCGATGTGTATCTGATTTTCTTGGCATGTTTTGTTCAATCCGAAATTCCAAATGAGCAGGGACAAGAACTAATGGTTATCCATGTCACACCTTTTTCTTGACAAAGGGAGTATATTAATATATAGAAGATACTCCCTCCGTTTCATTTTAGATGATTCTCAAATAGATGTGTCTAGACATAAAAAATACGTCTAGATACATCAATTTGAGAATCATCTAAAATGGAACGGAGGGAGCACAAGTTACGCCCGACATCTACAACAATTTAATATCAAGATCCAACCGTGACACCAGAAATTCATACAACCAAAAGAGAGAAAATGGAAAAAAAGAGACACAACTTTTTTCCATATCACGCTGTTGTTAAGAGTTTCCAAAGTATGTGTACCACACTTGCTTTATTTTTTGTTGATACAAAAAGCATGTACGCCTAGAAGATTGATCGTTGCATCATACACACGACAAAAAAACTACTCAAACGTGTTCTATTTTACATGTTCAGGATATTTAGGACAACTAAGAGTTAAGGAAAATTAATGTTCTTCGAAGTTGGTGTCTATATATGACACAATTATATTTAAATAATATCCGATTGTATCCTAACTTGTAAACCCATTAAATGTTCATTGCTAAATTACACCCTTTTTGTACTAGTTTTACCATACATAGTAAACGTTCAATTTCAGGTGGCACACAATCCAGAATTAGCAAACCAAAGAATAATAGCTCAAAGCACAAGGCGCCACACGTATTTTCAAAAAGCTCATGTGACAAATAATATTCAAACCTGCCACTTAAACACAGATTGTGAGGCAACATCATTTTTTCCAATTGATCGATGGAGGAATTCAATTTATTTCATAACAATCGTATTTGGGATCGACATGTCAGTCTCCTGATCATGGGATGAAGCCGTGTCCGTTCTATCCATCATATGATTTCTTGGCCAATTGATCAGTGAAGTCGTGCTAGTTAGCATGCCGACAATGGCAGACATTGGCGGCCGGTCCCCAGGCGTTTCCTGGACACAAAGGATGCCAATCTCGATGCACCGTTTTAGCTCGGACAAGAGCTCAGATTCAGACTCATAATGGGGCAATGCCATTGATATATCAAGAAGTTCCATGACCTTGTTCTGGTCCAACAGCCCCCCGACCTGCAAACAGAGAATTGCCAATAAAATCTTTTATTATGCTCTTGCTTCACCCGAAGAATAAGAAAATCAAGTGTCTCAAGCAGTATTGCAGATGCATCGACTCTCGGATGTAAATAAATGAGGTATTCATGATTATTGTTCCCCCTTTGCTCTAATATGACCACCTTTATAGTCATGTCATAGGGGCAATGGGTCATGCCCGTACTCTCCCATTGGGCTTTATTACAGAAGGGTTTGTGGTCGATATGCTCGGCCCACTACATGAAGTTGGGTGGATGTTTATATATGATGATACGAATGCCTGAATCGGTGATCCCCTATATATCGCTTGTAGCGAGTTGGAATTCTTGTCTCGCTCACGTTCGAGCTAGGGATGGCAATGGGTACTCTGTACCCGCGTACCCGGCGGGTAAAAAACAAAAAACCCTATTAGGGTAAGGGTTTGGGACTGCAAAATACCCATGGATATATAAATAGGAAAATCTTGTGCCCATCGGGCAGAGCGGATACGGGTATGGGATCGCATAACCCATACCCGCGTGCCTTGTACCCATATAAATTATGTCAAGTGGGGCTTACTTTAATTAAACCTAACCTAATTTTCTAATCACGCATATGCACTAGGCAGGTCAACTTAAGGATTGTCACGATCGATCGGACAGTATACATACAAGTTTCAACTCTGTCCCATAATCTCGTGATCTAAAGGAGTAAATGATGCTAGATTAAATCCCTAATAGATAATCGTTGCATGCCATACGCAGATACGCTGCGTCGCATCTCTCCATACGCAGATTGAGTTTATGAATTTAATAGTATAGACTATGTGTTGCTGTTTATTACTACGTATGGTCACATTATCTCAGTTTTTTTTGCTCAATTGATATGTGTTGAAAATATGGGTATTTTTACCCGCGGGTATCCCTTTACCCTGTCGGGTGAAGGGTATGGAAAAAAATTGTACCCGCTTACGGATATGGGTACGGTTAATGGGCAAGTTCGAAAGACACGGGTAAAGTTATGAGATGGCTCCACCCGCACCCATACCCTGCGGGTGCCATCCCTAGTTCGAGCTGCTCCCAGCCCAAGACCCATGCAGACCGGCCCAAAAAAAACGCTTTGCTCGCACAGGAAGCTAGAACGCCGGTGATCGTGCGCACCGCTCGACAATCCGTGATCGACTATTTCCTTCCTTTTTATGTTTCTCTTTTTTCGTATGAAATCTGAAAATTTTCAAAATTTGTTTGAAAAATGTCCAGATTTAAAAATATTCAAAATTTTAAAATGTTCATATTTTTTAGAATATTCAAATTTGAAATAATCTTCAGTTTTGAAAATTTTCTTGATAAAAAATGTTTAGATTTATAAAAAATTCTCATTATGTAAAATTGTCAATTTGAACCATTTTTTATGGTGAACCATTTTTCTAAAATTGTTCGAAGTTGATTTTTTTTCAGATTTGTAAAAAATGTTCAATATGAACCATTTTTATCGTGAACCATTTTTATCATAGCTGAACCAATTTCTCAAAAAAAAATTGATTTGAAAAGCGTTCAGATTTGTAAAAAATATTCATTTTTGAAAAATATTCAATTTGAACCATTTTTATCGTGAACCTTTTTTTTATCATAGGTGAACTATTTTATTAAAATTGTTCGAATTAGAAAAATGTTCTGATTTGTAAAAAAGTTTAATTTGAACCATTTTTTCGTGAACCAACTTTATAATAGCTGAACCAATATTTCAAAAAAGTGGTAATTTGAAAAAGTCAAGATTTATAGAAAAATGATCAATTTGTTAATGGTTCATATTTTGAAATATATTTAGTTAAAATTTGAATATTACCTGAAAAATAAAATCAAAATGGAAATGTGAAGCACGAAGAAACAGAACGAGAAAAAAAGGAAACAAACTGAAAAAAACAACCTAAAATGGGTCGGCCCACGGGATGATGCGGGCGAGACGGTACTCCAACTCGACCTATATTATGCTCAAGGAAAGTAGATTTATATAGGATCTTATATCCTCAAAAAAAAAAAACACTAGTTTTTTAAATTTCAAAAAAAATTACGTCGGGAAATATTTGTTTTTCAAGATAAACAATATCCGTTAGGCACCTAATCTTTATGTCATAATAGATCCGAACACTTGCCTCAGATTGACTTCAATATATGATTGCTCCACCTGCCCTTGAATCGTCTACAAGCATCTCTTCCCCGCTCTAGTCCCTATCTCGTCTTGTAACTCATCTCCTTATTTTTGCTTATTTCTCACCCCAAATCCCCATTTATCCTCAAATTTGTATCTAAGTCTTGTTTTTTATTGAGTTGTTCGCCACACTTCTATGTTTCTGACGTGAAATTTTCTTAACCATTTTTTTGAATTGAAGTTTTCTACTTCTCTCCCTATCTGCTCACAAAATATTATAAAATAAATTTAGCATAATTCAACAAACGCAAACCTGAAGTACTTACATATGAAACGAGCCTATGGGTGCTGCCATTCCTTCGCCCGCTGAAAGTCTCCAAGATGATAACTCCAAAGCTATAGACATCGCATTTGAGTGTCATCTCTCCTCCACGCTCATACTCCGGGGCTGCATATCCGCTTCATGAAACACAACAATGTTAGACATACATATCGATTGATCGAGTCATCAACGCATTTCTGTTGGTGGAGATATAGTTACTTACGGTGAAACTACAATTGTTTGATCAGGCCCCATTTGATCAATTGCTAACAGCTTAGCGGTGCCAAAATCTGCGATCTTAGCTCTCCATTCATCATCTAGAAGAATATTACCCGGTTTGAGATCCCTGTGGATTACACGCTCGCCAGATCCTCCATGAAGGTATGCGACACCATGCGCGATTCCATGGATTATTTCCAGTCTTCTCGTCCAGTTCAGTGAAGCACGAAGGCTTGTTGTGCCTACCAGCATCAAATATTTGTTCATTAAATATTGGAATCTAGTAGTGTGGTTCAACAGCAGCACCTAAATTTTACCGAAAGAAATGATCAGCTACAAGTGCATGCTTGTGCATCGTCTTAAGGTCCAGTCGAAACGCTTGAATTTCTCATGAGGTGGTTCAGTTTATTAGAAGTCGACAATTTTTGAGTTAAACGAACTAGGAGGTACCGAATATGTAGACGTCCAGGCTCTTGTTTAGCATGTAATCGTAGACGAGTATCCGCTCCTTGCCTTGGTTGCAGTAAGCAAGGAGACGAACTAGACTCCCATGCCGGAGCCCGGCCATGACTTCCACTTCTCTAGTAAAATCTTTTTTGCCTTTCTTGGTGAGAGCTGACTGTTTAAGCCTCTTGACTGCAATCATTCTTCCTTCAGCCACCTGCGCCTGGTGATGGTTCAATTTGAGATGGTAGTTAGGAAATGAGTTAGGAATTTGCCAATATATGGTTGGTTCAATGGCACGACCATTGATTTTTTTTTTTTGAAGTGAGGTCACGCCTTAACAAGGACTTTGAGAACAATTATTAGAAAGGCCACTTGTTTATAGTATCATGAATGTCTAAAAACATCAATTTTTCTAATAATTCTTTTGTATGATAAGGATACATTTTGAAATTCGGGTGAACATCCAAAAGGGGGATAAAATGCATTCTTATGGTCAAGACTTGTGTTATTTAAAAAATATAAGCTAGCCATACACATGGGGTTTTTCCTCTAAAATGTCGCACTCATTTAAAATAATTGTGTTTCGAAAAGTACCACACACTTTCTCACACATATTTCACTAAAGAAAAAATATGTCAAAAAATTACATAGTCATGTGTGCCATGGGTGCAAGCATGGCACATACACACACTGACACACATACGGGCCCATGACCCCACACATCCAAATATGTGGGCATCTTCAATGTATATGAAGAATAAGGACTGACCTTATAAACAACGCCGAATCCACCTTGACCAATAATATTATTTTCGGAGAAATTCTCGGTGACATGCTTTATAGTAGCTAGATTAACCGAATGAGCGCCAATGGATGGATTTTGGGGAATAGCACCTGAAACAAGACCACGATGATTAGATTTTTGACAAACAATATTATTAATTGATTGTTAAGTTTTCTGAATCGTATGATTAATTGATTATTAAGTATGAGCTAGTCTTATCAAATGTTATCAAATGTTGGGTTTCATTACTTGAAAATATATGAAAATGTAGATATTAGGAATTTACCTACGATTCTGCATCTCATCCTCCACCGAAGAAGTAAGATGGCCAGAAGAATGGTAACAGCAGAAGCTACAGGTGCCATGACAAGTACAACAGGAAACCTCTTACCGTCGTCTCGATCATCTAAAAAGCGCAACTTCAACTCCATAAAAATCTTGGACATATGAAAATCTCAATGCACCTAAGGCATATGAAAAAGTGAGGAGTTTGTGGGGAATATCTTGAGATTATCCAATCTAAAACCGGTACGAAATTTTCAAGATTTTTCTGAATCCAGCCGATCCCTTGAATAAATACAGTTCAAATACTTACTTCTAGTGTACGAAGTGTACTAAGAGATCGGAGCGGATTATCTCGGATCCAAAAAAAATCCTCAATACTAGTTAGTTTAGCAAGCCGGTTTTGGATACAATAATCCCAAGTATATCTCCCACAAATCCCATCATTTTTGTGTAAATTGAAAACGCTACGACATACTAGTGGACTGTGATGAAAAAGTATTCCAGTTGATTACGTGAAAGAAAAGATTTCACCAAATCCATTTGAATCCACAATCCCAATGAGAAATAAGTCCTTAGCGGGATTGTGAAATATAGTCAATTTCGTGCAGGGCAAGAGTGCGTGGGCATACCAAATTCTGATTTTGACAGCCTCAGGTAGAGATTCTGCCCTCTGTCCACGAGACGAACATCAACGATGGTATCCGCCCAAGTGACGCAGCCGGTCATGTCGCCACCTTCTTGTACATAGGCGGCGGCGTAGGCCAAGCACGAGCAGTCGGCGTAGCACCTCGCCTTGCACTCCTCCAGCGTGATGCCGGTGTCCACCGACGCATTCTGCGTGTCGGGAAGCTTCACCCCCGTCACCACCTTGAAGCGGTCCGTGGAGATCCCGCCGCCGCAGTTCGGGACAGCGTCTCGCAGGCACCCACCGGCGTACCGCTTCAACTGCCACTCCGACGGCGACGCGGGGCTGAACCCGGGGACGCAGCCGCAGACTGACACCGCGGTGCCGTTGCAGAGGCCGAACGCGCCGCACTTGGCGTAGGCGTCGCAGTCGCCCTTCGGCCCCTTGAAGAAGGTGATCCACGCCCGGCTGCTCGCGTCCCACACCAGCCGCTCCGTCACGCCGGTGTGGTTCGCCACCACGCGGCTCAGCGGCGCGCCGGGCAACGCTCTGTACCCGAACGTTGTCTCCGTCGCGCTGGTGGTCACGTGCAGCGGGTACCTGTCGGCGAACGTCGACGCCTCTGGGACGCCGTTGAACCACCGCCCGTTCCACGGGCCCGTGCGGAACGTCTTGACCCCGCGGTACCATAGGATCAGCTCCGGTAGCCCGCTCGTTTCCAGCGTGCGGCTGTAGTCCCCCGGAGACGGATCGTCGGCTGATCGCCACGATGTGAGCTCCCACTTGGCTCCGCTCCAAAAGTTCCTGCCCAGTTTCATGCCGGGCAGCAAGGTGTCCGACGGATGATCGAACGATTGCCACAAGGTGACATCGCTGTTGCCGTTGCGCACGACTAGGTTGCCAGACTCCAGAAGCTGAGCCGCCGCCGCGGAAGCGCCGCCCACGAAATCTGCAGACCACGCCTGCCGGCGGGAGCCGTCCAGCAGGACGAGGCTGCCCGCGTCGTTGAACACCAACATGCCGGACCTGTCGCTGAGAGGGCCCTCGCGGTTGGCTACCCAGTGTACGGTGTCGTTTGACTCGGAGAACCATATGCCCAGGTACCTCTTCGTAGACGCCCCTGGAGAGAAGAAGCCGAGGGTGAAGGAGCCGCCGGCCGAGACGAGCGTCTCGCCGTCGGTGAGGTTCTGACCTTTCTCGAGCTTGTCAGCAGCGGATGTTTGGGTGCTAAGGAAAAAGATGCATGTCAACAAGAGCAATAGGAGGAGGAGGAGCTGGTTGGTTGGCCTCATCGCGGATCTTTGCTTTGCACGTCAAAAAATCCGACCGGTTATTTAATAGAAGGATGAGCTTTGCTGGTTAGTCATCACTGAAAAAAAAAAGAAGCATCCCGTTAACTTCGTGGGTAGTTGGAAAAAGCTATTTTTTTTCGGTCTCCATATCTAAATATTTCCAGGAACTTGCAATATATCCAAATTGGTTTCTGGTCTGGGATGAAATTCCAGTAACTCTCCAAAAGCAAACATCAAGATTATTACAAACTATTAAATAGGGAGGAGAAAGAAAACTACGAATAGGAAGATAGTTTGGATGTGCTTTGAGATAAGAAAAACAGTTATTGCAAGAAAAAAGGTAAGGTAATAATTTTTGCAATTTTCTATTCCTAATGTTGCACATAAGAGTCACTTGTGATAAGATTGATTTATGAACCAAAGTTGCCCAGCAATCGACCATTCAGGCAAAGGAAAAATGACGAATCGTCACATGAACATATGATTTGTATACGTACCCATTAATGGCCACAGTCTCAAATTACTCATATATACAATAAAGAGATTTCATTTAAGAACTCTTCAAGAAACACAATTTTTCCAAATATAAATTTCATCTCATGAAGCAACCTACAGAAGGTTCAAAGCTTTATATAAATGAATGAAGAGGATACTTGTTATCGAGATAGCATTGCTATGATATAATCAAAGTTTAAAATAGCGAGCTATGCTTCTTAGGGCGGCAGTTTTCGTACGCTAAAAAAGCTATAGCGACGCTAAGCCACTCTGCGTATTTTTTAAAAAGAGGAGAATTTTCAGGAAATTTTGACATGACATATTCATATTATCTTAAAACAAGACTAGAAAAGTGCGCATTATATTATTTATATCATCTAAAACAATGAAACTTCAACATATATTCATTGATTAATAGATTCAATGATAAAAACATGTACGAAAAAGCATTAGACAAGATATATGAAGTTGCACAAGTGCATATTACATACCAGTCCAACTTTCAAATAATAAAATTGTACTACGCATAAATATAAAGTTGTGCGGGTAGGCAGATTTTTGTGGGGCCTGGGTGAAGAAATAGCGTTTTTTTCGCCGGATTTAGCGTTTCGGTGCGATTTCTCGCAAGATTAGCGAGAATTTTCATTTAGCGAAAAATATGCATAGCCGTTAGCGTGAGGGCGTTGAATTAGCTATAGCACCGAAATAGCGTGCTATTTTAATCTTTGGATATAATAGATAGTAGTTCATTGACCATCCTTACTTGACTCCAATTAGCACATTGTTGCATACACCTTCCTGTACGACCCGGTCCGGTCGTATAGGATTTCCACTTGACCATCCTTAGTTGACTCCAATTAGCACCCAATACTTCTATGATGTACCTAACTCATGAAAGTACATTTTGGGTCCCCAAACTCATTGTGTATGATGTATTAGAACAACTACGATGAATAGGTAAAACTCCACATAAACATGTGCATATGTATGTGATGGGGGGATACTTTATAGTTAGGCCCATGGACCCGGAAAGTAGACCCGACAAGACCAAGAAGGACAAAGCCGAGTCAAGCATTAAGTCACATGGGCTGGACTGGAGACAAGCCGACCAAGGCCCATGATGGAGAAGGGACTCGTCAGCAAGGAGTCCAAGTACAGCCCAGAGCCCTAACTTGGAAGACCAAGACGTAGAGTAGGACTCCGTATTCTAATATGACTCGGTGTAACCTGTAAGTCCAGGGACCCGGCAGCCTTTATAAGCGGGGACCTGGACCTTAGAAGGCTAAGCCTGAAGAGAGAGACCAAGTCGCCGACTCCCCAGAGACGAGCCGGAACCCTGTAATCGATATCAGATCTAGAGCAATAAAGAGAAGCAGGAAGTAGGTCTTTACCTCTGATCAAGAGGGGCCGAACCTGAGTAAAACCGTGTCCCTAGGCGAGATTAATATCTCCTACGTACTTCGTGTATCAATGGCCCCAGAACTCACCTTCCCAGAGGAAGGACTTGCCGTGACAACCCCACGACAGTTGGCGCCCACCGTGGGGCAGGAGATGCGTGGAGTCGAGATAGTGGGAGCCGCTCGTCGGGCCATGGAGAAACTCGCCATCGGACGAGTCTACACTGATGAACATGGAGAAACCGAGATCGATGACTCAGGCTGGACTCCAGAGATGGAGGAAGTCGACGAGGGTTATCAGTTTGTTTTTGGAGGGATCAACGTGTTCGTCGGCATGGTTTGCGCGTCGGGTCTTCGCGCTAACTCGGCGGAATTAGTATCAGAACCAACAGCTGTTGTCGAGTCCGACGGCGAGGAGTCGGTCGGGACATCAGAGGTCGGCATCATCGCCGAGCCAAAGAAGCAACTTGCTGTCAACCATGAAGAGGAGTCGCTGGCAGAGCCACTTATGGAGCCAGATTACGACGCCGATTCAGAGTCTATCTTGCCCTTGTTCGAGGATCGGCTTGGGTATGAAATTGAAGAGGAGGATTACGTGGAGTCGCCAGTACGCGCCCGCGTCGTTGGAGTCTACATGTCTGGAAACGGCGGAAATCAGTTTGATCCAAGTCTACTAACAAAGGAAATCAATGCAAGCAACGCAGCAGAACGAGCGGCCGAGTTAGCCAGCGCGCGTGCTGCGATGGAGAGACAACTAGCAGAAATCAACGAGGCAAACCGTAGATTAGCAGAAGAGCGGGCCTGGGTCCAGACTGAGGCCCAGGTTGTAAGGAGTCGTCAGGAGGAACTCACCTCTATTCAGCATCGTAGGGCGAGGAGTCGCCTACGTGGCGGAGTCATTGTCGATCCTACTACTTTGTTCAACACACCCACTGGTCCAGGCGCAGGAGCCGGGCTAGGGAGCTCATCAGCTGTAGGAGGCGGCGCAGGAGGAGGAGCACCACCACCACCACCACCACCAGAAGGACCCGGCGGCAACGGTACCAACGGACCGCCACCTGAAGGAGGAGTCGGAGGAGGATCAGCAGGTGGTATGGGACCTCCACCTGGCAGGTTTCGTACGCCCGAAGGGCATTACTCTAACCCAATGGACAACGTTCATGCGGCAACTATGAGGTTGGAGAGCATTGAGATACCAGAAGGAGCAGCGGGACAGGAGACCCGCCGCGCTATTGAGATGTTGAAGACAGCAATGACTCAGCAAGCTCTTTATCCAGCGTTTCCAGATGCAAGTAGGCTACACTCGACACCGTTCAACTCTGGCACGAGGAGTCAGCATGACGAGTCTCACCCGGCCAACTCTACAAGCGCAAGGCGCCGTGAGCAAGAGAGGAATAGGGTTATCATACCAACTGCCTCACGAGCTCAATTGGTGGTTGATGAAGCAAGACAGCGACGAGAGAGGGAGGCGGCCAGGGCACGGGAGGCTGAGAGGGACAGAGCCCTAGCTGGTCCAGATAACCAGCCTCAGCCAACCCGCGCGCACACAGAGGTGACTTTTCCTGGTACCTCTCCTTCACTAACAGGACCAGAGTGCCTGTCAGATGCCATCAGGTCCGAGTCTTTCCCCAGCGACTTCAAGGAGCCGCGCAAAGTTCTCAATTACGAGCCCAACATGGACGCGACCTCCTGGTTGGGCACATACGAGATGGCGATGAGTATCCGCAATGCCACAGGTAATCTGTGCGCCAAATTTATGTATCTTATGATGGAGGGAGCAGCCAAAGTATGGATGCGTAACTTGCCTCCTAGATCAATCAATTCTTGGGAGCAGTTGAAGTCAACTTTCATTCAGAACTTCCAGGGAACATGGAAAAAGCTTAGTACCATAGAGGACTTGGAGAGCTGTGTTCAGAGAAAGGGCGAGTCTACAAGGCATTGGATGAGGCGAGTCTCGGAGATCATCAACTCATCGCAAGGACTCACAACAATTTCAGTACTAATGGCAATGGAAAGGAATTGCAGCTACAATCCCTTGAGCTGGAAGCTGGGTCGCATGAAGGAGAGCCTGAATCAAGGTGTTCCCCTCACGATTGGCGAGATCATGGCAGGTGCTAACAAGCATGCGGCCACAGACAAAACAAAGGATCAGGAGGAAGGATCTAAAGGACAAGGTGGCAATGGTCAGAACCAGAATCAAAATCAGAACCAGAACCAGGGAAGTAACAAGCGACCATATGGAGACAACTCTGACCTAGTGGCTAATACAAACACTGGGGTCAGACGCAAGGACAACAGTTCTCAAGGGTATCAGGGACGGAGGCTGACCACGGAGGAGGTTCTGGCGAGTCCATGCCCTAAACACGCCAGAAACGGCAAGTGTGGTCACACCTTGGGACAGTGCGTGGATTTGCAGCGTGCCAGGTTCCCAGGACCAGGAAATAGAGGCAACAACAATGGATATAGAGGAAACAATGGTGATGGAGGACCCGGCAACCAGGGTGGAGGAGCCGGCAATAACCCTAATCAACCTCAGGGAGGAGGTAACCAGCAGGGCGGGTTCCAGCAGAACCCGAAGCAGCTTCAGGATAACAATGGGCAGTATTATGTCACAACTCGGCCACAGAACCCGAGTCGTGGCATTTATCATGTCTTCACGACAAGCACGTCCAAGCGCGCCAAGAAATTAAAGGTTAGAGCTGTCAATGCAGTGGAGCCGGCCCTTCCACAGTGGCTCAGGTGGTCAGAGCAAACCATCACATGGAGTCGAGCAGATCATCCGCCAAGAGTCGACGACCCAGGACAGCTGGCCTTGGTGGTGGCACCTCAGGTTGGGGGCTACACGTTGAACAAAGTGCTCATGGATGGTGGAAGTAGTATCAACATCTTATATTATGACACATTCAAGAGGATGCAGCTGCAAGATAGGCAGCTAATACCCACGGAGACAGTTTTTCATGGAATTGTACCAGGGAAGTCAGCCAAGCCAATCGGTAAAATTTATCTTGAGGTTGCTTTTGGCACAATGGAGAATTTTCGTTCAGAGATTATGCATTTTGAGGCAGTGGATCTTAAGAGTCCATACCATGCTCTCTTTGGTCGGCCAGCATACTTTAAGTTTATGGCCAGACATGCTATGTTTACTTGAAGCTCAAGTTGCCAGGTCCAGCAGGAGTCATTACAGTTAATGGCAGCAGACAGATGGCGCTGGAGTGTGAACTAGGTGATGCAGCTATGGCTGAGACAGCTTGTGCTCAAGAGGAGCTGAAATTCTACAAGGCGAACGTGGACCCGGAGGACACTCGGTCCTTAAGAAGCCGGCCATAGAGGAGAAGATGAAATTCAAGTCATCTCAGGATACAAAGCAGTCAACTTTACCCCTGGTGATTCTTCCAAGCAGTTCACCATTGGGGCACATCTCTCTGATAATAGGAAAGCGCGCTCGTCGAGTTCATCCGTGAGAACCGAGACGTCTTTGCATGGAAGCCATCAGACATGCCAGGAGTCCCGAGAGAACTCGCCAAGCACAGCTTACATGTTAACCTAATGCAAGACCAGTTAAGCAGGGTCTGCGCAAGTTTCACGATGACAGGAGAAAAGCCATCGGAGAAGAGGTGGCTCAGCTCCTCGCAGCCGAGTTCATCAAAGAAGTCTTTTCACCCAGAGTGGGTGGCCAATCCAATGTTAGTACCAAAGAAAACAGGAGAGTTGCGGATGTGCATCGACTTTCACGGGTCTTAACAAGCATTGCCCTAAGGACCCGTTTGCATTGCCTCGTATCGACCAGATCATTGACTCCACAGCAGGGTCAGAGTTACTTGTTTTTTGGNTGATAAATAGGAAAGCGCGCTCGTTGAGTTCATCCGTGAGAACCGGGACGTCTTCGCATGGAAGCCATCTGACATGCCAGGAGTCCCGAGAGAACTCGCCGAGCACAGCTTACACGTTAACCCTAACGCAAGACCAGTTAAGCAGGTCTGCACAAGTTTCATGATGGACAGGAGGAAAGCCATCGGAGAGGGCGGCTCGGCTCCTCGCAGCCGAGTTCATCAAGGAAGTCTTTCACCCAGAGTGGGTAGCCAATCCAGTGTTAGTACCAAAGAAAACAGAGAGTTACGGATGTGCATCGACTTCACGGGTCTTAAACACATTGCCCTAAGGACCCGTTTGCATTGCCTCGTATTGACCAGATCATTGACTCCACAGCGGGGGTCAGAGTTACTTTGCTTTTTGGATGCCTATTCAGGTATCACCAGATCAGACTCAACATAGAGGATGATCTGAAGACGTCTTTCATTACGCCCTTTGGAGCATTTTGTTATACAACAATGCCCTTTGGACTCAAGAACGCAGGAGCTACATATCAGAGGTGCATCCAGAATTGTTTCAAGGAACAGATTGGAAGAAATATTCACGCTTATGTGGATGATGTAGTTGTCAAGTCTCAAAAGGCTGACTCTCTGATAGCAGACCTGACAGAAACCTTCAGTAACCTGCGCAAGTACAAGATGAAACTCAAACCCAACCAAGTGTGTTTTTGGAGTCCCTGCAGGAAAACTCCTTGGCTTCATTGTTTCAGAGAGAGGCATTGAAGCAAACCCAGAGAAATCAAGGCTATTCATAATCTGCAGAAGCCGACTTGTTTAAAGGACGTTCAGAAACTCGCTGGTTGTGTAGCAGCTCTCAGCAGATTCATCTCAAGACTCGGAGAGAAGGTGGGTCCTCTCTATCGACTCCTGAAGAAGTCAGATAAGTTCATATGGGACAAAGAAGCCGATGATGCTTTTGAGAACATGAAGAAAACTCTATCATCAGCGCCAGTACTTGCAGCTCCTACGGATAAGGAGCCCATGCTATTATATGTGGCTGCCAACGAAAGGGTGGTCAGTGCAGTAGTAGTTGTGGAACGATCAGAGGAAGGAAGGAGTATCCAGTGCAGAGACCTGTTTATTACATCAGTGAAGTCCTAACAGAGTCAAAGCAAAGGTACCCTCAATGGCAGAAGCTAGTCTATGGAGTTTTCCTTGCAAGTAGGAAGCTTAAGCATTATTTCCAAGAGCACCCAATCAAAGTGGTGAGTTCAGCACCGCTAGCAGACATCATACGCAACAGAGATGCAACAGGTCGAGTCGCCAAGTGGGCAATCGAGTTGGGTCCTTATCATATCACTACGAGCCTAGGACAGCAATCAAATCTCAAGCTTTGGTTGATTTCGTCAATGATTGGACTGATTGCACATCTTCACCGAGTTCACCTTGCACCAAATATTGGACAATGCACTTCGACGGATCCAGACAGCTAGAGGGCTCAGGAGCCGGCGTGGTTCTAACTTCACCAAAAGGAGATAAGTTGGCATATGTCCTTCAGTTGCATTTTGATTGTACAAATAACATGGCCAGAGTATGAGGCTTTGCTGCATGGCCTGCGTCTGGCCAAGCAGATGAACATCAAGCGTATCAGGTGCTTTGGAGACTCGGATCTCGTAGCCCAGCAAGTATCTGGAACCTGGGACTCGAAGGATGCAAACATGGCAGCTTATAGAAGAGCAGTCGAACAGATCGCCGGGTCTTTTCTGGTTATCAAGTGGAGCATATTGACAGACGCAAGAATGAGGCCGTAGACACGTTATCACGACTCGGCTCTTGTCGAGAGAAAGTACCACCAAATGTATTTGTGGATGAACTTCACCACCCATCAGTCAAGTTGCCCTCAGAGGAGGAGTTAGCCTCCCCGGATCCAGAGTCGGCACTGGTGGCAGCAGTACGAGCAACACCAGCATGGATAGAGCCCTATCTTGCATATCTCCTTAGGGGTGACTCCCACAGGACGAAGTCAAACAGAGACAGCTCATCAGACGATGCAAGTCCTACACAGTCATTGATGGCGAGTTGTACAGAAGGAGTGTCCTGGAGTCTACCAAAGGTGTGTGTCTCCAGAAGAGGGCAGGCAAATTTGCAAGAGATTCAGGGTGATTGTGGTCATCATGCATCCCACTAGATCTTGGTGTCAAAAGCTTTCAGGCACGGGTTCTTTTGGTTAACCAGCAACATATGGACGCATAGAAGATAGTTCGAGTCTGTGATGGATGTCAAAAGGTACGCAAGACAAGACCACGTGCCAGCCCAAGAGCTCAGAACTATCCCTATCACTTGGCCGTTTGCAGTTTGGGGCTTGATATGATGGGTCCTTTCTCAAAGTCGCCCTGTCAGAAGACTCATCTGCTAGTAGCAGTAGACAAGTTCACCAAGTGGGTGGAAGTAGAACCGTCAGCGAGTCGACGGAGCATCAGCAGTGAGATTTTCAAGAAGATAGCAACCGCTTCGGATATCCTCACAGCATCATTACAGACAATGGTACCAACTTATCAGTTGGAGAGATGGCCAAGTTCTGCGGTGTGAGAAACAACATCAGACTCGACCTAGCCTCAGTGGCACCACCCACAGTCTAATGGACAAGCAGAGAGGGCAAATCAGGAGTTGCTGAAGGGAATTAAACCTTGGCTCCGAGTCCCTTTGCTAAGAGCCGCCGGGTGTTGGGTTGAGGAGCTTGTCGAGGTTAGGGCTCGGCAAATCCCAAGGTTGTACACCCCGGGTTGATTGAGGGGGAGAGAGGATGAACGTTGGTGGCTGTGACGGCTAACAGGGGGCGAGTTTACCCAGGTTCGGCCCCTCGAGGTGAGGTAAAGACCTACTCCTGCTTGTCTGGAATTATTGAGGTGGCTACAATGGCGAGATGCAATCTCGCTAGGGTTTGCTTGCTGGTTGCTTGACCTAGACGACGCACCCTCCTGGCCTTTATATCACAGGCCAGGTCTCGGGTGGACGGTGCAGATTGCACGTTACAAGATAAGGAGAACTCTCATCGGCCTAACCGACTACTTGGGCCACCCGGTATACTTCATGGGCTTCAATGGGCTTCACTTGGCGTGACCCAGGTATCACCACCGTGGGGCACCTGAAAGGTAGCCCCACGACAGTAGCCCCCGAGTGCTTAGTCGAATCGCAGAGTCGAGTAAAGGACTCCTTCCTCCGGGCACGCCACCTGACTTCTTCGCGAGCCAATCTTCGGCTGCTACTGTCTTGAATAATCGAGTGCGCTTCATGATTTTCTTGACTCGCCAGCTTTCGACTGTCGTTGTCCTTAGTCATCGGGTGCGCGAACAGCGCTCCCGATGGGAGTAGCCCCCGAGATTAAGCTGAATTGCTTGCAATTGAGGTTAAACTCAATTTTTCTTCAGTCGAAAAGCCCGCTCCCGATGGGAGTAAAAGATGACTCGAAATGCCCAAGTCAAAACTGGCCTTGTTCGACTTACTTTGTACTCAGCCTTAATGGCCTACGGAATCGACTTAAACTCAGCTATGAAAGCTTACTGGTTGGAGTCCACTCGAATGATGAATTCGGGTGTCATCAGCTTTGTAAAGCTTACTATGTATTTGTCTCACTCGAATGGATTATCGAGTCGACTCAGCTCTCAGAGCTTACTGTTCCTTGTTGCACTCGAAGAACTGTCCGGGTGCTCCATCAGCCCGTTGGCTTACTTGATCACGCTCCGCTGATGACGTCAGGGCTGACGTTTTCGGCGTGCTCTGCATCCGATGGGACGTAACAGAGTGGTCCCGGTGTCAGTATTGACTGTTCTGACCGTTGGGCGCGAAATTTTCGTGGCATGATGATGGCGCCTCGATTCCCGCGCGTAGTGGGCGGCGTGGCCGGCGACGGTTGCTATCTCCGCGCGACACGTGGACGACCAGATGTTGCCTCGAGTTGCGGCTTCGTGGAGGACGGCCAGGATGAACTGACCCCGCGGTACATAATCTTCACCGCGGTGGGGAACAGCTCACGCCTTCCTCATTTCGCCGCCATCTCATCTGCTTTCTCCTCCAGTGCTGTTCCTCCATTGCTGCCCTTGCGCCCAGTTCACCAGATACTCTCTCCTCCTCCGCTAGCACCATGGGCCAGAAGAGGGTGAAGGGAGCGGAAGGCTCCGCCGCCGGCGACGACGCCGGGATGAAGAAGCTGGAGGGCGACTGGGGGAAGTCGTCCGTGAAGGCGGCGGAGTTGGACGCCCTCCGCGAACAAGGGTTGCTGCCGCCGACGAGCACGGCGACGACGCGCGCCCCCGGTAAGGATGTGATCCCCTCTCCTCGTGATGGGGAGCGCGTGTGCTTCGTGGAGTTCCTTCCGCGAGGCTTCGGGTTCCCCATCCACGATTTTGTTCGTGGTCTTCTCTACGCCTATGGGATTCAGATGCATGATCTGAATCCCAACAGCGTATTGAACATTGCGAGCTTCATTGTGTTATGCGAGTGCTTTTTGGGGATCGCACCCAACTGGAACTTGTGGAAGTCGCTCTTCATGGTGCGACGGATGGTGGGGAGTCGAAGCAGACGTTCCCCGTGGGCGGCTTCGGAATCCAGCTGCGCGGCGACACAAGCTTCTTCCAGCTGAAGAAATCCGACTCCGTCCAGAACTGGCGGAAGAAATGGTTCTACATCAAGTGGGACCAAGAAGGCCTTCCCGAGTTCGCCGCTGATCGAGCTCTGCGGAGGACCAAGGCCTGGTCGCACCCTCTGTCAAAGGAGGACAAGGAGTCGACCAAGCCACTGCTGGCGCTGCTCCGCGGGTTGCTGACGACGCTCGGACGCGAGACAGGTGGCATTCACCTTATCGCAACTTTCCACAAGCTGAAGGTGCAGCCGCTGAGTCGACGCCAGCCAATGTGGGAGCTTGCAGTCGACACCGCGCTTGATGACGCGCAGATCGCGACTAAGGTGAAGAACATCACCAGCCTTCGGGCCGCCGATCCGTGCAACGTTAGCTGCCCAGTCGAACCATATGGGCCAAACAATCCCGTGCCTGAGGTAAGCACCTTGAATTCTCTTTGCTTTGCTTTAGTCGACTGTTTTTCTTGACTCACTTTTCTGCTCGCTACTCGTCAGGATCGAAGGGCTTATGTGAGCCTTCCTCCGCTGATGGAGAATGGACCTCACGACGAGGCCACAGTCGTCGAGCAGGACGACGATGAAGATGAACTCCCTTCTGCTCACTCGCCGAATGAGGAAGTGGAAGAGGATGACGAAGACGAAGAGCCGCTGCGGAAGCGGCTAAGACGAAGGAATGTCGACTCCACCTCGGGGTCGTCTCCTTTGAAGGAAGTGGTTGCAGAGGACAAGGAAGCCCGCGACTCATCCTCCGATGCGAGTGAGCCGGTTGATCCGCTGTTCGTGTCTCCACTGAATTCGGCGCCGCCCGTTGGGTTTGGGGGGATGGCATCTCCTCCCATGAGCAGCGAGGATGAAGATGTCACCAGGTAAGCCTCTGCAAGTACGCCTTTTTGTCTTTGTTCTTCTTTCGACTCCTCGGACGCTTTTCTGAAGTTTTGCTTCTTTACACAGCCATCACACTCGTGGAGATGGCTCTTCGCCTCGAGAAGAGGAGCACCAATCCGCGGCTGCCCGGAGCGAACCACGGGGCACCCGAAGAGGCGCCTGAGGCCAATAATCCCTTGACGTTGAAGACGTCGACCTCCAAGGTGCCAGAAAGAGCTGCTGATGCGACTGCAGTGGATGCTGAGCTACTGGAGCATGTAAGTATATTCTGTCTTAGCCTTGCAATTTCTTGTGTCGGGTGCGCGAACAGCGCTCCCGATGGGAGTAGCCCCCGAAGATGTGCGTGACTAGGATAGTCGGGCACAGATTGACACTTTTGCTTCTTTGCACAGCCGTTTTGTCGCCAGCTGCTTGAGGGAGCCAAGTCCTTCATGCGCATGGAGAAGGAGGATGGTCGACTCCGCATTGCTCTGGAGCGAGCCAACAGTAAGTACCAACCCGTGTATTCAGGAGGTGTATCGACTATCTTTGTTTTTGACTTTGATCCGGTGATTCACAGGCGAAAAGGAGACTCTGGCGAGGCGGGTCGCCGAGCTGGAGAAGTCCCTGGGTGCAGCTCAAGAGCGTGAGCAAACCCGGGGTCAACTAGAGAAGATCCAGGTTGAGCGCTTGCTTGGACTCGCCCATGCAATCGGAGGTAAGTATCTCGGCTAGCTGCCTACTTTGTCTTGTGGCGACTCCTGATGTGTCATTAATGCGGTCATCCACGTTGTTCAGAGCCGTGCGGAGGCGCTCCTCCAGAAGAGTCTTCCAGCTGAGAACGTCGACCTGGAGGCGGCTGTTGGCTTCGTCGACCGTGCCCACGCGTATGCTTCGACTGCACTGCAGCAATCTTCGTCGGAGCTGCAGAAGTCTAAGGATGCTCTGGCGAGTGTGCATCGGAGCGTCTTCCCCAGTCAGCCGTTGCCGACCGATGTGGACGCGCTTACGTCCCCGTTTAGAGGCGAGGCGACCACCCTGGCGGACTACACGCGTGCCCAGACGGTACGCGGCTCCGAGTTCACTTTCCGGCTTTTGCTTGGTCATGAGGTTGCAGGCGACTTCGAGGCAGTTGTCAGCGACTTTCCTCGAAAGCCCGATGGCAAGACCAAGTCGCTAAACAGCGTCAAGACACGAGCAAGTCAGTTAGCTGTTAAGCTGATTGATACCTTTGAGAGGAAGCTTGCCAGGGCTGCAGAGTTGGCCTCCAAGAAGAGTCGCTCGCAGTCGGAGTCTGCCGTGTAGTCTGTGTAGTAGGGTTCCCTTTTGATTTGCCTTTTGTAGTGAACATAATGAAGTCTATTTATCAATGCAATTCCTGATTCCTCCATGTCAATGTACCTCTTCGAGTCTTTTGCTATAATGAATATGGCTTCTGTTTGACACCACTTAATTTGGCAGCCTGATGAAAATGCTGCTCTTGAAGTCGCCGAGGCCACCCGTGTAAATGAGGGTGAGAGTACCTCTTCTGCTGCGCCCACTCGTCAACGGGGCCTAGCTGATCCAACTCCCAGACGGAGCGTGAACGACCAGCGGGTGTTTAACTATATGAGGAACAAGATCACTGAACTTGAGTCGAAGCTGCGGAGAACTGAAGTGGAGCTTGAACGCCTCAGGGCGCGTTCCGCTGGGCCGTTCAATCAGCGCGAACGGTTCCTTCTGGACCAAATTGATCTGATATGTCGACAGCTGCAAGGTTGGACTCTAACTGCTTTGCTTTGATTTCTTCATGCTTGTGTTGTTCTGCACCTTGACCCGTTAATTGCAGTTGTTAACCCCGACTGGCAAGCCGAGAACGCTCGAGTGGACGAGCGCGTGGAGAGTGAGGCCACCGGTAATTCGGTCGAAGCTCGCCAATTCTGGGTACATAAGGGAGAGGGCCGTATACTCGCGCGGATGCTGGATCGCACCTGGCGAGCTGCGTTCGTTCTTGAAGGTTGCAGGAAAGCACTCTGGCAAATCAACAAAGTGTTCTTCCCCCTTGATGAACAGCCGGAAGGGTTGCCCGCGCTGTTGGAGAGGTTCCGCAGTAGCAGGGCGTTGAAGGGGGTCGTCTTCAACCAGCTTGTTGCCGGGGCCAACACGGCGTTTGCCTATGTTCGACTGCATCGACCTCATGTTCCCTTGGACAGAATACTTGATGGCTTGCCTAGGGATGTTGATTATGCTGAATCCCTTGAAGCCGCACGTCAGGTGATGCAACAGGTCATGAATCATACAGAGCGACGTGTAGGGCCACTGGATGCGCCAAAGGAAGAGCCTGTCGACTAAGAAAAACAGCTTGTTGTATGATGTTAGCTTGTAACATAAATATGCATGTATGTATGCCCATATGATGTTGTATGTGTGATTTTGCACTTGTCGACCTGTATGGCGCGAGCCCCCGAGTGGTTCGAGTGGCGGCCTAGGATTTTCGAGTTATGCCTGTGTGACGCAGCCCCCGAGTGATTCGAGTGGCGGCCTAGGCTAGACTTAGACCTGTATGGCGCGAGCCCCGAGTGGTTCGAGTGGCGGCCTAGGATTTTCGAGTTATGCCTGTGTGGCGCAGCCCCCGAGTGTTCGAGTGGCGGCCTAGGCTAGACTTAGACCTGTATGGCGCGAGCCCCCGAGTGATTCGAGTGGCGGCCTAGGATTTTCGAGTTATGCCTGTGTGGCGCAGCCCCCGAGTGGTTCGAGTGGCGGCCTAGGCTAGACTTAGACCTGTATGGCGCGAGCCCCCGAGTGATTCGAGTGGCGGCCTAGGATTTTCGAGTTATGCCTGTGTGGCGCAGCCCCCGAGTGATTCGAGTGGCGGCCTAGGCTAGACTTAGACCTGTATGGCGCGAGCCCCCGAGTGATTCGAGTGGCGGCCTAGGATTTTCGAGTTATGCCTGTGTGGCGCAGCCCCCGAGTGATTCGAGTGGCGGCCTAGGCTAGACTTAGACCTGTATGGCGCGAGCCCCCGAGTGATTCGAGTGGCGGCCTAGGATTTTCGAGTTATGCCTGTGTGGCGCAGCCCCCGAGTGATTCGAGTGGCGGCCTAGGCTAGACTTAGACCTGTATGGCGCGAGCCCCCGAGTGATTCGAGTGGCGGCCTAGGATTTTCGAGTTATGCCTGTGTGGCGCAGCCCCCGAGTGATTCGAGTGGCGGCCTAGGCTAGACTTAGACCTGTATGGCGCGAGCCCCCGAGTGGTTCGAGTGGCGGCCTAGGATTTAGGTTGATTGCTCACAAAGGAAGAAATGACAAGTCTTTTCCTTCAAATATCTTTATTGATTCTCGCAAACAGGCCGCCTCGTTAAAACCCTTCCAGTCCCCTTAGGTACCCTGGCGAGGGAAAGAGTGCGTAAGAAACCTGCTGCTACTTAACAAGGTGAAGCTTACAAGCTGGGGTTGATCAGGCGTAGAAGCGGCGTAACTGTGCCACGTTCCACGGATTGCTGCAGACTGTCCCTGTCTTCGAGTCCTTCAGGCGGTAAGCTCCATTGCCGATTGCCTCTGTCACAATGTATGGCCCCTCCCATGGGGAGGCGAGTTTGTGCACCTTCTTCTGCTTGAGCCGGAGAACCAGGTCTCCTGGGACGAATGCTCTAGGCCGCAGTCGCCGACCGTGGTAGTTGCGCAGGTCTTGCTGGTACACAGCTGTGCGGCTGAGGGCGATGTCGCGTGCCTCATCCAGGACATCCACATCATCTTCAAGTGCTTCTTCAGCATCAGACTCGTCGTATGCCACCACTCGTGGAGCGTCAAATTTGATGTCGCAGGGCAGGACTGCTTCGGCACCGTACACCATGAAGAATGGTGTATACTGGGTAGATCTGTTTGGCGTGGTGCGTAGGCTCCACAGCACACTTGGTAGCTCCTCCACCCAGGCTCCTGCGGCTCGCTTCAATGGTACTCGCAGACGCTTCTTGATGCCTTTGCCGACTAGGCCATTGGCCCTCTCGACTTGCCCGTTGGACTGCGGGTGCGAGACAGATGCATAACTGAGCTTGACACCTTGTTCAGAGCAGAAATCCCTGAATTCTTCGGCTGTGAAGTTCGTCCCGTTGTCGGTGATGATGCCGTGTGGCACACCGAACCTGAAGATGATTGACCTGATGAAGTTGACCGCTGAGGTTGCGGTTGAGCTTGTGATTGGGACCGCCTCGATCCACTTCGTGAACTTGTCGACTGCCACCAGGAGGTGAGTGTGCCCGCCTGGGGAGGATTTCTTGAAGGGACCTACCATGTCGAGTCCCCACTGCGCGAAGGGCCACGCGAGTGGTATTGTCTTCAGTGCCGACGCTGGTGCATGCGGCTTGTTGGCGAACTCCTGACAGCCAACGCATTTTCTGACCAGTTCTTCTGCGTCTTGCATTGCGGTGGGCCAGTAGAACCCTGCTCGCAAGGCCTTGGCCACCAGTGCTCGACTGCTTGCGTGGTGCCCGCATATGCCAGCGTGGATGTCGAGTAAGATTGCTTGGCCGTCGGCTGGATCGATGCACCGTTGGAGGACTCCTGAGATGCTTCTCTTGTAGAGCTCGCCGTTGATGATGGTGAAGCCTTTGGAACGGCGGACGATGCGCTTGGCTTCGACTGGGTTCTCCGGCAGCCGCTGGTGCAGCATGTAGGCCAGATACGGGCTTGTCCATGTGGGCTCGACTAGCATTATCTCCATGACCTCCTTCTCCGTGCTTGGCGGGTTGGCGGTGCTTGTTGTCGATGTAGAGGGTCCCGGCGGGGGCCGGACCTTGATTGAGCGCTGTGTGATGCACTCGAGGAAGACTCCGGGTGGCACCGGAGCTCGATCCGATCCTAGATTGGCCAGGATGTCAGCTTCTTCGTTGCTTTCGCGGCCGATGTGCCGCAGTTCACAGCCGTCGAAGAGGCCTTCCAGCTGATTGTACAGCTCCCTGTAGGCTATCATGTTGTCAGCGATGGCATCACACTGCTTCATGGTTTGCTGCACAACCAGATAGGAGTCGCCGTAGATCATGAGGCGAGTGGCGCCGCAGTTCTGGGCCATCCGCATGCCGTGGATCAGTGCTTCGTACTCTGCTTCGTTGTTGGAAGGAGTTGGGAACTTCATCTGCAGCACGTACTTCAGCTTGTCGCCTTTAGGTGAAATGAGCACGACTCCTGCTCCGGCTGAGTTGAATTTCTTGGATCCATCAAAATACATTGTCCATGCATTGGACAAGTCGGGCTCGTCGGGCAGTTGTGCTTCTATCCACTCTGTGGTGAACTCTGGGAGGACCTGAGCCTTGATTGCCTTCGGGTGTGCGTACTTCAGCCCCCATGGCCCTAACTCGACAACCCACTTAGCGACTCTTCCTGTCGCGGCTGGGTTAGTGAGGATGTCGGATAGGGCAGAGGAGCTTACCACCGTGATCGGGTGCTCGGAGAAATAATGGACCACCTTCCTGGACGTCATGAAGACTCCGTATGCCAGCTTCTGGTAGTGCGGGTACCGCTGCTTGGAATCAGTTAACACCTCGCTGAGGTAATACACTGGTCGCTGAATAGGGTGACTCTTTCCTTCTTCCTCCCGCTCGACTACGAGTACGGTACTAACCACCCTGTTCGTGGCTGCCACATACAGGTACAGTGGCTCATTCTCATGTGGTGCCACCAGCACTGGAGGAGTTGTCAGGGTCTGCTTCAGTTTGTCGAATGCATCTTGTGCCTCCTCTGTCCACTCGAATTTGTCTGCCTTTTTCATCAGTTGGTAGAAGGGCAGGGCCTTTTCTCCCAACTTACTAATAAATCGACTGAGCGCTGCGACTCTGCCGGCCAGGCGTTGTACTTCATGGAGCTTGGTCGGTGCAGGCATGTCGAGTATGTTCTGCACCTTCTCAGGATTGGCTTCGATTCCTCTCGCAGAAACAAGATACCCCAGTAGTTCTCCGGCTGGGACGCCGAAGACGCACTTTTCTGGGTTTAACTTGATCTGGTACTCGTTGAGCGCGTCGAAGACCTTGCGGAGGTCGTCGATGAGGCTGTCCTCTGTGCGGGTGGTGACGACTATATCGTCGACGTAGACCTGGACAGTCTGTCCTATGAGCTCCTTCAAGCAAGCCTGCATCGTGCGCTGGTATGTGGCTCCAGCGTTCTTCAACCCGAAGGGCATCATCTGGTAGCAGAATACACCGTGTGGTGTGATGAATGCCGTCTTCTCCTGGTCCTCGACTTTCATCCTGATCTGCTGGTACCCAGAGTAGGCATCCAGGAAGGATAGGCGTGCACAGCCTGCAGTCGAATCGACGATCTGATCAATCCGCGGGAGCGGAAAGTGATCCTTGGGGCAGCATTTGTTGATGGCGGTGAAGTCGACGCACATGCGTAGTTTCTTCGTCTTCTTCTTTTCCACCAGTACTGGGTTTGCTACCCACTCTGAATCTTTTATTTCTCGAATAAATCCGGCGTGGAGCAACCGGTCAATCTCCTTGCTGATAGCATCTCTCTTGGGACCCGCGAAACGCCTCATGGACTGCTTGACTGGTCTGGCATCTTTGCGGACGCGTAAGGAGTGCTCGGCGAGTTCCCTTGGTATACCTGGCATGTCAGAAGGTTGCCAGGCGAATATCTTCCAGTTCTCGCGCAGGAACTCGACGAGCGCGCTTTCCTATGCGTTAGTCAGGCTTGATGACACCCTGACCGTCTTGTCGGCGTCCGTCGGGTGTACCTGGTGAGCCCTTGTGTCGTCGCTTGTGTTGAATGTCGACTCCTTGGATGGTTTCTTCCGTGGCGGGAACAGAGTCCTGTCGTTGTCGACTGCCATCATCTCCAGCTGCTCGTCCATCCCAAAGAACTCAGAAATCCTGCTGAACTCGCGGTCGCAGCTGTCAGACCGGTCGAAGTCGCCTTTCACCGTGATGACACCCTTTGGTCCCGGCATCTTGAGCAGGAGGTAGGCGTAATGTGGCACTGCCATGAACCTGGCGAAGGCCGGACGACCCAGTATGGCATGATATTGCGACTTCCAGTCGACTACCTCAAAGTCGATCGCCTCTCGCTGGAAGTTTTCGGGTGTGCCGAATATGACATCGAGTGTAATGGTTCCCATGGGCGTGACTGCTTGCCCTGGTACTATACCGTGGAAGGTATTTGCTGATGGCGTTAGGTTGGATGTTGACCTGTTCATCCTTCTCAGGGTGTCGGCGAAGATGATGTTTATACCGCTGCCTCCATCCATGAACACCTTCTTCAAGGTGTACTCCCCGATCTGAGCTTCGACTACCAGAGCAGCGTGCCCGGGTCGTGGTATCGCCGGCGGGTGGTCCGCTCTGGAGAAAGTGATCGTTGTTTCTGATCCTCTCAGGTAATCGGGTACTGCAGGTGGATTGGCGAGTGCTTGGTAGACCTGGCGGGTGATGATTTTCTGGGTCCTGTTGGAAGGACGTCCCTTCTGTATCATGTTGATCTGCCCACGTGCTGCCGGGAACGCGTTAGCAGGATCCTGCGGCTGTGGCTGTGGCTGTTGTTGCTGTTGCGGGTAGAAGGCCAGCGCTGCTTGCGCTGGGTTGGCGACTGGAGGAGGAGGTGGCGCCTGGAGGGGCCAGCTGTGCGGCTGGCTGTGCCACGGGTGCTGCTTGATTATCACGCTGTCCGTTCTGGGGCACTATTCGCGCAAACGCTCTGTATATCTTTTGCGCCTTTCTGCAATCCTTCAACAGGTGGCGGGATCCCCACTTGCCTGTTTCTGGGTCCCTGAACATGTGATGCTTGCAGGGTTGCTCTAACTCTTCTTCCTCAGTCAGTGGGCGTCTCCGCCACTCGCGCTTGCGACTTCCGTCTCTATGGTAGCTGCTGCCACCGTCCTGGTTGTATTGCCTTTCATTCTCACGGGGGGTTTCGAATCCCGCCGCTACTAACTCGATTGAGTCGTTGCCGACGTAACGCGGCTTCTTCTTCAGGCGCCCTTCTCGCCAGTTGCTGGGTCCTGCTTCTTGCCTCGGGGATCGTGGTGCATCACGAACAGAGTCTTCTCCATCTGCCCACTGGTTGGCTATCTGCATGAGCTCGATCATGTTCCTCGGCCTGAGCCTACCAAACTCCTCACGGAGGTCGCGGCGGTAAACGCCGTGCATGAATGCATCCATCACCCTGTCCTCTGAGGTGGCTCCATCCATGGTGTTGCGAAGTAAGGTCCACCGCTGGATGTATGAACGGAGTGGCTCGTCTCGACCTTGCTTGCACGCCTGGAGCTCAATGAGGGTTGTTGGCCTTGCGTATGTCCCCAGAAAACTCTTCACGAAGGCGTTCCTGAACTCTTCCCAGGTGCTGAAAGCGTCCCTGGGCTGAGTGTTGAGCCACCCGCGAGCAGATCCCGTGAGCATCAACTGGATGTACTGCATGGCAGTAGTCGAAGTACCACCTTGACAGCTGCACGCGATGAGGTAGTCTTCCAGCCAGTCCCTTGGGTCTTGCTTCCCATCATACTTGGGTGTCTTTGCTGTTAGCTTGAAGCCTTTGGGCATCTTCGTGTCGCGGATGTTGAAGCTGAAGCATGCAGCTCCGCGTGGCTCGAAGTCGTCGTCGTCGTAGTCGTTGGCTTGTGCACTCGCCGCTCGCAGCCGTCGACTGCGGTCCACCCTTCTCTGCGCGACGATGTTACGGACATCTTCGCCTGGATACGGTTGTCGCAGTCGAATTGGGGCTGGGTCTGCAAGTGGTGCGGGTTCACGATCGCGGCGGTCTCGATTCTCGTGCACCCTTCCTGCTGGTGCTGATTTTGCCAAGACTTCCTCGACTTCCCTGAGGGATTGAATTTGTCGCCTGTGGAGGCGGGCGTGGGCGTCACCCTCCGGCGGCTGTGTTAGTCGCAGGTAGGTTTCGACCGCCATGAGGGCCGAAGCGGGTGTCTTGGGGACGGGGATTCCGTCCGCAGTCTTCCGTCATGAATGACGACTCCAGATTGCGAGTGAGGTGGACGCGATCAGCTTCTGGCACCCGCGGCATGCGAGCCCTGTGACGCCCTCCTTGCGAGACTTCCTCCGATCCGGCCAAGAACGAGTGTGCTGCCCTCCTGGCACTCGACGCGTCGGCTAGTTCTTTGCGCCGAATCAGATCGGCCTTCTCTTGGCGAACTCGCTCGGACTCCTTCCAAAGCAAGTATTGGACCGCCAGTTGGTCTTCTCGGGGTTCATCTGGTGAAGGGAACGTGCCCTCGTCCACGTGCTTCATGGCCTGGATCGCCATCTCCCGAGTGATGGTGAGTCTTGTCACCCTGTCCGGCATGGTCACCTCCAGCGGGTATACGTCTTCCCCGCCGTTGGATCTTGCTGGGCTGGCCATATAGACCTGCGCGGGGTAAACCCGTCGAGTGGGGCTGATGCTCCCAGTCCTGCTTCCTTCGTCCGAGCTATGCTCAGAGTCGAAAATCACAGCGACGTGGCGGGTGCCACGGTCACTGCTACTGGCGATTCCGCGACGCAGAGGCGCGGTTGGCGTAGGCGAAATTGGCGTAAATTTTGGCTTCGTCCGAGGCGCGGACAAGAAGGTCGGAGTAGACTTGTTCCGCGCCAAGGTTGCAGTAGATGCGATTTTTCTGGTAACCGCGGGTGTGGTCACCGCAGTCGCCTTTGACGCGGTCGTAGATGGTGCTGACGCAGTCGAAGTAGACGCGATCTTCACGGCAGTCGATGGCACGATCGCCGTGGCGGGTGAAGCCGCGGTCGGCGTAGTCGGTGTAGATCCTGGCGCGTCCGTCGCGCGCAACGTGGCCAGCGTGGGCCGGAGCGTTCCGCGACTGTCCACGAGATAGCGCAGACTACCGAAGGTAATCCACGTGCTCTGCTGCACCTCAGCGTACGCCGGGAGACTCGCCGGCGAGTGGTGGACGAACTCGAGGAAGCCGGTGTAGATCGACTCCCTGGCGCTGATGCCGTTCTTCATTGTTGATGAGGCCGGCGCAACCATGACTCCAACGATCTGTTCTTTCCCACAGACGGCGCCAATTGACGAGGTTAGGGCTCGGCAATTCCCAAGGTTGTACACCCCGGGTTGATTGAGGGGGAGAGAGAGAACGTTGGTGGCTGTGACGGCTAACAGGGGGCGAGTTTTACCCAGGTTCGGCCCCTCGAGGTGAGGTAAAGACCTACTCCTGCTTGTCTGGAATTATTGAGGTGGCTACAATGGCGAGATGCAATCTCGCTAGGGTTTGCTTGCTGGTTGCTTGACCTAGACGACGCACCCTCCTGGCCTTTATATCACAGGCCAGGTCTCGGGTGGACGGTGCAGATTGCACGTTACAAGATAAGGAAAACTCTCATCGGCCTAACCGACTACTTGGGCCACCCGGTATACTTCATGGGCTTCAATGGACTTCACTTGGCGTGACCCAGGTATCACCACCGTGGGGCACCTGAAAGGTAGCCCCACGACAGCAGCATCTTGTTGGAGTTGCGCATCCACCTCGGGATAGAGGCCTGCTTTTCAAACCTGTAAGGCCGAGTAGAAGACCTAAAGTAAGAAACCAAGGAGAAAGGAGACCTCACTTACCGAGGATCAGCTCGTTTACGCCCTCAACCTCCTTGACCAAGCCGCTCACCAGCTGTTCATGCTCAAGCTCGCGCGCCTTGACCTCCTGGACGATCTTGTCGTTATTCTCGACGGAAGCCTTCAGCAGATCCTTCAGCTTGGCCGCATCACCGCGGAGAGACTCAACCTCGCTCTGCTTCCGACGCTCGGACTCCTGCAGTTTCGCCGCCTCCTCGCCCAGCCGGACGACCTCGAGGCGGCGCTCTTCTGATGCCTTCTCCGCCGCTTGGAGATCGGCCTTGGTTGAGGTCAAGGCGGCATCCTTCTCCTTCAGTTGCTTCTCCAAGCCGGCGCGGGAGGTGGTGTCACCTGTGGAGATCAAGTCACCGTCAAGCCAAGACATGCAAGAGAAAAAGGCAGAACGTCAAGACAGAGTGCGGAGGAAAAAAGGGAGCCAAACCTTTAGCCGCCTCAAGCTCCCGCTTGAGCAATGCCGTCTCCCTAGCCGCCGCGGCAAGGCCTTGCTCCATGGAGGAGCGGAGCAATGTCACGTTGGCCAAGTTCTCCCTGGCCACCCGCTCCGCCAGTTCGGCGAGGGGAAATTTTCCCGACGCATCGGGCCGAGCCGGCACCGGTCCGGAGTACGGCGGAGAAGATACCAAGGTCGATTGGCGAGGGCCGGGGAGTGAAGCCGTCGCTTCCGCGATGGCCTTATCCTTGGCCGTCTCGGATACGATCAAAGAAGGAGTGGGGAAGGCAAGATACCCAGCCCCAGCGCCGGGCTGGGGAACCACCTGAAAAGCGCCCACTGGCGCCTCGGCATCACCACCTGAAGCCGGAGGGTTGAAGTCGACCACAAGGGGAGCCGCCTCCACCAGCACTCGGTTGTCCGCCTCCGTTGTCTTCGCCTCCGAAGGCGGATCAGCCGCCTGCGTCACAGGGGCCTCGGTGACAGGCACCGATGCCGACTCCGCTGCAGCGACGACTGCCGTCTCCACTATAGGGAGCGGTGCCCTACGAAACAAGGAAGGCGTCACCATCGAGTGCAAGTTGCGAAGATTCCTACCACAAGACAAGGACTTACCCGACGCACGAGCCCAGCGCCTTGGCCGTCCTCCTCTTCAAACGCTTTGGTGGGGGAGGGGGCACGGCGTCGGACGGGCGCTTCACGCCTCCGGAAGGCACATCGCCGCCTTTCGCCGGAACGACAGGGTCTTCGACCGGCCGCTCCGTGCGAGCCGGCACCACCTCGGCCCCAACAGAGGCCTTTGCGGTATTGCCGGCCTCCGCGCCCGCTGCCGCCTTCTCCTCGGCCGCCTTGGCAGCCGCTGGCTGCCTTGCAGCCGCCTGGGCGTCCATCGACGCCCGGATCGAGTCCGCCTGCGCCAGCTCCGCGTAAATAGCCTTCTCCATATCCTCGATACCCGAGTCATAACCAAGAGCAAAAGGAGGAGAAAGATTAACCACCTGGGCGCGGGTCTTGCCGGCGGCGGATTTTGTCCTCTCCACGTCCGCCGCCTTCGTCCTCTCCTCGTCCTCCCTCGAGGCCAGCAGCTGCTCCACAGTAAAATCAGCATCAGATGCTCCCAAGGCTAAGACTGCCTGCGCCGTCCGAGCATAAAACTCCCTCTCCAAGTCATCCGGATTCGAATCGTAAATAAAATCACCACTTAAAGCAGGACCAATCACCTCGTTTTTGGCCCCACCAGTCTGGGCCTCCTCCTCCGCCATTTTGGCGTCGACCTCAGCCCGGACGTCGGCCATGATCTCGTCCGCCCTGGCCTCAGTCTCAGGCGTCTCCGCCCTCGTTCTTCCGGCTGGCGACAGGCCGCCCGTGGTAGGCCGGGAAGACGTCGAAGCCCGCTTTTTGGCGGGAAGCACGCCTCGCTTCTCAAATGCGCCCTTCCGCTTGGGCGGCGCGGTATTCGCATCGACATCGGCGGCCGACTTCGACCGCCTCTCCTTCACGGTCCGCCGAGGAAGAACCACCTTCTTCCGCGCCGCCGCCTCCAATTCCTTGGTCCGGCGGGTGGATATCGCCGGCTTGGAGGCTGGCACGGAGGAAGAACCCTCTGAGTCCGGTTCAGAGCCAGTGGAGAGGTCTACTACCACACGCACAACATCGTCAGCCTGCCCGGCGACCCCGGGCTCAGAAGACTTACCGCGGGACGACGAAACCGGGGGCGGATCGTCGCGCTCGAGATCCTCGTCCCTGTAGGCGGCCGAGTCGGAGTCGGCGCCGGCAGCAGGGGCCGGGCTCGTTGCAGTCCGGGCGGCGTCATCATCGCCCCCATCATCACCGCCGGCATTGGCACCTCCTCCAGACGACTCGGTGGTATCGCCGCGTGCCTCTGCGGCGACTCGGGCATCGCCGCCGGATTCGCCTCCAGCGGCAGTGCTCGCACCCCCACCCGCCTGCTCCTCGGCGGCGCTCTCCTCCTCCAGCATGGCCGTCTGCGCCGCGGAAAGGGGACCCTGGACATCAGGCTCGAAGACTACTTCAAAATCTTCAACCATCTGGACCTCACAAAGCTACGCGGCAAGCCGGCTAGATCAGGCGGCAGCCGGAAAAGGAATCGAAAGCAGAATGAGAAGGGAAAAAGTTCACCTCAGGAGCTCGATCTGAGCGGTCGAAGGGATCGAGCCCGAAGTCCCAATCATCCTCAAGCTTGTCGGTGATGAGACGGGAAACCCACTCGCATAATCCCTCTTGCGTCGGGATATTCATGGAAGCTCGAGTGGGATCCCGGACGCCGGAATAGAAGCACATCTTGTGCGAGCGCTCCTGCAGCGGGAACATCCGCCTTGTTGTCCAGGCCATGGTCAGGTCCCTGGACGTCAAGCCGTCCGCCACCAGCTTCTCCAGGCGGGTGAACAGGGTGCTTTGCAGATTCTCATCGACTGCCGGCTTCCGGCTCCAGGATCTGTCCGCCGGACGCGTATTGGCGAAGGCGGGGAGGTTGACCCGGTCAACCTCAGTAGCGTTCTTGACATAGAAGTACGTATTCTGCCACTTCTTGATGGATTCGGGCAGATGGATCTTGGGGAGCGGCGTGTTCTTCGCGCTGATGGAGACGCTGCCGCAGTCGCGTTGCAGCCCAGCGGTCACCTGGGACCGCAAGAAGAAGAACATGCCGAAGAGCTCCATACTGGGCCAAACGCCCAAATACGCTTCGCACAGCGTGACGAAGCAGGACAACTGCGTGATGCAGTTTGCCCCTAGATGGTGAGGCTGCAGCCCATAAAAATGCAGAAACTCGTTGAAGAACGAGCTGACGGGGAGCCCCAATCCCCGCTCCACATGCGTGTAGAACATGACAAATTCGCCCGGTTTGGGCCTCGGCGAGATCTCTCCAGGGGGAGGGGCGCGAGCCTCCACATCGCCGCTCTTCCCCATGGACCCATTCCGGTGAAGCTTCAGAAGGAACTCATTGTCGATGATGGAGCCCATCCAGGCACCCGTGCCCGCCATTGAAGATCTGTTGCCCGTGGTGGAGGAGGCGGAAGCGGAAGTGACGAGACGGAGAAATCGGCAAGGAGCAAGAGGAGCAAGAACTGGCGAAGAAGACGAAGCGGGAGAGAGGAGCGAAAACTCTGAACCTTCCCCCTCTTTTCCCCTTTAAAAGCGGGGCAGGCGGAACCGCACCGCTCCACGCGCCACGTGGGGCGCGGGCAGGCCGCACCGTCCGCAAACGATCCCACTAACAGGCAGTTGCCACAGACGATCCAGTCCGTCGAAGACCGAAGCGACGTGCCCCTGACATCGGGCAGAGCACAACCATCACGACCAAGCGGCGAAACGTGGCTGACGCATGTCACGACTCACGATTCCCAAGACATCCAGACTACCGGAGACCGGCTACCCCAAGCCGGACGAACCGCCTCCGGCCGCCGTCACCTTATCCGGCAAACTTCAAGCCGGACGACTTCAACTACAGCGACAAACAACATTGAAGCTCGAGAAGTCTACCCGGCAAGCCGGCAAGACTCCACGATCTCGGGGGCTAGTGTCGGGGATATGAACCCCGGATACCCCTAAGAGGTCCATTTCTTCAAGAACTACAAGGGCCGGCTACGCAGGAGCCGGCTACAGCGTCCCGCCTGGAGCCAGCCGGATGAAGCAAGCTGTTTCCTCTACCCGGAGGCGGACGGCCGGCTAGAGCAGCCGGCCTCTACCTACCGACCGGTCCGTACTAGTGGGCCCGGATCGTCCAGCCCCTGTCGGGCGTTACAGCTACAATGTAATGATGATATAGCTCCAGCCGGCTCCAGAGTAGTGATGTCATAGGGGCAATCGTGTAATCTCCTTGTAACCCAAAACCCTAGATGCTGCCTATATAAGGCGTGCATGGGCCTCCTGCGCGAGGCAAGCGAATAGGTCACACGTGAGACAGAGACAGAGAAAGATACGTAGATCATCGTCTTCCACCTCCAGCCGGCTTGACAGCTCAAGCCGGCACCACCGCCATACAGCTCCAGGAGCAAACCTTGTAGCCCGATTTGTGATCAATCAATAAGAACAAGAAGAGCATGACATAGGGGTGTTACCTCCACGAGGAGGGCCCCGAACCTGGGTAACTGACGTGTGTTTGCATGTTTGTTGCCCAATCCCGCGCGAGCATCCGATCGTCGCCTGCCCCACACTCTTTTCCGTCTTTGATGGATATGCCGTGCTACCCACCACGACACCACCCAATTATAGAAACAACTTGGGAACACATGATGTTGGAGGAGATCAAGAATATAGTCTCAACGTATTGAGTCGAATGCCTTCCATATGTCAAGCTCGAAAAGGAGGCTTGGTGTCTTGTTCTTGTGAAGACGTGTTACCATGTTCTTGACATAAAGGAAATTATCATGTATGCTTCTTTTCTTGATGAATGCACTTTGTGCCATCGAGAGAAGTTCATCCATGAGGGGTGAAAGGCGGAGGGCAAGAATTTTGTGACAATCTTGGTAACAGAATGGATTAGGCTAATAGGCCTAAAATCTGTAATTTCCTCGGCACCCTATATTTTGGGTAAAAGAGCAATGTTCGCCGAGTTAAGCCAATGAAAATTAGCGGTTTGAAGGTTACCAAAAAGATTAATCAGTCTCATCATGTCCATCTTCATAATATCCCAACATTTCTTGAAAAAAATTCCGATAAAACCATCTGGACTGGGGGATTTGTCATTCGGCATCTTGTTGCCAGTGCTTGGGACCTCCTCCTTGGAGAAAGGCTCCCAAAGAGCCCAAAGATCCGATTATTCAATCTCAAACTCATCCCAACTGAAGTCATGAACCCTACAGCCCCCTCTTCCCATAGCCGATTTGAAGTGTTTGTGGATAATATCTTCTTTACGCTCATGCTCGGTGATCCACCGACTAATTGTTGTGCTTAAGTGGGTGAATATGATTCTTCCGCCTACAAGAATTTTGTATTTGCTGTTTGTAATTTGGGCACATTGTTTCTTTCTTGCTCTCTCAATGACAGCCAAACTAATCACTTTTCTTTTCAAACTTCCCATTAGAGCATGGTCCTCGTTGATCCATCAAGGTATTCATGTAGTTCATCTCCTCTGATCTCCGACGGTATTTGGCCTCGCCAGAGAAGACTTCTCGCGAGTCTATTTCTGGTAGACTTGGGTGTTGAGGTCCGCGGAGATTGAGTTGGATGCAGACACATGGTAGAGTTTCTTGGTAGATTTTTTTCTACACTTGAAAAGAATATGACTCTGATATCATTTTCTTCAACGGAAACAACGAGTTCAATTACAAAATAATAACATGAAAGGGGAGAGGAGAACGAGAAGCGGGTTGGGGCAGCATCAGGAAACCCATTGTGCGACTTTTCAACGTCGAAACGCCTAGTATGGGAAAGTAGCTCTGATATCCAGAGAAAATGATAGTGTTTCGGGTTGAAGCGATAACCTTTTTGTCGGACTCGCGTACATGTTTATATAGATCAGAAAAAGCTCCTAGTGTGGCAACCAAGATGAGCCGAAGATCGGCTAAGATCGATCTTTGTGATCAAGGAAAATAGGAAACAACGGATCCCTTGCGTGTCAGGGTGGGCGTTCGGGATTTCCCGAAATTTCGGGATGGGGTTTTCGGGATTTTTTTTAATTCGGGTTTTCAGATCTCACTACCGAAATTGTCCTGAAATAATGGAATCCCGACATTTCAGGATCGGGTTCGGGTTTTCCCCGATTTTCCTGAATAGGAGCAGGGCCTCGACAAAATTGGTCTTTGATGCAAGGAAGGCGACGAGATGCAAAGAAGGCGGCGAGACGACGGGATGCAAGCGACGGCGGCCAGGTCTGGACGCATGGGGAGGTAGGATACGACGGCGGCTGGGTGCGGGGCGTGGCGCTGGGTGCTCGGGACGGGGTGCGGTGCGGGGCGATGGCGGCTGGGTGCGGGACGCTGGGTCGCTGACGTGCGGGTGTCGGGCGCTGGCCGCTGGGGGCGTGCGGGTGCTAGCCTGCTACGGACCTAGGGTTAGGGAGGGAGACCTTGCTGGGCTTGCTGTCTTGCTGGGCCTGGCACTTGGGTTTTTTATATTTTAGGTATATTCGGGCTGTTCACGTTACATTTTTCCAAAATAATTTCGGGATTTCAGAACAACTTTCTCAGAAAGCGATTGGGATTTCCGGGTTCGGGCAATTCGGGACTGGTTTCAGATTATTCGGGTTTTAGGTTCGGCAATATGGATCGATCGGTTGATACATGAGATAGTAACTGATTCGAACAAGCACACCAGCGGCTTCGAAATTATCGAAAGCATCGTTGCAGCGAGCGCCGCTTTAGCACACCGGCTGAGTTCAGGTCGCCGCCGGCCGCTGTACACTCCGTCACGCCAATTTGACACGGCTCGTTCAAGTCGCCCGTAGATGCAACCGCGAGTGACACAAGCCACTACTACAACTACAACGCATGTCATCATCAGAAATTGAGCCCAGTGCACGTTTCACGAGCGCTTAATCCGGCGAGGAGGCTGACTACCGGCCGGAGCTACGTTCAAAAGTCAAGTGGAAGAACCGGCAAACCGGCCCAAAATTACGGCTCGTACGTGGGGCCGAGGCCAAATGACTGCACCTCGTGACCGTCCGATGCGAAGCTTTTCGACGGTGCAGCGCGCGATGGTTTGAGAATATGATGTTAATTTTGGACCTCGATCGTGACAGCAGTTGACCGATCGGGATTCGGGGAGTTAGCCTCGATCGTGGGGTCGTCTCGTGTCTAACCGAATTAACGGCAACTCTCCTTGTTCTGAGTTCGTTCTCCCATTGATAGGAACTGACCGAGCTGGTGGCTTGTTCTTCGGTTTACTTGCCATCGCCGAACCCGCGCGAGCATCCCCAAAATAAGCAAGAATTCAATCCCGCGCCGCGTATCTCTCAGCGGTGCACCCTGCCATCGATCGATCTGCTGCCTATAAATACAAGACAAGAGTACACTCAGTTCTCACACAGCAGTACAGCACTCTCTCTACTTCAGTCTCTTCTTCCTTGTACTGTAGTGATCGATCGTCACTGGGAGAGTGAGAGACATGGCTTTTTCCGTGACCGGCAAGATCTCGGCGCCCTTCCTCGTGCTCACGGCGCTAGCCTTCCTGGTTCACCCCTCCGCATCCGTCGAGGTCCACCGCAAGCTCTCCGGCTGGTCCAGCGGCGGCGCCACGTGGTACGGCGGCCCTACCGGCGCCGGCAGCGACGGTAATACACGGTCGCGCGCACAAGATGAGCTACCGCATTCTTATAGTAGTTATGGCAGTGAATATATATATGGACATTTGCACAAACACTTCTAGTGCTAAGGCCTGCATGTTCCGTGAATAATCTAGGTGGTGCATGCGGCTACCAGGACGCCGTCGACCAGCCTCCGTTCTCCTCCATGATCGCCGCGGGGGGGCCGTCCATCTACCAGGATGGAAAGGGCTGCGGCTCCTGCTACCAGGTTCATTGCCGGCCTGGTGCAAGACTGCAGGTGATGTAAATTCTGAACTGCTGGGCTTACAATGCGTTTGATGTGAATTCTGCAGGTGAAGTGCACCGGTCACGGCTCTTGCTCCTCCAGCCCGGTGACCGTCGTCCTCACCGACTCATGCCCCGGCGGGCCGTGCCTCGAAGAGTCCGTCCACTTCGACCTCAGCGGGACGGCGTTCGGCGGCATGGCGAAGCCCGGCCAGGCCGACCAGCTCCGCGCCGCCGGCCGCCTCCAGATCCAGTACACTAGGTAGGCTGGCCGCATGTTCACGTGCATTTTCGAACGAAATACGTTTCGTAGTGCATGCTAGCCTTGTCCGGACGCACGTAAAAGAACGGTAGCTAGGCGTGCACCGGCCGGCCGCGCACACGGTTGCCGACGTACGTACTTCTTCCCGGATCGACCGACTAGCTATAGCTAACCGCCGTGTCCTCATCTGTCTTTTGTCCTGTCCGTGGTTGCTGCAGAGTTCCGTGCAACTGGCAGGGGACGCACATAGCCTTCAAGGTGGACGCCGGCTCCAACAACTACTACCTCGCCATGCTCGTCGAGTACGAGTCCGGCGACGGCGACCTGTCCTCAGTCGAGCTCATGCAGAGCGGCGGCGGCGGCGGAGGGTGGTCGAAGATGGATCGGTCGTGGGGCGCGGTGTGGAGGTACAACTCCGGTCCCATGCTGCAGGCGCCCTTCTCCGTCCGCCTCACCTCCAGCTCCGGCAAGACCCTCGTGGCCAGTAACGTCATCCCGGCTGGCTGGAGGCCCGGCGGCACATACCGCTCCGTCGTGAACTACTGATCATATCATAGTGGATCACTAGCTTCGTCAACAATAATAAGCTTGGTGCGGTTGCACGCCCACCGCCCATGCGCTCGCCCGTATAAGGAGGCGTGGCGCTAGCTTTGGTTTATGTTTCGAGCTATGGGCGTCGGGATATGTGTGTAATCACCATTAATATCGATCTCGCGTGTGTTGCAAGTGTTTGTGTGCGCAATTGTTGCGTAAAGAGTGTGTTTTGTCTGTAACTGCTCGATCGATATGAAATAGACTTTTGCTATCCTCAACCTCAGACGATCCAAAATTGCCTTATATCTGGGTCGACCTGCAGAAATCATTTGAATTTCTTCGACATTCTTCAAATGCGAGGATGAAAACAAAATGAATAAAGAATAATGCCGCTGGGACTTTAGGATTTGGAGCTAAACGCCTACCATTTGTTTCTTTGCCTTGTCGGTGGTGCCTCTCATAATATATACTGAGACTAGAGAGTAGAGATATTTATATAGACTTCAAATTTCATATGTATAAATCTGTTTCCAGATACAACTTGTGACATGCTAGACCAAGCACAATAAATTTTAGATGTGTAGGTATGTTTCCAGATATGACTTGTGATTTGTTCAAACCAAAACCACAATAATTAAAAACCAATTACCGAGTCCAGAACTCCAGATACGGTTAAAACAGCCAGGTCCCAAACACTCATGTGTGAGTAATGCATCATGTGCCAAATCAAATTCAAAATCAAGGGTTAATAATCCATAGGGTCACTCCTATAGATAACCTGACATTTCAGTCTATATCGTTTCCAATATAATTCCAGTATATTCATAGAAAAAATGTGTTTTAATTTATCCGTACCGACTTACACATCAATTATTCCCTGTTAGTTTCATGATACTTTTTTTATTTCCGTGCAATGTAATAGATATATAAATGGTTGCAAGCCATAAATTTCTACAACTCCGACAATGCTTCGCTACCAAAATTAGGAATTTTAGTCAAATTTAAAAAGATAACTCAAATTTAAAGTACAAGTGTGTGATAAGTTGGTCCTAAAACTAAAATAAAAATTGTTTTTATTACCAAACTATAAAACTTATTATTGGCACATTAGCTATAAGTAAATAGAACAAATCAATACAAACCTTCACGAAGAAAAAAAAAGAAAAAATTGCTGAGCATATCCTGCTTTACACGCAAAGAAATATTCGGTGCTTGTTTTTATGAGTGTTCACTCAGCAAAAGCTTTAAGTGGGCCAAATTTTCTTGGACTGATTTTTTGGCCCAACCCGGCTATGGTTAACCCTAGTTGGCCCTCCTCTCCCATTTTCTCAACTCACTTAGGGCTCATGTGATTAATAGGACAGGAAAACTTTCCTATCCTATGAATCAAAGGAGCCCTGATTGTGTGAAGGAATTTTTCAATGAGGTTAGACCTCATGTTTTTTTCCTATAGCTATAGGATTTGCACTAGTTCTATAGAAAATTTCCCTATGGGATTAATTCCTATGATCCTATGAACCAAACAACCTTTATAGAAAAATTTCCTATAGGATCCAATCCTTCATAAATCCTACATTATTCCTTTGAATCAAAGGAGCCCTTATAGGTTACACGCAACGCAAGCATGCCCCCGCGCTCGCTAGTATCCTGAGGCATGGCGTTATGTTTCGAGCTATGGGCGTGGGTATGTGTGTCATCATCATTAATACCGGTCTCGTGTGTGTTGCAAGTGTTTGTGTGCGCCATTGTCGTGTTAGGAGTGTATTCTGTCCGTAACAATTCGATCGCACGAAATAGACCGTTACTATTCACCATTTGTACATTGCGCGTGTTGCATGCATGTATTTCGCGCCATTGTTGCCTGAAGAGTACTTTTCGACTACGTTCCCTGCATCGCCATGGCCAGCGTCAACGGTGTCGCTGCTGTGGTGACATTCCCGATCAATATGCATTGCTTATGTCTCTTAATATTAGTGTCTGGGACATATACAGATCTCTTATATATATCTAGTTTGTCGTATATTGTTAGTTTTATTAGTACTTCTGTAGTATTGTTGTCGTTAATTAAACACATTCGAAAATTGCTTTAGTTTCACCATGTGTAAGGTGGAGAAAAAAAGGAGAAAGCCGCACCAGATGCGACCTTCTCTGCACATTGTCCGATCACTGAAGCTATATTTTCGAATTCTAGCTCAAATTATTTAGCAGAAAAAGGCGACTCGGGAGGCGAAACCCTAGCCGCCAGCCAACTCCTCCCTCCTCCCCATCCTCCCCTCGCCATCGCCAAAGGATGCCGGCGGGCGAAGCCCTCTCCGGCGGACGGCGGCGGCGGGGCCCTGGTTCGTGTGGATGCCACGCCTGTTCTCGGCACGGTGGTGCTGCGGGCGACTGCCTGCACGGCGAGGTTGAGTTGCAGAGGCGGAGGCCGGCCACTGGCGGCGTGCTCAGATATGTGGGGTGCTCAGATCTGGGCCTGCTGGCCCGCAGCATCCCGCTCCCAGCCCTCCCGGCCGCCGCTGGTGGAAGACACGGGGCAGACGAGCATGCGAGCAGCAGCCCTTTGGGCGGAGGCTGCTCTGTTGTGCCCTGGCGGATCCCGGCGGTGGAAGCTGAGGGCCAGTGCGGAGGCGGCCATAGTCCGTGGTGGCGCGGTGTAGGTGATAGAGTGTCACCTGCTCGACGCGCTCCCGATGGTGGCCGGCCTGCTGGCGCTGCGCTGGCCGGTGCCCCTTCCTGCGACGACAATGTTAGGCTTTCCTCCCTGTGTGAGGGCCTTCTCCAGCAACGTACTTCGCCACCTCCAGTCTGCCCCTACATCGATGGTCTTCAGAGGTCTGTGCTGTCAACGGCGACGCCCGAGGGTGCCGTTATCTCCTTGGAGGCGTTGGTAAGACCCTGACCTGACCTCCTCCTCGAGCACCAGGGGAAACCCTAGGTCCGGCCTCCTGGACCGGGCAGCGGCGGCGCCTTGGCGTCGTTCCCCTCTTGAAGGCGCTGCTTTGGCTGCAACTGGAGTACATGATGCGGCAGTGTAGGTTGGCGATGTGTTGCTCTGGCGTAGACTTCTACATAGGGCGCGGATCCCAGGTGCAACGTACGCCAACGCCAGCACTTCTCCGACGAATGGTATACCAATTCCAGTCGGGCCCTGCCTTTCACCCGCCAACTCTCTAGGCACAGGGGTGCGAGGTACGTTGACCTGGGCAGTCCTAGAGTTGTAATCGTCCCTGGAGGCGTTTGACTTCCTGTTCGATGAAAAGAAACGCAAATTCGTTTTCTCAAAAAAATTATTTAGCAAAGTAGATACATCATATTCATACATGACGTGTCTATGTTCTCAGAAACAAGTCGAGCTAGCGTACGTGTACCAGGTGCACGACCGCTCTGTTTATGTCGTCTCTTCTTCTCTACATCTCTGTTCGCGAAGTGCGGCACCACGGTTGGAAGCACGCGCCGACTCGCTCTAGCTTCAGCTTCGCGCACGTACGTACGTATCCGTCGACATATGCGAGCGAGTGATCATGGGAGGTGATGCGAGCAATGCAAATCCACGTCCAGTTTTTCGCTGGTCGGCTGGCACGTAGCGCTACGTACGCCGTTGTAGAGGACTTCAGACTAGCTCATTGTTAGAGCCAACGACCAACTGATTCCGTTTTTTTCGGCAAAAAAAATATCTTTCCTAGCAAAAGGGAAACAAACGCCCAGAAAAAATCATGTGCGAGGTATGTGGGCCTGAGCTAGAGGCACCCAAGCCATATTGTAGCCCAGCCTGGTGCGGCAAAACTAACTTTCTTGTTCAAGACCTGCTTTCTTCTTGGCAGGGAGCCCCTATTGCCTCGCTTTAAGCGAGCCGTACGCTAGAACTCGCCCGCACTGGGAGGTAGTATCGTAAGGCTCTTCCGAACGTATCTGGGCTTGGCCCATTAACTCGTTCGCTGTTTATTACTGTATCACACTAGTGCGTTCTCCTACAAAAAACTAGTTCGTGCTTGAGAAATAAAATTCCGACCTTTCTGATAATTTTCGTCCAATAAAAAAGTATTCCTGAATTTTAAAAGTAGTCACGAATTTCAAAATATTCATGAATTTGAAAAATGGTCACGTTTTAGAAAATCCAATATTTTTAGAAAATGTTCACGATTTTGAAAAATCTATTTGTGGTTGTTGGAATATGTGAATAATATTTTTGAGCCCGTGAACATTTTTTAAGCTCGAGAACATTTATTTTGACCCACATGAATATTTTTTCATTTGTCGTGAAAAAATAGAAAAAAGTGAAAACAAAATGCCGGCACCTAACATAAAAACGAAACGAAAGTGCCAATGAAATAAAAATAAAATTGAACCGGAAATGTTGATGAACCAAAAATACAACTGAATCGAAAATGCCGGTCAACCAAAAATAAAAGTGAACCAAAAATGCCGATAAACCGAAAACAAAATTGAACCGGAAATAAAGTGAACCAAAAATACCGATAAATCAAAAATAAAAGTGAACCAATAATTCCAATGAACCGAAAATGCCGATGAACAAAAAAAAGTGAGCTGAAAGTGTCGATGAACCAAAAATAAAAGTGAGCCGAAAATGCCGAGGAACCGAAAATAAAAGTGAACCAATATTGTGGATGAACAAAAAATAAAAGTGAACCGAAAATGCCGATGAACCGAAAATAGAAGTGAACCGAAAATACTGATAAGCCGAAAATAAAATTGCACCGAAATGCCAATGAACCGTAAATAAAATTGAACCAAAAATACCGATAAATCGAAAATCGAAGTGAATCGAAATAATATTGAACCAAAAAGGAACCAAAATCGGGTGAACCGAAAATAATATTGAACCAAAAATTTGGGTGAACCGAAAATAATAGTGAACCAAAAATACTGGCGAACCGATAATAATAATAAACCAAAAAATCTGGTGAACTGAAAATAATAGTGAACCAAAAATGTCAGTGAACCAAAAAGTAACCAAAATTTGGGTGAACAGAAAACAATAGTGAACCAAAAATAATAGTGAACCAAAAATTTGGGTGAACCAAAAACAGTAGTGAACCAAAAATACTAAAAACCGAAAAAATAGTGAACCAAAAAAATATCGGCGAACCGAAAGTAATAATAAACAAAAAATGTGGGTGAACCAAAAATAATAGTGAACCGAAAATGTCAGTGAACCAAAAATATCGTTGAACCGAAGAAAGAACCAAAATTCGGTTGAACCAAAAATAATAATTAACCAAAGTTTTGGTGAACCAAAAATAATAGTGAACCAAGAATTTGGGTGAACCAAAAACAATAGTGAACCAGAAAATACTGGTAAACCAAAATAATGGTGAACCAAAAAATATCGGCGAACCAAAAGTAATAAGAAACCAAAAATGCGGGTGAAACAAAAATAATAGTAAACCGAAAATGTCAGTGAACTAAAAATATCGTTGAACCGAAAAAAGAACCAAAATTCGGGTGAACCAAAAATAATATTGAACCAAAATTTGGGTGAACAAAAAATAATAGTGAACCAAAAATTTGGATGAACCGAAAACAATAGTGAACCAAAAATACTGGTAAACCGAAATAATAGTGGACCAAAAAAATTGGCGAACTGAAAGTAATAATGAACCATTTTAAAAAAAACAGAACAATTTTTAAAACGGAACCATTTTCAAAAAGTGGAACCATTTTACAAAAATCAGAACCATTTTCAAAAAAGCGGAACAATTTTTTTAAATCGGAACATTTTGAAAAAAAGAAACCATTTTCAAAATAGGAACTGTTTTTTAAATCAAACCATTTTCAAAAAAGAACCATTTTGGAGAAATAAAAAATGAAACGAAAACGTTTCAGATTTAGAAAATATGAAAAAACAAATATTTTTTCAAATAGAGGAAAATAAAACTTAAAAATATATAATAAAACAGAAAAAAGAAATAATAAAACGGCAAAGATATTTTTTGAAAATATAAAATCGAAAATAAAAAGGAAAACAAAAATAAGAAATAAAAATTAACAAAACGTAAAACAAAGAAACAGAACCAGGAAAAATACAAAGAAAAGGAAAAAAAAGAAAGAAACAGCAAAAAAACGAAGAAGAAAAAACGAAAAGGAAGCAAAAGAACGAACCTGCGATAGATGGGCCGGCCCGTGACGCGGATCGTGCGGGCGAGTCCTTATTCCCGCTCGCAAAGAGCGAGAAATAGCGGACGCGTTTCTTCTTTCAGATGGATAATACCGGCCTGGTAGCTAGGTACCTGCCATTGCTCCGATGACGGGCCGACTCAGCCGGTAATCAGGCCGCATCGCCCAGTTCCAACTTCGTCTTCAGATGGCAGGCTTCAAATAAGAAAAAAGATGGCAGGCTTCAAATAAGAAAAAAAGATGGCAGGCTATAAGAATCGGTCACAAGTCACAACCACTTGAAGAGCATGTTTATACAGTGTAAACAGAAATGTACTGTTGAGCCGTAGAGAGTGCAGAGCCATGTGATGTCCTGGACCATGTAGTGCTGATTTGTTGATGGCCCAGTGTTCCCATGTGAAAGGAAGGACCATCAGTACATGTTTTTTTTTAACAGGAGATCATCATCATCAGTACATGATTCAAGTGGTTTTTTTTGTAAATCAAAACGGGTCATTTTCTCTCATTTTATTTGAAAATGTATAAGAGAATTGACAGACCTAAGCGGGAGTCGGCCAAAATCCGATACACATGCACCAATACTACCATTGAACGCAACCACATTGTGCATCCCGATCAACCTGGTCACCCACACGAAGCACATACACGATGTCGAGAGAGACCATCGTCAACACTCCCCCATGAGCCAACAACTCCGACTTCACCTTCAACGAGCACCAACGGAAGTTTCAACGCCACTGACACATGGCAAACAGTCGACCCCCAACGTCGAGGAAGAGACGACTCTGACTTCGACGATGAGCTTCGTAGGATAACGGTAAACACCTTGCCTGACGAAAACCACGTGACAGCTTGAGATCCACGCACGTGTAGAACCGATCAAGTGGCGCCGTTGCCGAAATGCCGCCCCAAAACTCACTGCATAACATGACACCGCACAGAAACCCAAAAGAACGTAGGACTGCTCGTGACGAAGGACATGCCGCGACTCAGATCCGTTAACTACTGTTATCGTTGCCACACACATCCCAACACCACCATTCTAGAGCATCCGCCCTAGCATTCACAAACCCTCCATTGGCCCCTCTAGCTGCAGCATACTCTAAAACGATGCTCCAAGTAGGGAGTGATATCGGAACGCCATCATCATAAGCGGCCCGTGTATGGGAAGACAGCCAGCGCGTCGGGCTTCTTGGTCTGCCGGCCGCCACGCGAGGAAGGCACCCACACCGCTGTCGTATGACGCGCGGGTTTAGCTCTGCGACACGGAGTAGGGCGAGGAGGACGATTGAGACAATGGTAAAGTTAAAATGTGCGCGGAGAATTTTTTTTAATTTTTTTGCTACGAAACTCCAATCGATTCCAAGATACCTCAACTTGGTTTGTACTTTCCCACCCCCATTCCATTCTCCATGATTAAGTAAAATAAAAAAAATCAAAGCACCAACCGCTAATCATAATGCAGAAGGCATATATAGTATAAACTAGTCTACTATTTGTTATTTTATGGTGATCCAAATCCGTTTCTATAAGTGAGAAGGCTAACGACGGAGCGAAGCGAGGCCCGTCGCCGGTAGGCTTGGGCCGAAGCGAAGCGGAGGCGTTAGCCCACCGCGATGCCCCGAGACAGGGGGACTGCCGGGGGTGCGGGGGCGCTGCCCCCGCGGTACGGTACGAGTTGTAACCGACCAGGACACCTATTGTTGCCGACCTAGTTTAGGTCAGGACCACTATAAATACGTCTTGTAAGCCACCGCCGGAGATAAGCCACACATTGTAAATCCCGGCGCGTTTGTAACCTCACCCCGAAATAGTGAAGTATTGCTGGCTGGCGCCCGTGGTTTTTCTCTTCCTTGTTGGAAGGGTTTTCCACGTTAAAATCTCGTGTCCCCCGTTGGTTTGATCTTGCTTAATTTCATCGTTGTTTTGCTATCGTTTGTAACAAGTGGTATCAGAGCCTTGGTTTCAGATTAGGGTTTTGCGATGGCATCGATGAAGTTTGATCTACCGTTGCTGGACTACAAGACGAGGTTTTCTCTGTGGCAAGTGAAGATGCGTGCGATCCTCTCGCAGGCTTCGGATCTTGATGAGGCGCTGGATGCGTTCGGAAAGAAGGACGCGAAGGAGTGGACTCCTGAAGAAAAGCGCAAGGATCGTAAGGCTTTGTCATTAATTCAACTTCATCTATCTAATGATATCTTGCAAGAGGTGCTGCAGGAGAAATCTGCGGCAGCGTTATGGCTTAAGCTGGAGTCGATCTGCATGTCCAAGGATCTAACCAGCAAGATGCATGTGAAGATGAAGTTGTTCTCGCACAAGATGCAGGAAGGTGGTTCTGTGATGAACCACTTGTCGATCTTCAAGGAGATCGTGGCCGACCTAGTGTCGATGGAGGTAAAATATGATGATGAAGATTTAGCTCTTCTATTGTTATGTTCGCTGCCTAGTTCTTTTACAAATCTGCGAGATACCATATTGTTGAGCCGCGATGATCTAACCCTCGCGGAAGTATGTGAGGCCCTGCAGACCAGGGAAAAGATGAAAGGTATGGTGCAGACTGACGCATCACCCTCCAAGGGCGATGCATTGCAGGTTCGAGGCAGGCCTGAGCAGCGAGATAACAACTACAACAACAACAACAACAATAGAGATAAGAGCAGAGGCCGTTCAAAGTCCAAAGGACGAGACAAGTTCTGCAGGTATTGTAAGAAAACCAATCACACCATTGATGATTGCTGGAAGGTGCAGAATAAGGAGAAAAGGAACGGTACTTACCAACCGAAGAATAAATCTGACGGTAATGGTAATGGTAAGGTTGCTGTTGTTGCTGGTGATAATAGTTCTGATGGTGAATGTTTAGCTGTTTTTGCTGCATGTGTTACCCGTGATGATGAGTGGATTCATGATACTGCTTGTTCGTTTCATATTTGCTGTAACAAAGATTGGTTCAGTTCTTATGAGATTGTGCAGACTGGAGATTTCGTGCGTGTGGGGAACGACAACAAATGTCATATTGTTGGCGTTGGATCTGTTCAGATCAAGACCCATGATGGGATGACACGCACGCTGACGGGAGTGAAACACATACCATCCATGGCGAGAAACTTGATCTCGTTGAGTACCCTTGACTGTGACGGGTACAAGTATGCCGGAGGGAATAAACGTCTGAAGGTATCGAAAGGTTCTCTTATTGTTATGGTTGGTGATATGAATTCTGCCAAGTTATATATTCTTAGAGGTAGCACTTTGTCTGGTACTGCTGCTGTTATTACTAATGATGATCCAAGTACAACTAACCTTTGGCACAAGCGACTTGGACATATGAGTGAACTTGGTATGGCAGAATTGGCCAAGAGAGAACTGCTGAAGGACTGCAATATGAGTAAGTTGCCGTTCTGTGAACACTGCGTGTTTGGTAAGCATAAGAGAGTTAAGTTCAATGCTTCCGTTCATACCACTAAAGGTACATTAGATTATGTACATGCTGATTTATAGGGACCTTCACGTAAGCCCTCTTATGGTGGTGCTCGTTATATGCTTACTATTATTGATGATTACTCTAGAAGAGTTTGGCCTTATTTTATGAAAAATAAAGATGATACTTTTGCTGCTTTTAAAGAGTGGAAAGTTATGATTGAAAGGCAAACTGAGAGGAAGGTGAAGTTGCTTCGTACTGACAATGGTGGCGAATTTTGTTCGTATGAATTTGATGATTATTGCAGGCAGGAAGGCATTGTCAGGCATCACACCATCCCGTACACACCTCAGCAGAATGGTGTAGCGGAGCGGATGAACAGGACTATCATCTCCAAAGCTCGCTGCATGTTGTCCAACGCCCGTATGAACAGGCGTTTTTGGGCTGAGGCTGCCAACACCGCCTGCTACTTGATCAACAGGTCACCGTCCATTCCCCTTGACAAGAAAACTCCTATTGAGGTATGGTCTGGTGAACCGGCTGATTATTCACAATTGAAAGTTTTTGGTTGCACTGCCTATGCTCATGTTGATAATGGAAAGTTAGAGCCTAGAGCTGTTAAGTGCTTATTTCTTGGTTATGGTTCCGGAGTGAAAGGATATAAGTTGTGGAATCCGGAAACTAAAAAGACTTTCTTCAGCCGGAGTGTTGTGTTTAATGAATCTGTTATGTATCAGGACAGTCTGACTACTGATGTTGTGCCAGATTCTTCTGATAAGGACGAACCACAGGTTCGTTTGCAGGTGGAGCAGATTGAGCACCTAGATGAGGAGGTAACAGAAACTTTTGATGAGGAGATTGTGCAAACCTCACCTCCTGTTTTGCAGCAACCGTCCATTGCTGCTGATCGGCCAAGGAGAAATATTGTTCCCCCTAACCGATTAATTGAAGAATGTGATGTTGTTTATTTTGCTCTAAGTTGTGCTGAACAGGTGGAGCATGAGGCTGAACCAGCTACATACACTGAAGCTATTGCATCGGTTGATCGTGATAAGTGGATTGGTGCAATGCACGAGGAGATGCAATCACTTGAGAAGAATGGCACATGGGATGTTGTGCGCTTGCCTAAACAAAAGAAGGCCGTCCGCTGCAAGTGGATCTTCAAGAGAAAGGAAGGTTTGTCTCCTAATGAGCCTCCAAGATTTAAGGCAAGGTTAGTAGCTAAAGGTTTCAGCCAAATTCCCGGTGTGGATTATAATGATGTGTTCTCCCCGGTTGTCAAGCATAGTTCTATTCGTACATTCTTCAGTATTGTTGCTATGCATGATCTTGAGCTTGAGCAGTTAGATGTGAAGACTGCATTTTTGCATGGAGAACTTGAGGAGGAGATATACATGGACCAACCAGAAGGGTTCATAGTGCCTGGTAAGGAGGATTTCGTGTGCAAGCTAAAGAAGTCCCTTTACGGTTTGAAACAATCTCCTCGACAGTGGTATAAAAGGTTTGATTCTTTTATGATGTCACATGGCTTTAAGAGGTCTGAATATGATAGCTGTGTGTACATTAAATTTGTTGATGAATCACCTATATACTTGTTGCTATATGTTGATGATATGTTAATTGCTGCCAAGAGCATGAAAGAAATCACTACATTGAAGAAACAGTTGAGTAGTGAGTTTGAGATGAAGGATCTTGGTCCTGCTAAGAAAATTCTAGGTATGGAAATTTCAAGAGACAGAAAATCTAGATTGCTATTTCTTAGTCAGGAGAATTATATTAAGAAAGTTCTTCATCGTTTTAACATGCATGGTGCAAAGTCTGTTAGTACGCCTATTGCTCCTCACTTTAAGTTGTCTGCATTGCAATGTCCTAGTACTGATGAAGATATTGAGTACATGTCTCGAGTTCCATATTCTAGTGCTGTTGGTTCCTTAATGTATGCCATGGTGTGTTCTCGACCTGATTTGTCTTATGCTATGAGCTTGGTCAGTCGATACATGGCTAATCCTGGTAAAGAACATTGGAAAGCTGTTCAGTGGATTTTCAGGTACCTTCGCGGCACATCCAACGCTTGCTTAAAGTTTGGCAAGACTGGTGAGGGAATCGCAGGCTATGTGGATTCAGATTTTGCTGCCGACTTGGATAAGAGGAGGTCCCTCACAGGTTATGTATTTACTGTTAGTGGATGTGCTGTTAGCTGGAAGGCTACCTTGCAGGGTGTTGTTGCACAATCTACTACTGAGGCTGAGTACATGGCTATTGCTGAAGCATGCAAAGAATCTGTTTGGTTGAAAGGTCTGTTTGCTGAGCTTTGTGGAGATGATACTTGTATTAACCTGTTCTGTGACAGTCAAAGTGCCATTTATCTTACTAAGGATCAGATGTTCCATGAGAGAACAAAGCACATTGATGTCAAATACCATTATGTGCGTGATGTTGTTGCACAAGGTAAGCTGAAGGTATGCAAGATCAGTACTCATGATAATCCTGCTGATATGATGACAAAGCCAGTTCCTGTTGCTAAGTTTGAGCTTTGCTCGAGCTTAGTTGGTATAACTGTTTAGCCCAAGAGGCTAGTTGGCGCCGAAAGTGTTTTCTTTGATGTTTCAGGGTGAAGGATTGTTGATGCTACAAGATGGAATTTGGCTCAAGGTGGAGTGTTATTTTATGGTGATCCAAATCCGTTTCTATAAGTGAGAAGGCTAACGACGGAGCGAAGCGAGGCCCGTCGCCGGTAGGCTTGGGCCGAAGCGAAGCGGAGGCGTTAGCCCACCGCGATGCCCCGAGACAGGGGGACTGCCGGGGGTGCGGGGGCGCTGCCCCCACGGTACGGTACGAGTTGTAACCGACCAGGACACCTATTGCTGCCGACCTAGTTTAGGTCAGGACCACTATAAATACGTCTTGTAAGCCACCGCCGGAGATAAGCCACACATTGTAAATCCCGGCGCGTTTGTAACTTCACCCCGAAATAGTGAAGTATTGCTGGCTGGCGCCCGTGGTTTTTCTCTTCCTTGTTGGAAGGGTTTTCCACGTTAAAATCTCGTGTCCCCCGTTGGTTTGATCTTGCTTAATTTCATCGTTGTTTTGCTATCGTTTGTAACACTATTATCAAATTATAAGGTCAAGGTCAACACCCCAATAATTCCTCCACACTAATTTCACACGAAGCAGAAGTGTCGGCGGAGCACATGACGCATCACACACACACACACACACATACACACACACACGTGCATTACGTCCTTCATCGGGGAAAACAGGCAGCGTGCGTGGGCGCGTGGGAGCCACAGCCCACAACCAACCAGCCGCAGGAAATACGATAAATTCTACAGTTTTCCTCCAAGGTAAAATATCGGAAACTGCAGCGCAGCAATACTTGGGTCGGACTGTAGTTGCGACCAAATCTCTGCTCCAGCAAAAATCTTTTCCACCTGTCCGTCTGTTTACTCGATTCACATGGGGTGCAACCGCGCGCGACAGTTATGGACGGCCCCACCTGGACTCACCACGAGCTCCCTACTTACAGTCCAAGCTACCGGTACACACACAGTTGCAACCGTCGGCCGGCGGTGGCCCACGTACACTGTCACGGGACGCGGACGCCGTGTACGTACCGACGACGCGCCGACACTCTCACTCTCGAGCTCGAGTGACAGGTGTGAACCGGAGAAAATCACTTCTACTCCCTAGTGTAATCTACTGCTAGTAATTATAGTCGACAGTACGTGCGAAAGCTCAGGAGAAGGACGTACGGGGATAGATTAGAATAGATGGTGCCAATCAGCACGCGCGGCCGCCATGTGCGAGTCCGCATCCGGGAGAATCTCGCCACATGCCGTGAGGGACGGACGGCTCGCACAGTGCCGCGGCGGGGCCACGCCGGCGGGCTGCTCGACCGGCGGTTGGTGGCGCTGCTCCTTCCGTGACACGTCGACGCTGCTACACGGCCCCCCCTCTCTCTCTCTCTCCGATCCGAAGGGAGGACAAAGAGAGAGCAGCAGCACATGAGCCCTGATCTGCAGGGCGGGCCGTTTTCCTGAATCATGATTTTGCGCGATCGTGCCACATGGAGGGCCGCCGTCACGACAGCGATCGACAAGCTACCGTCCGTCCACTGACATCACTCCACACTGCACCTACAGCAGCGAGCTGCTCGTGAGAACCGGTGAAAAGCATCGTATACGAGGCACGTACGTACAGTACGTGCTACGAATACGTGGACGGTTGACCAGAGAACGTACGTACACGTCTGTTGGTTGTACTTATACACCCATAGATCTTGAGCAGCACGAGAAAGATGGACTGCCTTTCATAGCCGCTCCTTAATTTAGCTGATCAAATTGATGCAACGGTACGGTGTGTATCATAAGATGGCTACATGAGCACGTGAGATACACATATTCATACTAGGCTAATGACATTACATATTTTTTGAGTACATTGACAAGTTGAAGCTTTTGTCGAAAAAAACACAAGTTGTTGCTAGAGCAAGAGAGGGCGAAAAAGAAGAAACTAGATAAAAAAAAATTCTATATATGTGCTATGACAATTTGATCATTGTTTTTCCTCACAAAAAAGTAAAAAAAGCTCTTGCGTTTCCACCCATTTGATAGATAGAGTTTTGAACAAGCCCCCAAGGGGGTTGCCCGTACAAGAGCTGCCAGACCGGTTGCTTAGTTGTGACTAGCAGGTTGGCATGATCGGGTTGCGGACCATCAACATGATCGTCTTGTCCCTCTTCCAAACTCACCAAGTCGTAAGCATATTGATCGAAGAGGTGCTTCTACGAGCTATTGTCAGGGCGGGGCGAATCACAGTTTGCCACCAGTCAACGAAAGAATCTCCAGTAGCCAGGGTCCGGGAAGACGGCCGTATCACGGACAATACCTTGTGCTAGTTGACTCGACGAAGGTGCGGATGTGCTCCATCATCTTCCCATCTTGGTCACATACCACGCAATTCTGAGGGGGTTGCGACCCACGACGAGCCAATCTTTCGTATAAACTTTCAAAGGAAGAATTTTGCTCTAGGAGGGGCCCAAGACTTCCGTATAAACTTTCAAGAGGCCGAAGCTACAACCGCTTGGAAGAGGGTCTTATAACATGTCTTGGACGAGTAGACACCGTCCATTGACCACAGTCAAAGCATCACGTCCGGAAGGGCTCACAATTCAACCTTCTAGAGCAACCTCCACTATTGGATATATAGCCACAATTCGAAGATGCTAAGCGCCCCATGGTTAGCCGTGATCCACCGTCTGTGGAAGAGTGCCTTTGGGACCATTGGGTGCTTTCGAATGCGCCCGAGACCCAGAGAAGTAGGCCGGGCACAATCTCGGAGATGGAATTGCCGTCCAACAATCTATCCTGCTATAAGAGAGCCGAGGTTCCGCTGCCAACCACCATCTCGGTGGATGCGGCGAACATCCCACACTCATCGCTAGAGAACTGCATGTCTAACCCATGCTATTGTCGTAGGGGAACTGTGCGCATCCTCCAAATGCCGGTGTCTCGAAGATTAGTCGCCAAGCGGCGATTTGGTCAGTTCTAAATATGATATAAAATTCTTAAATCCAAATGTAATAACACTTAAATTTTAGTACCGGTTCCAAAATACCACTATCGCTAGGGTACCGTGTCCAACCCAAAACCATTTGTTTCTTTTACCTACCGAGCGAAATACCTTGAAGGGTAGGGTAGAGTGAGGACAAATGGATGTATGCCTGGGGTTTAATTATATGCCATAACTCTTTGACAGAAGTATTCCAGAATAAAAATTAATATGCGAAAACACTCCATCATACACACGATCTGCTACAGTGGTCCTGTGGAAATAAGCACAATGGACCAAACCTTCTTTTCAGCAGCCACTTGACGTTCAACAAACGCTAGTGGCGTGCCCAAAAAAATAAAAAAAATACCGAATAAATACAACAGAAGCGCTCTTAATTCGAAAAGAAGCAACCATGGCTCCTGTACTTGGTAGATTTGCAAAGTAGCATTACTGGTAAGTACAACCGAAAGCTCTCGATTAGTATACTTGCGAAACATGTTTGTGCTAATAATTCAGTAGTGCAATGATTTATTAGTATTAGTAACATTGAAGGCTCTGCTTCTTTGTCCTACCTTTCTGGGGATCTCCATGTGTCATCGTTGGCAAGCAGCCAGCATGACAGGAGAGCAAAAATCATGGCACAGCTACCGGGAGGGGCCAAGTGCTTCCTATTGTCCATGCGAGTAATGCTGCTACAGAGTACCTGCAGTTTGCATGCTCTGTGTTTCGTGAAGGGACAAATAAAATTCAGTCTTTGGGTAATTTGGAGTTTTGGACCACGACGCATCTTCTGTAATTTCCTCGCTGGATCTCATTGTCCAAAGAATCGCAGGGCTTGGTTTGCTTATACATGCCACCGGTTAGTTCAAGCGTAGGCATAACGCATACCTCTTCTGGTCCAGTTCCAATTTGCAAGTTATACAAAGTTCAGGAGTTCAGAGAGACGATGCAGATTTCAATCATCTGACAATTCATTCATTTATCTCAAGGATTGCGTGGTACAAATACACACAACTTTGATACATCGGCATGCAACTTTAGCTGCAGCCCAAGCTTCTCCTCACCAACAAAATTACAAAACAGAGGGAAGAAACAAAAAATACAGACACATCGCTAGGGGAATGCAGAGGCCATGTGGAGGGAAGAACACTGTTTCGGTAACCTTCTCCTCCTCTTCTGGCAACGCCTCTTGCAGTACCCGGACGTGCATTTCACACTTAATTACCACACACTCTCCACACTTGTTGCTCAAGTACGGCACAGTGAAAATAGGAACAGGTAAATAAAGCTGTAATTTCAGGGGTAGTTGACCAATGACCGGTACGTGCCACCGGCCCTCCAGTTGGCGGGGATGACATTGTGGGCGATGAGCTTCCTGCCGGAGTCGGAGGTGAGGCGGAGCGAGTAGGGCGCGCGCAGCCTCTGGCCGTTGTTGAGGCGCCACAATGCACCCCAGTCCTGCACCATGGGTGTCCAGGAGCTGCTGCCGGCCGTCTTCATGGCGACGGCCTTGAGGTCGCCGTCGTCGTCCTCGAACTCGATCAGGGTCTTGAAGTAGAACGGGTTGGAGCCCGTGTCCACCCTGAAGGTAACCTTCACGCCAGGGTACTTGCATGGCACCCTACGATTGACAGAGAACACCGAGGTCAGTACAGAATTCCATTAGCATCCGAGGAATTGCGGACTGCAGAGGCGCCCCTGAATACATACCTCTTATACTGGATTCTGATGACACCGCCGGCACGGAGTTGGTCAGCCTGGCCAGGCTTGGCCATGGCGCCCAAGGCGGTGCCGCTCATGTCGAAATGGGCCGGCTCGCCGGGGTAGAGATTGCCGGGGCTCAAGTCGGTGATGACGACGGTCACAGGCTTGTGAGAGCACGCCTTGTGGCTCGAGCACATAACCTGCGTACACAAGAACAGATTTTGTCAGGACTCAGGACCAGACCACTCTGCACCATCAATGGAAGGGGTACAGTGATGCGTTATGCCTACATCATAGCACGCGCCGCAGCCCTTGCCTCCCATGAATAGTGGCGTGCTTCCGGCGGCGATCATCGACGAGAACGGCTTGCTCCCGACAGCGGTTTGGTAGCCGCACGCGCCACCTGCAAATTTGTTCCGTTGTCAGTTTCAGCTAGATGAATGGGGGAGTGATGTAGCCATGTAGGTCCAATGCATAATGCCGATAGACCGTATAGAGAGCAAAGCACTAACCCTCGCCTCCGTCGCCGGTGGGGCTGCCGTAATACGTCGCGCCGGCGGCTAACCAGCCGCCGGAGCTGTAGGCGGCAGAAACAGAGGGGTTGGGATAGGTAGTGGTTTTGTTTTTTGCGGCGGCCTTGACTGCAGGCTTGGGGCTGACCGCCATGGCGAGCTTGCGTGAGCAAGCAATCGGGCTCACAAGAAGTGAGAGCACCACCAGTGCGCCAAGTAGCGCTAAGGTGCAAGTTTTCGCCATTGCTGCTCTTTAACTTGCTTCTTCAAGCTAGCTCGAACTTTAGCGGCTATGAGCTAGATAAGCTTAGCTCGAATGTTCGTTGGGTGTAGTCCAAGGAGTGGTCACGAGCACAAGTATTTATAGTGAACATTTGGGGCCGGGGATTGCAGACGTTCGTGGCGAATTTGCGGAGAACGTGACAAGTTGGTGCTGGTGGAAAAAGCTAACCGAATAATTATGTATCTGCAGTATACCTACAAAATAATACAATCTCAAGTCCTGTAAAAGAAAATAGACTGCGAAGTACAACACTAAAAACACACATGTTAAGGCCTACTTTGATTCATAGGGTATAAAAAATGAAGGAATATGAATTGTGTAGGATTGACTTGCCCCGTTTAGAGGAATCCTATGGGCATAGAAACAAGACGCATGATTTTTTTCATGAGGTCCAAGCTTATGTTAGTTTTTCTGTGAAAATGCACTAAGAAATTCCTATGGGAATAGTTCCTACAGGATACTATCCTTTCAATCAAACATATTTGAAAGGAAAATTTCTGTACAGTCTAAATCCTACAAAATTTCTTAGAAAATCCTATGAATCAAAGGAGGCCTAAAAAGTTTAATCTTGAAGGATGTACACGTTACAAGAGCATCCACAATACAAAACGATTAGTGAGACGTTTAAGCAGGGGTGAACCCAAATAGAGCTGAGTGGGGCACTCAAATTTGAAAATCTCCAAATGATCCATGCAATTTTCTTTTAAAAAGTCACTTTAACATTTAAATTCATGCAATAAATGCCCATATTCTAAAATTTCCCCACTTGGAAAGCTTTTTGGGTTTGCCCCTGCGCTTAAGTAATAAAAATAGGGCAAAAAAGGCGGGGAAGTGCCCATCTCTCGCAACGCTAGGCTCCAATTCGAGAGGCTACGGGATGGAGGCAGCTAGGCCCAGACGACACCCAAAATTGTGGAGTTGCGTCTGGCAACATCTTTTGTGTTTGGGGCCCGACTATCGAAGACAACAACTGCCTTTAGACAAGGATTTTGATCTTGGTGTATGGTTTTAAGCGTCGCGTTGTGGCTGCTCTATAGGGGTAGGGCTAATTAGAGGCCACTTGCTAATTATGTTAGGAGCTGTTAGTTTCAGACAATGGAAATTTTCTATTTTTAGTAATTTCTGAACCATCGACTGAGCCATATGTGGGAAGTGTTGCATGCATGCTTTAGGGGGTGAAATTGCTTATGCCAACCAGATTCTTTCCGATTCCAAATATTCAAACTATTTTACTCTCAATTTAAAATCCATCTTCACTAATAAACTAGTTGCAACAAGATTTCTAAAACTTGACCCCATTTTGATATGTTCCGATGATTTTGCTTTCAAGATAAAAGTTACCAACAAGGGTAAATATAAAAGGTTACCATCCTCAAAATTATATGAACTTTCTAGTCAACATCCTTGCAACTACATCATCACACCTCACTAACTATATCGTGAAAAAAATTGTAACTGCTCAATAACAAAATGGTAACTTTATCAACATCAAGGTGGTAAATTTTCAATCGACCCCTTGTAACTACATTAGCATCACCTTTTTAACTTCATCATGAACATGGTGTTAAGTTTTCGCATGACACCCTGATAACTACATCATCAACACTTGGTAGAAACATCTTTTTTTGCAAAAAGTTACGCCGATCTATTTATAATCATCAATGATGGTACAAAGGACACCAAAAGTAATAAGAATTACAAATATATCCTTAGACCACATAGCGACGATAAAAATAACTGGAGCGAGCCAAAGACACGCCGCCGTCCTCGCCTCTCCATCACCGGATCTGGGAAAAACTTGTCGTAATAGAGCTTGTTGTAGTAGACATACGAGAAGTCACCATGCTAAGGACCAAAGGACCTATAGACAAGACAAGCAACCATCGCCAACGATGAGAACTCTAGATCGAAAGATTCAAACCTACAACCACACCAACGAATACGAAAACCAACTAGATCCTTGGAAATTTGTCATGCACACAACTCCACCCGCCCTATGCTGGTGCTAGGCGCACCAATAGACTGTTTTCCAGAACCAAGCCAGACGGTGAAATCTCAAGAAGTCCAGGAAGCCCACGTCAGAAGGGAGAGGCTGATTGTACATGCTAGGTCCGTGTCCTGGCTAGGATGTCAACTCCTCAAGTAGTTGAGTGAGAAGCTTGATAGGCGCAGAACATCGAAGGCCAAGCAATCGGAAAGCCATCAAGACAGGCGTTACCACTCATCAAGTGTATCTTTACTAACCGGTGTCATTGAGATATTAACTACCATCATGTACAGATGTAGGCGGTGATTAAAGTTCTTATTTCTATAACTCGGCCATGCCACTATTTAAGACATGGCCTGGTATTAATTTAGGAGATACTGATAATTCTCTTCAGACGAACTCAAAGTCTCTCAGACCACGAGAACAATAGCTCTCGACACAATACAACACAAAGCAGAAGGAGGTATTTACCTCACCTTGAGGGGTCGAACCTGGGTAAAATCTCGTGTAAATCCTATTGCAAAGCTATTTCCACGTTGTGTTTCCACAAACCTCTTTGTTTCCAGAATCATATGAATGCCGAACCTGAACTCGATGGATACCCTCGGTAACACACGTCGAGAAGTCGGCACAACCTTGTACTATCAGCGCCCTACATGCATGCTAATACATTGCCACACACCGGAGTAGGTTTGTTACCAGAGACGATCCCGGAGCTGAACCTTTATACATCATTGCACGTCTAAGGTTGTTAGCCCATCCGATCATGGTCAGAAGACTTACTTACATACAAATTCACTAGCCGGTTATGAAATACCGACACTCAGCTTGGCAGAAATGTTGGGACTCGAGACTATGGGTCGATGGTGAAGGTCAAGAGAAGCCAAGGCCCCCTTCAGGCAGAGTAACCAGGTAGTAGAAGGAAATGCGCTACCAATCCTTCACCTTGGCAGGGAACTTCAGTCATGGATACTCGGCTTCACGACGGGATTGGAAGGAGATGGCGCCGCAAGTGAGGAACTACCCCTTCGCAACCTGCCGTTTGTGCTTCCTGATACGTCCATTTTGCATCACTATTTTATATTATAATTTTCACTTATTCATCAATATATTTCATATTATAGCATTGTTCTAATGTTGTTTTATCTTATTTTGCACGTTTTACAATTATGAGGGCGAGAACACCGGACATCAGGAAAGGATGGAAAAACCACCCGAAGAGATGCCTATTTTGCAGAGCTCTGAAAAATCACAGAAAGTTCAAGCGATCAAGATAAGACAAAAGAGCCATGGAGCCAAAAGGGGGCGGCCAGGAGGGCCACCAGGTGGTCACGCGGCATGGACCCGATCGACCCTGGGGTACAGGCCCCACAGGCATGCCCCCCTGTGGCTCGCCTCATGATGCCCCTTCGCGTATATCTTCGCGCTGACCTAAAAACTCCACGAGGATTTTCACACTATTTTTTCACCGCCGTCTCGGGGGCTGAAAGCAGACAAAGAGAAAAAGACCTCCGATAGCCCGGAGGGGGAAATCATCTCCATCATCACCGTCATCACACTATGCATCATCGGGATCATCATCATCATGATCTCCACCATCAGCACCATCTCCAGCTTTATCTCCACTCCATCTAGTTGTTCGATCTTGAGGTTGTAGCTCGTATCTATTGTTGAGAGTAACTTTATCGATATTGATTATCCCTTATAGTTGATGCTATTGAGTTTTGTCGGTAAAAGATTGTTATGACCAGATTGTTTATCATGTATTCATCACCTGTGATCATGATCCAGATATTGTCTCCTGGGTAGTCCGTTAAGTTCTTGAGGACATGGGAAAAGTCTTGTTATTACTAGTCATGTTAAATTGAGTAACGTTTAATGGTTTGATAATTAAGTTATGGTGTTATTTCTCTAGTGGTGTCATGTGAACGTCGACTACATGGTACTTCACCTTTATGGGCCTAGGGAATGCACTGTGTGTCGGTTTGCTTATGGTAGAGTTGCCGGAGTGATAGAAACTTGAACCCCAATTTGTAAACCGAAGCACGAGGGAGTATAGGATCTCAGAGTTTAAAGCCGTGGTTAGATTTATATCTGCGGACGCTTGCAAGGGGTATAATCCCAAGAGTGTATGAGTCCAAGTACGGGAACTATGCTAGTTTAGATTCACCCACACAATACTTATAAAAATAATAAAAGTTAATCAATGGCGTGTGATCAAAGTAACTTGACAATATTCATGTGTGTCCTCAAAAACATTTTAATCATTATAAGTACCACAATAAGCTTGTCCTTTTCTCTCAAATGGATTAGGCCCCTTGCTGCAATTTTACTTTGCATATTTTATTTACTTGTTATTAATTTTCTTGCTGCTATTAAACCCCCTACAAACTTGTCTTTTAGTATTTATAGTGGAACCTTATTGAAAACCACTTGTCAACACCTTATGCTCCTCGTTGGGTTCGAGACTCTTACTTATCGAAAATGCTACAATAGATCCTCTATACTTATGGGTCATCAAGACTCTTTTCTAACGCCGTTGCCGGGTAGCAGCGCTATTGGTAACGATTTTTTTACTGCACGTGCTATTTTTATTTCTGTTCGTTACTTTGCTTTGCTATGGAAACTTGCTCTATTAATGATATGTTTAAGAGGGATCTCCCCACCACTCCCATGGTGATGGAGGGACCTCCACCTACTGAAAGTATTCCTAAAATACCTACAAAATACATATGGGAATTCTTGAACGTGTTATAAATAACCGCCACATTTCACACTAGTATGGTTCACATGACAATGGGTCAGCGCGAAAAAAGAAACACCACACTGCTCCTATTATGTCCTGAGATGGCGTCAGGTGATGTGACGCGCTATCTTGACAGGATTCCAGGTGGGCCAAACAATAGAGTGGACGAAACAGAGAAATCAAGGCGACACCTACTCTTGGATAATACCAGACGAGTTCCCCAAAATATTAACTCTGAGTCAGCATAGCAAGACGTCCAGTGGGCTCGAGCCAACATGATTAAAATCGACTAAGACTAGTGGCATGGTAATTTGGGCATGCCACCATTGTGTATATAACTAGTAGCATGTATGAGTGGCATGCCAATATAGGCATGCTACTAATGTGTGTATTACTAGTGGCGTGCGCCACCTAGTAACAAATACCAATGACGACATATAAGTGGCGTGCTTCCCACAAGCCCGTATTACCCTTTTTGAGACGCCACTGATTGCCCTTTTTATACTAGTAATAGGAGCCGCAACAGTAGACCCATCTCCAGAATTTGCATAGCTTCAAGAAATTTAGACCGGATCACAATTTTATTTAACCCCAGTTGGTTGTACATGCCACATGATCGACATTATTACCACTAGAAGAAAGAAAATTTCGCTTGACATTGAGGATTACCGCGCCCGGTGCCCATTTTCCTAAATCAGTAATAAGATCCATCCAGATTCACCAAGACAAAAACCACACGAGCTTTATTCTTGCGGCTCTCCTTCTCTTTGTACTTCGGATTTGCACCTCGAGTGAATTTAGCAATAAGAAACTAGATGTTTATAACCAATCTTGACACCGACTGGACTGTTTCGCCATGATCCTTCTGCCTCCCAATCCATCATATGTACCAGGTCGTAGTAATGAAGACCTCCCTCAAGTCAGGATAATTCCTCTCTCTCATGTGCTTTCTTGACTTTCCCCCTGATCAGATAATCAAGTATTGCACCCTGATCGGTCAACTGGGCATGCTTTCTCGATCATGTTCAGCATGCCCATCTTCCTCCATATTTCACTCGCTCCTTCACACATGAAAAGATTATGCTTGATAACTTCGCATGGACCCGAGCATAAATTATATGAGCTATTCATTATTGTATGCCAATTGCTGAGAAATGAAAGCTCCAAAACAAGGACGAATCCTATGCAAACACTTCCAAACGATTTTATTATATTCACTAGTAGCTTACATTTTTATAGTTCATCCCGCACAGGGTTTTGTCCATATGAACTCACTCCATCCAATCTACGTAGACTGTTAAGGAATTGCGACTCCCACTACATATGGTATGCAGACAAGACTGATAAGAAACCATTTTTATTAATTGAACTTTCATGCAACAAAATAATCTTCTGTTCCATTTTTACTGGTCGGAACTGATAAGATGTTATTCACATCATTCATCCAATGTTTTCTCTCTTATGAGTTCCTAATCATAGTAGCATGGCATCAGTAAGTTCTTCAACATATTTCTACAATTTTTCCTTTTCATGTATAAACCTACCTCATATGGCTTAGGGGCACCCAACATTATCCCATATAATAATTTGTTCACCATCTCATACACGCCATATAGCACCTTTTATTAAAAAGTGACCAAACCTAATACTCTGCCATGGGAATGAAGATCCCCTTTTCAGTTTTGCCTCAAGGATTCTTCCATATGGATAATATCTGCTCCTCGAGACCCTTGCACATGTATTATCTTGTTCTAGTGTCAGCCTCCATATTTGTCTGTAAGCATTGTTTTTCTGAAACAGTGGGGATCTCAAAACCCCATACCTCCTTTTGTCTTGATACACATAACTTCCACCTTGCAAATAGTGCATTTTTTGTCTATCAATCATCACCCCTCCAACATTTCTAGACTGCATCAGTAATTATCCCTTACAGATCTTTTTCAAAAAAAAAAAATACATACATCGCATAAGCTGGTGTTGCTTGAGCAACAATATTCAATTTAATCTCATTTCCTCCCATAGATAAAGTTCTTTCCTTCCACCCTTGTGCATGTTGGTACACCCTATCAACAAGGTACTAAAAAGTATCGCTTCATTCGGCTCCAACGAGCAGAGGAAGCCCAAGATACACTACAAGAAATGTGTTGGTACATGATGTTCTCATAGTGACAGTGGACGAATTGGTCATAAAGTTATGACGATTTCAACTAGATGGTGTCGTAACCCGCACATGAGGGTCAAAACCCCAAAAGTAGTACAAAAAATCTAAAGAATATGTCTGTGTTGTGGTTTGATAGTGTTATTTTAACCATCTGTATGTGGAGTTATTTGATGGTTGTGGGTTGTAATAGACTAATTTAGTGTTATTTGATGAATTTCATGTGTTCTCTATGTTCCGTTTGAAATATTGATTATGTATGTGACTTGAAAACGTGTGAAATGAAAGCTGACCAGTGGTATCCACATATGAAAATACTCTGGTAAGTTTAGAACTCTCTGTCGTGTCTGACCAATTTACGAGACGACAATGACGAGTGGGATCCATTTGACTAGTGGACCAGTTCTAAAATATAATGGAAATCGGTAAAATGTAAATAGGCCTACGCCCTGAAAATAAAAAGGCCAAAATGTTAAACTTGGTCCATGTAGTCGACTAACATTGATAGGGACAATAAATAAATTGGTAGAATTGTCGTGCTAGGCCCATATAGACAACCAAAATGGACCAGGTTTGATTTTGATTTATGATGATTTAGTATCGTCATAAATTTGCCACATAGGACTGGCCACGTAGGATCCGACGTGGCTTGACCAGAGCGCTAGCGATGATATTGGATCGTCATGAAGGTTATGACGATCCATTATTGTCATAGACGATTATGATGATTTAGAAAAAAACATCGTTAATTGCCTTTAGCGATTTGTGTTTCGTCATAAAAGAAATATAGTGACCATTTAGTAAAGAAAATTGAAGGTCATATATCAATATATTTCTTGTAGTTACTCGTCCAATAGTGCCTCCACTATGATGTTCAACCTTGTACAGACATGTACTCTTATGTCAACATTGGTATTCGGAGTAAACTAGATATTTCAATTGCCTTCACTCACCATTTAACTCGATGCTTCACAATAATCCTCCATAATCATTTTTAAACAAGCAAGAATCTGATCATGGGCTTTCATAAAGAATTAGAGAATTATCCTCGAAGAATAAATGCATGTGAGACATAGGGTGCCTCTCTGCACACTTTTTACACCTTCCATACGACCATGTCTTGCCACTAGCAGGAATAGATATGGCCTATGGGCTCAATGGATCACACTGGTGCAACTCGGTTCAAAGCATTCAGTTTCTGCTGAGTTAAACATAATTGTATATTTTACTGATAGAACACATCTCATAATCAAATTGACCTATCTCTTGTCAAAGACCATTCTTAACATTATTCCTTCTGGAAAAATCCGGTTCACCCTCTCATAGTCTTTGTGCATGTCTAGCTTCACCGTACACGGAGCATTGTTTCCAAATTTCTTTTTCATTGCATGTATACTCTCATACGCCACTAACACATTGTTAGAGTGAGTTGTTCTGCTTCGGGGAGGCTCTGGATTATGCAACTCAATATGCGGACTTATTCGGGTGTGCACAAGGTTCGTTTCCTATTAGGTATCTTGGAATACCGATACATTATAGGAGATTGACTAATGCCGAATGGAAGCATGTTGAGGAGCGCTTGCAAGCTCGCTTAACCAGTTGGAGAGGAAAACTATTATCCCTAGGTGGGAGATTAGTTCTTATCAATTCAGTCCTAACCAATATGGTACTGTATATGATATCCTTCTTCAAGTTGCCAAAAGGGGTCCTTAAAAAGTTGGACTATTATCGTTCGCGATTCTTTTGGCAGGGTGATAGTGAGAAAAAGAAATATCGACTGGCTAGGTGGGATGTTGTTTGTCGTCCTAAGGATCAGGGTGGACTCGGTATCCACGATCTACGGATTAAAAATACGGCCCTTCTAGGGAAATGGCTTTTCAAGCTTCTCTCGGAAGAAGGGGTATGGCAAACAATGTTAAAGCGCAAATACATCGGTACCAAAACTTTGTCACAGATGGTTTGGAAACCAGGTGACTCACACTTTTGGGCTGGTCTCATGGCGGCGAAAGCGTCTTTCTTCCGCTTTGGGAAATTTGCTATCAAAGATGGATCACAGATCAGGTTCTGGGAGGATATATGGTTAGGCCATACCTCTCTTAGGGATCAGTATCCTGCTTTATACAACATTGTTCGTTACAAAGAGGTTACGCTAGCTTCGGTTATGCGATCATCGCCTCCGAATGTGACGTTCAGACGAGATCTACTTGGTACCAGGTTGGCCACGTGGAACACCCTCTTGGGGCGTTTGGCTGTGATTAACCTAGAGCCTGGACCGGATGTATTTCGTTGGAGCCTACTTCAGAATGGTAAATTCTCGGTAGATTCTATGTATAAAGCTTTGATCCAATCGGATATGCCAGTTGATAGCCATAAAAAACTTTGGAGGATGAAAATGCCACTTAAAACAAAGATTTTCGCGTGGTATGCTTGTCGAGGAGTGATTCTAACCAAATATAACCTTGTCAAACGCAATTGGCATGGAAGTACGAAGTGTGTTTTTTGTCTACATGATGAGACTATTGAGCATCTTTTCTTCAATTGCAAGGTTGCACGTTGTATTTGGTCAACCATCCAAGTTGATTCAAATTTATATCCACCATGTTCCGTTGCAAATATATTTGGCAACTGGCTTCATGGTATTGATGATAAATTTCGAACGGTTATTCGGGTCGGAGCGATAGCCGTCTTATGGTCGCTATGGCTGAGTAGAAACGACAAGGTTTTTAATGATAAAAATGTTTCCTTTATGCAGGTAATCTACCGGTGCACAGGTTTGCTCCGTTCGTGGTCCATATTACAACGCGTGGAGTATCGCGACCTTTTTATGAAGGTTTCTGCGCAACTGGAGACCACGGCGAGGGACATTTTTACACAACATGGGTGGCATAGGGATCTTCGGATTGGCGGCCCAACACCATAGGCGATTGGCATGATCTTTTGATTTGTAATATGTCTATGTTATAGTTCTTTATTGGTTGGTGACTTGTCGGCTGTGTGCATCTTGTTATGCAGAGGTCGGGTGTAATACTTTTTTATAAATAATATAAGCCCTTTATCAAAAAAAAAAACTATTAGTCTGCCAGGAACAAATGCACTTTGCTTTTGTTCAATAATAATCTCCCTCATGGATCGTGTGACAAAACAAACTCACAGAACTTGATACATCGGCACACGACTTTAGCTGCAGTCCAAGCTTCTCCTCAACAACAAAATTATAAAACAGAGGGGAAAAAAGGGAAGGGGCTTGGACCGCAGCAAAAGTCGCCTCTGGCAGTACCCGGACGCGCATTTTAGACACGGATCTTGATTACCGCATACCCACACGTGTTGGCCAAGTACGGTGTAGCGAAAAAAAAACAGTCAATAGAGCTTTAAATTTAGGGGTAGTTGACCAAGGAGCGGTAGGTTGCTCCGGGCTTCCAGTTGGCGGGGATGACGTTCTTGGCGATAAGCTTCCTGCCGGAGCTGGAGGTGAGCCGGAGCGAGAAGGGCCCTTGCAGCCGCTTGCCGTTGTTGAGGCGCCACAATGCACCCCAGTCATGCGCCATCCGCGTCCAAGAGTTGCTGCCGGCCATCTTCATGGCGACGGCCTTGAGGTCGCCATCGCCGTTCGCGAACTGGATCAGGGTCTTGAAGTAGAAGGGGTTCGAGCCCTGGTCAACCTTGAAGGTAATCTTCACGCCAGGGTACTTGCATGGCACCCTGCGATTAACAGAAACACCAAGATCAGTACAGATTCCATCAATACCTGAGTAATTGCGGACTGCAGAGGATCCTACTCATACCTCTTGTACTTGATTCTGATGACACCGCCGGCACGCAGTTGGTCGGCCCTGCCACGCTTGGCCATGGCGCCCAAGCTGGTGCCACTCATGTCGAAATGCGCCGGCTCGCCGGGGTAGAGATCGCCGGGGCTCAAGTCGGTAATGACGACGGTTACAGGCTTGCCAGAGCACGCCTTGTTACTCCAGCACACAACCTGCGTACACACCAACAAATTTTGTCAGGACTCAGGACCAGACGATCGATCAAGCCGACCACTTAATTTTCACCCTTAGCTAGTGTGGAAGGGGTACAGCGATGAGTTATGCTCACATCATAGCACGCGCCGCAGCCCTTGCCTCCCAAGAACAGTGGTGTGCTCCCGGCGGCGATCATCGACGAGAACGGTGGCTTCCCGACAGCGCTTTGGTAGCCGCACGCGCCACCTACAAATTTGTTTCATTGTCAGTTTTAGCTCGATGAATGGGGGTGTGATGTAGGTCCAATGCACAAGACCAGTAGACCATGAAGAGAGCAAGCACTAACATACCGTCGCTTCCGGCGCCGTTAGGGTTGCCGTAGTACGTCGCGCCGGCCTCCAACCAGCCGCTGGGGTTAGTATAGGTAGTGGTTTTGTTTGCTGGGACGGCGGGGCTGATCACCTTGTAGAGCTTGCGGGAGCAAGCAATGGGGCTCACAAGAAGTGAGAGCACCAGCACTGCACCAAGTAGCGCTAAGGTGCGAGTTTTCTCCATTGCTAGCTGCTGTTTAAGTTGCTTCTTCTAGCTAGGTCGTCGCACTAGCAGCTCAAACTTTCGCGGCTAGACGTGAGCTAGACATAGGCTTAGCTCGAGTGTTCGTTGCATTGGGTGAGTTGAAGCCTTTAAGGAGCCACGACACAGATATTTATAGTGAACATTTCGGGCCGGGGTTCCAGACGTACGTGGTGAATTACTGAGGAGAACGTGACAAGTTGGTGTTGGAGGAAAAACCTAACCGACAAATTATGGATCTGAAGTTCAAAATAATACGATCTCAAGGCAAGTATTTAAGCATGAAGTCAAGTCAAATGTTCGGTGCAATTCTGTTGCACCGGTGGATGAGGTTTACTTTATGGCACGTTTATTTCCATCTTCTCACTCATGTACGTATGCTTATATATAAGGATGTAAGGGCATGTACAGTGCAATATGCCTAAGAGGTGCTTACGAAAAATAAACATTTTTCTTAAGCACTAGTGTCTATTTGTGCAGGCCCATGTTAATGAATAAATCGGTTTATTTTTACAAGCACACTACGTTGTACATGCCCTACGTAGACAGATATCAAGCATCCACATATCATGCTATAAGGTATATATAGTTTCTAACAAACACCGAGACATATGCACTTACACTATCACCATATCCACGCTTACCCAACGCCTGCTGCGAAAAAGAGTCACGAGGCTTCGACAAAGTCACTACCACTGCCTCACTACTGACTGGTATATCGCCCCTCACTAAAAATTAGTCTCCCTGTTAGATGACTCTACGAGATCGAGTTCGAGTCCTATACGAGAACATGATCCTGCCTAACTTTAGGTTTCCATGTATAGATACAAACCAACCTTGTAATCATGTATATATATATCGATCAATGCAACCGATCGAGGCATGCGACACGACAGCCCGATCTTGTTCTCCTACATGGTATCAGAGCGCAAGACATCAAACCTCCCCTTTTTTCATCTAGAGACACAACTTCTCCTGAATTTTTGTTCCACAATTCCATCCTACCATCTCTTAAATATAGGAGAATAGTTTTTTGGCGAGGCAATGGGCAAAATGTTTTAGTTTTCTATATCACAAGCAGGAAAATCAAAGTGAGGATGAGATGTTAAAAATATATGGTTTAACCTTAAACTTCGCATGTACATAGAGAAAATGGAACAAATGACTTACAAAATATATCCTTGGCTTTTTAGCGTTGCGCAATTATAATTTATGTGTCATCACCCTCTAATCTCATTTTCTGATTGGACCTGTATGCAAGTAGAGTGTTGTTTTCCCGTGTTCACTTCCAAATTAGTCTTTTAGTTTTGGAGCAAGTAAGGCGACACATTTTCTTTGAATGAAACAATAGTAACCGTGAAAACAAGTCCAGAAACTACTTGTGTCCATGTACCTTTTGTACTTTCTCAGAAGAGTGGTGATTATTACATCAGTATCATCGTCAGCCTCACTTCTTCCATGAGCATAGTAGATCAACTTTTTTAGTTCATTACCAAACCTGCTCAGGCCACTAGCTAGGCATTAATGATACTCGATGGATTAAGATGATTATCCATTCACAATAATGGGGTTTTCCCCACTTTTCCTTTTAGTTCTGTGTGATGAATACTTGAGTGCAAGTATCTATAAAAATGAGTGTCATGGTGAAATCCATTTTGGTTCCCCGAGCTCATATGCTCCTGCCCGAAAAAAATCGAAAAAGATAGTAAAGCATCTCAAAGAAAAAACGAAAACAATTGGTGACGAACATATATTAATTTTCTACATATGTATCACGTTTCGTGGCGAAATCACATTTGTGATGCCCTGTGAAAAATACAAATGAGTAACCAAAATGGGATTTAAAAAACTAATTTTAGAACACCGATTTGTTTTTCGCATAGAGCACCACACATCATTTCATCAAGAAACTTAGCACGTATTTAGAACACTCATATATATTTGTCACTTTTTTTTACATTTTTTGAAATATTTTAATATTTTTCCATTTTTTATGCAGGTAGGAGCATGTGAGTGAGGAGCCAAAACACCTCTCCCAATGTCATGCTGTTTTTTCCCATGACATATTGTTAAATCCATATTTGTATACACATCTTGTTTATTCAAAGTACTTAGATGGTTCCTAGAGGGGAGATGAAGAGATTCTTTGAAATAATTATGGATTTGCCTTTAAAATTATATAGGTACACAAACACCAAATTATAAACCCTCGAGCCATAAAACTAATTCAAATTAAAGCTAAAACAAAAAATTTAACGGTATAGGATCCCAACCCTGACCAAGCACTGGACATTGCATCTCAGCGATACAATTATCTTTGACGAATAGCTAAAGTTCTTTTCACAAATTGTGTGTGATTTTATTTATATAGCAGTTACGCGATTTTGCGAAAATTTCACCCAAAACCTGTGTGTCGCCACAATGCATAAGCCCTAAGCGCCCTTACCCAAGTTGTACTGGGGATCTATGTTGCCCGAGCTCCTATGGACACCGCTGTATTCATGTGCACCGACCGGCGAGGAGGGGCACTTAGTACTTGTGCCACCGGTTTGTTGCCCCTTATACCCCGCTCAGACGACATGGATCTACGTTGTCTCAAGAACCCATGCGTCCATGCCACCCCTAGCTTGCTCGGATCTGGCTCGCGTTCCCGGCCCCTCACGATCATGTATGCCCATTCGTTGTCACTTTCATCCGTACCTACTCCTGCCTCTTGAACCGACATCATTGGGAGAGGAGGCCTGCTGGCCAGATCGGAGGGTGATGACCTCGATTTCCCTTCAAGTACAAACCTTGTGGTACCATCTGTCATGTCGATGACCTGCAAATAGTCGCACTCTTTAGGGTTATACAGGGTCCCGAATTTGTCAACACTTTGAACAACAATAGGTCATGCCTTGCTCGAATCCTAGTTTTGTGTAACTTTTGTGTAACTAAGTTGAAAGTCCTTTCCCAATATAGTGTTGGTATTTATCTTGTTTTGGCTTCCAATCATGCTATTAGTGGTTTATTAAATAATTAACATGGTAATGGTTTTGGTATAGTTAGCGACCAATCATTATGTCATACGAGGTCTAGGTCTTGTCTATGTATAATCTCATCATTCTTTCATTTGTTAGTCAATTTATCTCTCAACTTAAGTAATCGTTGTATGTTATATTTAGTTCTATGATTGAAATATAGCTTGTGGTGACTTGTCCCTATGTCCAACATATTTTTTTAAGGTGTCTATTTCGGTGATACGGTATAAGAAAATATTCTCTAATCCCTTCAGGAGTTCAGCCAGTGATAATAGTCTAGCTCTAATCGCCATTTGTGAACTGTATCATCATGTAATAGCGGTACTTCATGGTTTGTATCATTATTGTTTGAACTGGATTTGTTTAAATTTAGGTTTGTCGTTTTTACATTATCCCATTGATGTAGATAGCATTTTTTTGTGCAGAATTTGCACAGCTTGGTCGTGCAGATAACATAATTTTGGTTACACTACAAAAAATGATGGTCTTAGGATTTGCGCTAGTCTCGGGAAGAATCTGTAGTTAGGTTAAGTGATTACTCCCGACACTGTTACAAAATTTTGTTACACCACGTAAGAAACATTATTAATTAAAAGTGTCATGTACAACGTGACTAAAATATCATGTACAGTGACGCTGTTAAATTTTGGTTACACTCTACAAGAAAGTCTAACCTCATGTGATTACAAATTGGTTCAGGCTCTAGGGTACTAACCTAGAGTGTTAGTCGGGATATTACGATAGCCAGAACCTAGAGTGTCTTGCTATGTTATTATATCAATTGTCTACATTCAGTTAGTTCATAATTGCGATACCATCTACTTGTCATCAATTTCATATTTTAAACATAGTGTCATGAACTCCAGACTACTCGATGTGTTGGCTATTTAGAGTCTGGTGAGATCGTAGCGAAAGCAGGAAAGGCACTGAGGTGAGGTCATGCGTCCCAGGTAGTCCGATGGAGTCTAAAGGTCACCCTCTCGGCACACGATGACCCACCACAAGGATTTGGACCTAAGCGGTAGGGATTCACATTCGGTTAATTTGGTTAACTAAGTTTGGTTAATACAGATACGTCTAAGAATACGGTTCGATTTCGATAATAATCAATAAATTTTGGTTCGATTTTGGTAATAAGCGAACCAACCAAAATTGACGCAAATTTGAAAATATAACATGATTAAGAGGTCATATGTTCCTGTTTTCAGTGCACACTCGGTGACACAGTAAAGCAAAACGATGAAATATTGCTATTGTGCTCACATGACGTTTCCGAGGGGAAAATCTGGAAAAAAAAAATAGTGGAAGTGAAAATATTACAAGTTAGCAGTGGAAAACAACAACTCTGCTACAAGCTAACAACTCCCGGCCTCTACATAAAGAAAACTTTCGTGAAAATGATAGCAGTTAACCTTATTTTTCATATATGTAATGATATATATAGCAGCCAAGAAAATAGACACGTTTCTTTTATTTCGGTTTACCCCAGAATTTCGGTTTTAAACTGAAAAATCTTAGGGTATATGGGTATGTGTTTCGCTAGCTAACAGTAACCATAACCAAAAATCAGAAAAATCGTGATTCGGTTGCAATTAGATTATTTTCAGTTTGGTTTTGCACAACCCTAGTAGGCGGGGCCTGAATGAACCATCTAGGAGTACAAGACACGTCAATATCAGCGGTGCTGATTCTACGTGATATCTCTTGTAACCGACTATGATCGGATTTAGTCTATCTTATTAGGGTTTAACGCTACCCTCAAATACATGTAAACTGACTTAGTGTCTTGTAACCATAATTCCAACCGTGTATATAAGGGGGAATAGGGGTCTGCCGAGCGGCACGGTCAAATTGCAATTCATTACACATGTCACCATATTCATCCAGCAACCACAGGATAAATCGAGCATACCTCGAGACCACCATAGCATCGAGAGATACTCCAAATCACCACAAATGAGAAGTAGGGATGTTATCGGATATTGTTCGTCAAGGCCCAAACCTGTATAAACTTTCTATCCCGTGTGCTACCATCAAGATCTACCGAGCGAGAGACCCTCCGAACACAAATGTACCGTCAAAAAAATACCACGAAAAATTGCTAATATCTTCTTCCACCGTTTCTTCTAAGGCAAATACATAACCAAGAAATTGTAGCGCCCCGACCCCAGAACTATACAGTGAAACGTTGTGTAACCGGTCATGCTACACAATCGAGGGTTACTGGGTTTACCAATCCCAGGCCAAAACTCATTGGTAGGTGTGCTCGGAATGGATCATCGGCACACAACACCTCGATCATGCCATAAGCTCAGACATCGCTTTCACGTATAGTAAAGAGACCGAGACTTGTGGAACAAATTGACACTTTGCAGACTCTATGACACAAAACTCATATAGCAACTCATATATGAGAAAGATACAAATATTACACATCAAAAGGTCACAGACCATCAATTCATCAAGCGGAAGCGGGTAGTGTTGTCTAACAACAAGATGCAAATATATGGCCTAAGAGGCCTACAAATAAAAGATCCCAGCCAGCTTGTTCCACGGTCCCAAGCTGCCACCTGGGAACCCCGGACTACAGGTCGACGTCCACGAAGAACCCACCTAGCTGCTCGGTGTCGTCCTCCTCTGAAATACAAATATAAAGGCAGCAAAGAGAGACTGAGTACGATGTACTCGCAAGTTTAGTAGGGCGATATAGACCCAATGATTGACGGAGGCTCTAAAGCTATATATGTATTTCTTTTGCATAAAGCTAATTTTCATAAACCGAAACATAAATGACACATGGCATTCGTCTACTCAGAATAGTTTTATAAAGGGGTAAGTGAGTGACATTTCATCTTCGGTTCTCGGCGAACCTACTTGTAGCCAAACCACTCATCTCCACCAAAGGCACTCCCTCGAATCACCCTCGAGGAAATGGACCTTTATCACAAGTTGATTATGCAACCTTTAGCTGCCATATCAATTAGGTTAATGTTATCTATGAGCTAATCCGCCTTTCCCAAGATTTGTCCATAACCGTGGACATGGCTTTTCAAAAAGATTAAACCCTGCAGGGGTGTACTAATTTACCCATCGGTACCGTCCGGCTCACCTGATTTACCCTCTTCCGGGGAAGGCCGGCGAGTGGGCGCTGTTAGACCTTTACATTGCATGAGGCTTACTCAAGGACCATCAGTGTGCGGAAGGACAGGTTCAGCGCCTCCAACGCCCTGCCCCGTGGCCACATCCTAAACACCACCATCCTTGTTCCTTTTTCCACCCACACACCCACGCGCAAATGGAAATAGCAAACTAGAGGACCCTTGACAAGCCCCTCACAACTTATTCGGTCAAAGGGGATTCCATATATCCCCACCTTTGGAAGCACGCTCGGTTCTTGGTTCTAGCTAAAAGCACTCTCATCCTAGGCGGCAAGAATGAGGCAAAACACCCTCCCCGAGGGCAACTCATCCGAGCCTTTAAGCAAATTAATTAAGTACCACACACAACCTCCACATTGTCCGATCATTCCATCAATTGCATAACCATGGAAATAAACAACGGACAGCTAAGCATGGCTAAGCATTGCTAAGCATTAAAACCAACAATTATATTATTGTCTCAGGCCAACACATCATCTCTAGGGTTCATAGGTAGGGATACATGTGATTGGCTCGGAGAAAAACATGCATTCATAGGATTCTCTATATTTTGATCAAAGAGACGTTGGAATCGCATGCAATATTGTGGTGGATAAAATAAGTTGATAAAAACATTAGGATGCTAGAATGCCAAGAAGGTTGGGTTATCTCTTGCCTTGCTGCCGGGGCGCGTAGTACTGCTCGTCGGGGTAGGTATCGTTAACCTCGACTCCGGAATCTATCGATACCCAAAGAAATACAAAGAACACATAAATCACACGAGGACAAGTGCAATGCTCAGTCACATGATGACATGTCAAATTAATGCAAAGATATCATCATTTAATTTATCTAACAAATTAAATGGAGTTCCAAATAATTGGAGCAATTATTTGGAAACTAACCCCATATTTTTCTTAGTGACCACATTCCTCATAAATTATCAAATTATTAAAGAAGTGGATCAATATGAATGAACATGACATGAAATGGGTAGGGTTTGTCATCCCGATCATTTTGGTACTTTATTTGTAATTTTCGGAGTACCGATGAATAAAGAGCAAATTAATTAAATAATTGAATTTAATTCATTTAATCAAATTATGAATAACATCAATTAAGAATTTGTGATCATGATGTGATAAGTACATGGTTTGATAGCATTTGACATGTTGATCACTTTGATATTTTATTCATAATTTTTGGATAATTATTTAATAAGTTATGATTTTTCCCAATTTGGGTATTATTTAACCCATTTTAGGAATTCTTAATAAAGGCAAATTTATTTATTCAAAAAGGGCAAGGCAATGTTACCAAAGGATAGGAAATGTTTTTCTGAGCAATTTGATATTTAATTTGCAATTTTTGGATCATTATACAAAAAGATATCCAATTTTCAAATTGCCTTTTTAAAACAAAAGGAAAAAACAAAGGCCAGACAGGCCGGCCTCAGGCCGGCCGGGCCGGGAGAAAGGCCGGGCACCAGCCCGAGCGGTCCGGCCTTTGGCCGGCCCAGGCTGGGCTCCCAGGCCGGGGCAGTGGCCGAACGGTCCGGCCCAGAGCCGGCCCAGGCCGGGCGCGCAGGCCGGGCACCTGCCCGAGGCCTCCGGCCTCAGGCCGGCCCAAGCCTCGGCCAGGCCGGGGTCACGGCGCGGTGACGCCGGCGGCGACCGGAGGGTCAACGGCGGCGAGCGAGGGAGGAAGGGACGCGGGAGAGGGCCAAAAAGGGGGAAAACTCACCCTGCGACGCGCGAGGTGGCTAGGTACGGCCGGGGGCGACCTCAGTGGCCGGAATCCGGCGAGGAGGAGAACAGCGGGCGGCGGCCGGGGTTGGGGCGTCGTGGACGCGTGCGTCGGTTCCAGGCGACCCCGGCCCGATTCCTCGCGCCGGAAGGAAGAGGAGGGAGTGGAGAACCTCGCTGCAGTCTTCGATTTGTGCGGGGAGGCCCGGGTCGACGGCGTCGAGCTCGACAACGGCGGCGGAACCGGGGAAGCTCGGGAGAGAGAAGACCTAGCTCGATCCGGAATAAACATGAGGAATGGAGAGAGGAGGGTGATGGGAGCAGATGGCGACGATCACGGGCTTGCTAGTCCTCCAATTGCCACGGCGGCGTGCGGCATGGGCAAGGGGGGAGGTGGCGGCATGGCGCCAGTGCCATGGCCGCCACTGTGTCGATGAACCATTTCTGGAAAACCCCCTGGCTACTTTTAAAAGAATTGCAAAAAGGTCCTTAGCAGGTTTCAGCAATTTAAAAGAGGCACCAGGATATTTTTATAAATTCCAGAAAAATTCACATAAGCTTCCCTTGTCCTTTAGAACCTCCACAAAAATTGGTGGTCCAAAATAAAAAGTTTTGGCCCACATTTGTTCATAGGTTTTAGATTTGGTCATGTTTGATAAATTGCAAAAGCATTTAATTGGGGCAATTAACCATTTCCAACAATAGTGAATTTAATCATGGAGGATCCCAACATATTAATGAGGCTCCCCATGAATTTAGTTTAAATTTTTGGAATGTCTAACTTGGTTCCAAAAATAGGAATTGAATTTAAGCCAAATTGAATCATCATATTTATTCCTTAAATGGTAAAATTTGGAATTTGAGAAAAAGGTCATAAGAAGCAAAGTTGGAACTTCCTAGATAATTTGGAAGTTCATAAAGTTTGTTGACATGTTGAGCAACTGTATTTGATGTGAAAAGCTTGGGAAGCTTGCCTCCCAATTTTAGTTGCTTGCATATGTTGGTGATTTAGCAATAGCAATTTTCATATGCATGCCATGATGCAAACAAGGATGCAAAAAGTGAAAAAATTCTTCGTATTTTTCATTACCAAGTTGGGGCTGTTACAGAAATATACCATGCATAAAAGTTACTCCTAGGTGTTACCTTTGATACCCTAGTTTGTATTTTCTATTTAGTTGTTTGTTGACTTGTAGACTATTTTTATCATAAAATATGAATTGTGAGTGTTGATCATATATCTACTGCTTTACTAGTCGATTTTCTTTGCATTGTGCTCTATCAGAAGTTGGGGCTCCTGAGTGGTAGTGAAGGCCTGCATTGTTGGTAGCACGGATTCTAGAGGGAAACAACTAGAATCAAGCAACAGCTCTCTGCCATGGACGGGAGGTGTGGCCGGAGCCACTAGGATTCTATGACAACACAGACGTGCACTTATAAAAGAACAATCTTAGCATGTATTTCTAAGCCGGAGTTTCAGATCGTTCGGAAAGGATAAAAAAAACTCCGCGCTTCTGTAAAATTTACAGACCGGCAACTAACAAGTTCTTGTCAGGATTAGCTTCTCTGGCATGGCCCCTAGTCTTAACCGGTTTCTCCAAAAGCCATGTTACCTCTGAGTGTCCCTGGGACCGGGGAGTCATTTTTGACCCACACGTTTTGACTGGCGCAAAACCAGCCACAACAAGGGTTTAAGTGCCCGCCAACGATATTTTATTTTGTGCTAGTGGTTTGTTCTCTATAGTATACAATTGTTCTATGTGGTAAAAGGAACAATAATTTATGTTTCTTAATGTTGATCATGTCACCTGCATTATACATGCTCGTCAATACGTGATGCATGCTATTCTATGAATGCTCATCTAGCATCACTAGAAATCTCCTTCTCGGAAACAACCTATGTAGAAAAAAAGGGTTCTCCTGATTCTTATCTTCATCAAATTGCACACTAGTAATGAGCACTACGGTCTACGAAAGAAATTTTCTGGACCGTCCCCATTCCTACCCCAAGATCTGTTCGCAAAATCGAGGCCATCGATATTTGATCTATTGGTTGATGTCATTTTCCGCAAAAACTTGTATTTTGCTAAAATCAATATGGAGTCCACACATATGTGTAAGGTTCATCGTTGAAACTCTATAATAATATTTGCAAAGGAAACAACATAGTTTTATCAAACACGATCCACATTCCTGCATATATATGTTTAATTGGTGGAACATAAATGAAACTTATACAAGTTGAAATGTAACAAATGCTAACATGCAGAGATCATGATGCAGTAGATTAATGGCCAGGATTTTCGCCACATCTTGAACTGACTTTCGATTTGCATTTCCTCTATAGTCCTATGACATACACAAATCTAAATATGTCACCGCAATTCTTGTATCATAAATTTGCAGTCAAAGTGTGTCATCTCTAATGATAAGTTACTATGATTTCTTTCTAGCTCCGTAGGATTGAACTATGGTGCCATGCGCTATAACATGACTCTGTAGCGGTGTTCATGTCCACATAACATCAACACTTGCACATTTATAACAATTACCATGTCTTGGTGCCGTAGAAAAATTGGAAGGGGTGGAGCCAGCTGTGCCACAAAACTTGTCTCAATATAGTCACGCAAGTATTTTTGACTTTTAGGCTGCTTACAGTGAGAAGAAACATACACTCGTATCATGCACATGATACTGGTCCTGTTACTAACTCTACAGTGAGTAGTAACATATATATATGGTATCATATAATATTGTATTCATTAGGTCTGTAGATTTCGTATTGGAATGCGTTATGTCATATGTGACGGTATCTATCTGTGATCCTAATACCACTATCCTCTCTATCATTATTAATTACGGTCACATGTCAACTTTTTGCATTCATGAAATGCATACTACTCCTTGAAATGGCTATGTCTAGTATACCTATGATACCTCTATTAATTGTGTCTAGTCTTATTGTATGGAGTTAAAAACAAAGTGTTCAGGGTTTCCGTGGGGCAAAGCCTCTCCACGTCTCTCCTTTATATAATGATCAGCAGGGTTACATACGTACAATACGTGTACAAATACATGACAAGCTAGACCTATTTTAACACTCCCCCTCAATCTGAACTGCTACTATGTACAAGGTTTAGATTGGTTCTAAAACGTTCTAGCATCTGTCGAGTGGCTGGTTTAGTGAAGACATCAGCCAGCTGATCATCAGAAGAGATAAACCTAACCTGAAGAGCTCCAGAAGCCACACGCTCTCGCACAAATGGAAATCGATCTCAATGTGTTTAGTACGTGCATGAAAGACTGGGTTGGCGGTCAGGTATGTAGCTCCTAAGTTATCACACCACAGTATGGGGGTACTGAAAGAACAACTATGCCCGAGATGTCGCCTAGAGGGAGGGGGGCGAATAGGTGATTAAAACTTTTCTAATTAAGGGCTTGATAATTGCGGAATAAAACTATGTGTTTAAATTAACAAGCCAACAACCTAATTACTAGGCTCACCTATGTGCACCAACAACTTATGCTAAGCAATTCAAGCAACAAGGTGATAGCTATAGAAAAGAACTTCAAGCACGAAGGCTATCACAATGTAAATTGCATAAGTAAAGCTCGGGTATAGAAATAACCGAGGCACGTGGAGACGAGGATGTATTCCCGAGTTCCTCCTTGTTAAGGGAGTACGTCTCGTTGGAGGGGTGTGAGCTCGCCACAAGAGGCCTACTCAAGATGCCACAAAGGCCTCACCCTATTCTCTGATGAACCTCACACAAGGGATTGGTTCACCTTCCACTATCGGAATCCTTCGGGGCGGATTCCGGAGCCCTTTACAACTGTCTTGGGGCACACACCCACAACTCAATTGGGGGCTCCCAAACTCATGCCGAAGCTTCACAACTCGAAGTCTTCGCGGCACCTCCAACCGTCTAGGGTACACAATGCACCCAAGAGGCAACAAGCTCTTGGGAACGCAATGCACCCAAGAGTAACAAGCTCTTCAACCTTCAACTTCACGTATCACCGTGGAGAGAGCAAACCGATGCACAAATGCAAAAAGGCAAGAGCACACAAAGTGCTCAAATCCTTCACTCCCAAATTCCAACCAAAGCAACTAATGCTATGGAGGGAATAAGAGAGGGAGAACAAAGGGGATGAACACAAAGCAACCCCAAATCTAGATCCACTTGAAACCCTAAATTTGGGCAAGAATCATTGGAGGGGAAGAGAGGAATCAAGCTCACAAGGATTAGAACAAAGGGGAAGAGCAAGAACAGGTGAGCAAAGCCAGCCACCAGGTTTTGGGGGGGAAGGAGGCTTTTTATAGCCTCCCCCAAAAACTAGCCGTTGGAGCCTGTCCAGGCCGGAGACTCCGGAGTAAGTGACCGCAGACTCCGGCCTGCTGGGTCATCGGGGAGGCCGGAGATTCCGGTCCTTTGGGCCGGAGACTCCGGGCACCTTCCGGGGGAGCTCCGGACCCCTATCCAGAGGCGCACCACACAGATGCACAGAAGCTGAGAAAAACTGGGGGCCGGAGATTCCGGGTCCTCGGGCCGGAGACTCCGGTGGGCCGGAGACTCCGGTCCTTCTCCGGGGGCACTCCGGACCCCTATACAGAACCGCACCACAGCAGACACAAACCGCAGCGAAATCAGGGGGACCGGAGACTCCGGGTCACAGGGGGCGGAGACTCCGGTGTGACCGGAGACTCCGGACCCTCTCCGGGGTAGATCCAAACAGAGAAAACCAGAACTGCCATAACTTTTGCAAATGAAGTCCGAATCGAGTGAATCCAATTTTGTTGGAAAGAGGACGACAAGAGCTTACCCTACAAAAACTGAAAATATGAAAACAAGCAAAGGAGATTGTGCGGAGGGATGGAATGGTGAGACCTTTCCAAGCGGATGAACCGGCAAAATCTCCAACACCGAAAACGCACAAGCTTTTCATCAAGACTCCGTTTTCTATGATCTTGGGCTTGTTTCGAAGATAATCACAAGCCCTACAAGATCATGCATATACACATCATAGTCTATCATGTGAGGAGGAAAATATAAGGAGAGAGTTTGACCTCAATACCAAAACCGGTAAAACCTCCAATATCAAAAACACAAGAAGATATTCATTAAATCCGTTTTTGGTGAACTAGAGCTTTGGTATGGAGATGAACACAAGCTCTAAATTCTCACATGGATAAAATCCAAATAAGAACCAATAAAGATGATTGTAAGGATGCAAGGATGCAAAGGTTGAGCTCTCCACGAACGATACGATCACGATACTCGGTCGAGAGCCCCTCTTGATAGTACGGCTATCTATCCTATAATCCGGTCTCTCACTAAACATCATGAGACCGGTAAAATAAAAGCCCTACCAAGATCATACCTTTGCCTTGCGCATTAATCCACTTGTGGTCGATGAAGACTATCTTCATCTCCTCAAGACGAACCACCTTTCTTGATTGCGCTTCGCTTGGTGAAGAGTCACATGACGCTCCCCCATACACCAAGATGGGGAGAGCACTCTTCGGCATATCTTCACTTGAACTTGAGAGTTGATCAACCCGCACAAAGCCTTGATCAACCTAACACTTTTCTTCCCTTGAGCTTGACTCCAACACCTTGACTCCAACACATGGAGACTAGCTTGGCCTTGATCAACAAATGATCTTCTACCTCAAGCTTGGCCTTGATCAACAAATGATCTTCTACCTTGACCTTGACTCCAACCAATGGAGACAAGCAAGCTTGGCCTTGATCAACAAATGATCTTGACACAAGCTAAAGGACAACCTACACATAGAGCTCAATGCAAACATTAGTCCATAGAGATTGTCATTAATTACCAAAACCATGCATGGGATCAACCATGCACTTTCAGGTACGCTGTTGGGATACTCCTAACTCCGTGAGTAGGGACTCTATCCATATAGCTTCAGCAGCTCCATTGGCAAGTGCCTTATACTTTGCCTCTGTACTTGATCTCGAGACAGTGGGCTGTTTCTTCGAGCTCCAGGAGATGAGGTTCGGTCCAAAAAGACAGCAAAACCTCCCGTGGATCGACAATCATCAACACATCCTGCCCATTCCGCATCAGTGAAAATACTAATACTGGTGGAGGTAGACTTGCGGAAACTCAGCCCTGTATGCAGTGTCCCTTTGACATATCGCAGAATACGCTTGACTGATTCCCAATGAACATCAGTCGGCTGTGAGAGGAACTAGCATACTTTATTCACCGCAAAAGAGATGTCTGGACGAGTAAGAGTCAAATACTGAAGACCTCCAACAATACTGCGATACCGGAAAAAATCATCAGTACCAAGAGGAGTGCCAGACTCACGAGCAAGACGCTCTGTGGCAGCCAGCGGTGTAGCGGTAGGACTACAATTCTCCATACTCACACGGTGCAAAAGATTCAATGCATACTTCCGTTGAGTGACAGTCATCCCCCCTGAATTGTAGGACTCCTCGAGACCCAGAAAATACTCCAACTTGCCAAGATCCTTAATGGGAAAACTGGTAGACAGGGAGCGAACGAGACCATCAACTGCTCCCGGAGTAGATCTAGCAATCACAATGTCATTGACATACACCAGCATATGCATTTGCACACCATCTCGAGAGAAAGTGAATAAAGACGTATCGGCCTTGGATGGAACAAAACCAAGATCCGATAAGAGAGCACTCAGCCGAGCATACCAAGCACGAGGTGACTGTTTCAGACCGTAGAGAGCTCGCTGCAGCTTACACACATGAGATGGATGCTGCTCATCCTCAAAGCCAGGGGGCTGCTGCATGTACACATCCTCCGATAGAAAACCATGAAGGAAGGCATTACTAACATCAAATTGTCGAAGACTCCACCCGCGAGAGACTGCAAGAGAGAGGACCAGCCGAACTGTAGCTAGTTTGACGACATGACTGAACGTGTCACCGTAGTCAATGCCATGCTGCTGTGTGAAGCCACGAGCACCGAGACGAGCCTTATGCTTGTCAATAGAACCATCGGGGCGATATTTGGTCTTAAAAATCCACTTGCTGCCGACGATATTAACACCAGGAGGGCGAGGAACCAAGACCCAAGCCTTGGTATGATGGAGAGCAGCAACCTCATCAAACATGGCAGCGCGCCAAGCGGTGTCGCGAAGAGCATCGCGATGAGACACGGGCATTGCAAATAAAGAACGCCGACTGGTGTCATAGCGCACCGTGCCATCAGTGTACTTCTTCTCACGGCGCGTCTGATCCCGCGTGCGAGTGACCATAGCATGTCCAGGACCAGCCACAGGCGTCGCGGTTGAAGGGACAGAACCGCCTTCGACAACAGGCGACGCGGGCTGGTCATCTGCAGAGGAGACCAGCCGGGAGCAGCCAGGAGTCGGCCCAGGCGATGAAGGAGCCGGCCCAGGCGAGGCCGGCCCAGAGGAGCGCGTCGCACCGGGCGGCCCAGACGCGGGCGGGGAAGGCGTGGCAGGCGACCTCGGGTCATGCGCCCCTGCATGCACGTCGATCGCCGGGGCGCCATGCACGTCGATCACAGGCGACGGAGAAGCGGCAGCCTCGGTGGTGTCCTGTACAGAAGAGGAACTGCCTGGAATAGGCATGTCAGTGGAGAAATAAGACAGGTCATATTTGCGCATAGTGGTACTCATAACCGGTTCATCGGAAGGATAGGATAGCGCGTCCGCGAGAGTAGAAACATCAACCGTGACACCTGGAGATGCATAAGGAAAAACAGACTCATCGAAGACGACATCACGAGAGATATAGATCCGACCCGTGGAGCGATCCAAACACTTATACCCTTTGTGCATGGAACTATACCCTAGAAAAACGCACATAGTATAACGGAACGAGAGCTTATGGGCATTGTACTTACGCAAGCTAGGCCAGCATGCGCAGCCAAAGGTGCGAAGAAACGAATAGTCTGGTTGGACTTTGAAAAGCCGATGAACAGGTGTATCCTGTTGTAAAACAAGTGTGGGCATGCAGTTAATGAGATAGCAGGCCGTAAGAAAGGCTTCATCCCAAAAACGCAAAGGGAGGAACGCATGAGCTAAAAGAGCCAGGCCCGTCTCTACCAAGTGACGGTGCTTGCGCTCGGCCACCCTGTTTTGCTGCGAGGTGTGAGGGCACCAGACACGATGGACGATGTCGGTCCGCTGAAAATAGCGATTCAACCGATGGTACTCACCACCCCAATCCGACTGAACGGCTTTGATTTTAGTGTCTAATTGACGCTCAACATGATTTTGGAACGCATAGAACACGTGCTCAACATCAGACTTATGCTTGAGGAGATAGATCCAAACAAGCGAGAAAAATCATCGACGAAGCTAACATAGTACTGATACCACCCGGAAGATGCAATAGCTTTACCCCAAACATCGGAGTGAACTAACTCAAGAGGCATAGTAGAAACACGGTGAGAAGCATGATAAGGCAATTATCGACTTTTAGCACATTGACAAGCATCACAAACTGAAGTCTGATTATTGGAAGAACACTCTAAATCATTATCCCTAACAATGTTTTGAACTACATTATTGGTGGGGTGGCCAAGACGATGATGCCACTGGGCGGTGGTGACGCGGGTGCTGGAAGACGCTTGGCGGGAAGACGCGGATGATGCACGACCAAGCGGGATGGGATAGAGACCGCCATGACTTCTACCACGAAGAAGAACTCTCCGTGTGGTCTTGTCCTTAACAAGGAAGAAAGAACGGTGAAATTCAATGAAAACATCATTGTCACAGACAAGACGAAAACAGATAGTAGGTGTTTGCTAATATGCGGAACATGAAGGATATTCTTCAAGTTAAGAGATGAACCAGGTAATTTAGAGTGACCAATATGCGAAATAGACAAACCTGCACCATTTGCCACCTGCACTTGATACTTCCCGCCGTAGCGCTCGTGAACCTGAAGACGCTCGAGATCACTCGTTAGGTGATCGGTGGCACCTATGTCTAGATGCCAGAAGTGCTCGTTGGAGAAGGTCGATGTAGCGTTGCCGGTGCGCTGGTCCTGATCATAGCGCTTGCGGCAGTCACCAGCCTCATGCCCCCAGTTTTTACAAATCTGACACTGGGGGCGCCAGCGGCGGTTGCGGCCGTTGCCTCCATCGTTACCTCCTCCATTGCGGCCATTGCCGCCGTTGCCGTCATTGCGTCGACGGTTCGGACCTCCTTGGCCACCGGTCCCCTGCCCGTAGCCTCCCTGGACAGGGCCGTGTTGCCCCTGTGGTGCACCACCCGCGGGGCGGCTGCCACCAGGAGAGCGATTGTCGTACGGGCGCCCGGAATTGGTAGAGTAGACCGGGCGCGACGCGATATTTGCGGAGGATGACCAGTCCGCGACCTCCGCTTGTTGCTTCTGGAGGGACTCGAAGTTCAGGACCTGAGAGTAGAACGTCCCGATCGTGACGGGGGCCCCCGCAAATCCCATGCCGGAGGCTATGGGGTTGAAGTCACGGCCGAGCCCGCCCAACATGATGTCGATGACCACGTCATCGCGAAGAGGAGATCCAGCCGCGGCCAACGCATCGGCGAGGGATCTCACCTTTTGCATGTACTCGGCGGCGGGCTTGTCGTCCTCCCGGAGCCCTTGGATCTGCCGACGAAGAGCTCGGACGCCGGCGCTGTTCTCGGCGGTGTACATGGCGTGGACGGCGCTCCAGGCCGCCGCAGCCGAGGTGCAGCCGATGAGCTGCGCTGAGATGTCCTCGTGCATCGAGGAGAGAAGATGGCCGAGGACCTTCTGGTCCAGGGTCAACCACTGCGCGTATTTGGGGTTGGTGACGTCGACCGCAACATCGCCAGTTCCCTGCTTGATGGTAGCGGGCGGCGCCTTCGCCGACCCGTCGAGGAAACCATGGAGACGGGTACCAGCGAGACTGGGAAGGCACAGAGCCTTCCACAACATGAAGTTACTGCCGTTGAGACGGACGGCGATGGTGGGGAGCACGGACATCACCGTCGAGGCGGAAGGCGGCTCGATCACGGGGCCGACGACGGTGGTGGAGAGAGCCGGGGAGGTGGACAGCGTGAGCGCTGAAGTGGTGGTCATCGCGGCAACAGCGGCGGCAGCAGGTGAGTGCAGCGGCGGCTGCGGCGGAAAGCGGCGGCGCGGCTAGGGTTGCAGCGGCGCGGCGGCGGCGGCAGCGGATGAGAGGCCTAGGGTTAGGCTCTGATACCAAGTTAAAAACAAAGTGTTTAGGGTTTTTCGTGGGGCAAAGCCTCTCCACGTCTCTCCTTTATATAATGATCAGCAGGGTTACATACGTACAATACGTGTACAAATACATGACAAGCTAGACCTATTTTAACATATGGCTGTTAATGTTCTTGAAATTGACCGGACATAAATTAGTTCTATACATGGGACCGTGTGTATTTGGATTTTGTCGTTCTTGAAACTCGGCGATTCCAATATTACTCCTGGGATAAAAATGGGACAGTGTCCTTGTTTGTATTGTTTGTTATTCTAGTTTTATTCTTAATATTTTCTGTATTGTTTATTTTCTTGGTATCTGAATAATGGGATGTGACCTTTGTATGTATATTAAACGGAGAGAGTAACAGTAGGTCACACACGATTGGTGTAACAGATTTGGGTGTATGATTGCAAGATTGCCGCTAACCAACGGAAAACTGAAGGTGAATAACCCTTGGACTATGGAGGCGATCATATCCTCTAACCACATGCATCATTCCGATAACATAAATAAACAAAATCACACGAGGTGGTTGTCACCGGTTACTACAATAACACATGAATTAAGAATCGGTGATGACCCATGACCATCTTTGATCGACTACCCTCTCAAATGAACATATGGGTGCATGGTTGGCTCAAGCGTCATTATGATGTCTTCGGCTCTCGCTAATGC